>CM029551.1:9261488-9861488 GCA_017141385.1 Sogatella furcifera | reverse complement strand
CTTACTGCAGCAATGCAGTATATACGTGATACAATATACTATGTACACTGTATACTCGTACATTCAGTGCCGGCATGTGTAGTAAATGAGTTCTATCATACACCGCGAATAGAATGGACACAAGTAAAGAGCGTGCTCGAATCTACGTTTAATCACGTGACTCTCACCATTGAAGCAGACGTTCACAACATTAAGTGGGTCAATAGACTTTGTACAACCTTTCACTGCCAAATTTAGATATTACACAAGCACCGGCACAAACAAAACGACTATTTAACAATCTGGATAATGAAATTTTAAGTGATCAAAAACCTAGACATTTGATTCAGTTGAACTCAATAGAGATTAAGTGTATTTGATTCAAATTCAGATTAGGAAAATGGAGTAGAGGCTATTCAGGCTGCCTATTACTCTTTAGAAATTTTCTCGTTCTATTCAGGAGTAGAACTTTATTTCATCCTACCTCCTTAATATTGTGTGTTGAGTTCAATCAATAAAGTCCAATCATAATTCTATTGATTAGTGAATTTATTGAGTTTCATTTCAGTTTTCAACACTTCACGGTGCTCTTTCAAGACAGCAGAATTCAATTCTCCAACAAGAGTATGTTTTCAAGTGCTTTTGATTAGAGTTTAAACAGGATTCGTGGTGAAAAACCAATCCACATAAAATATTATTTTCAATAGTCATTATGAGATGAAATTCCCAATTTCGCTCTCAAATACCCCAATGTCTAAAGATAAGTTATGACGTGGCGGGAGTCCAGAAGAGATTTTCTATAATACCAACTATAAACAGGTCTCAACTTTGAAGAGCATCCTTATCATCTTTCTTATGGAGGAAAACATTTCTCCACCCTCCATAGTTGATAGTGTTTTCGGCCAAGTAGGCTACAGCATTTTATGATCTTCGGGATTTTTCCATTACTGCAAATACTGCATGACTCTTGCAAATTCCACAGCAATGTCAATGAGACAAACGGGTCTCAGTCAATAGCGTCAATGAGTGTCTCGTCTCATAGGTTATTTCTGGAACTGGAATATCTTACTCCCTTACTGCATCATTAACATAACTTATATCTCCTTATTATATGAATTAACTTTACAAAAATTCTAACTGAGTGCTTTTTCTTACAGAAAAACGATGCGGCCATCCAGCAGTTCCTGTAAACTCAAGGCTGACTCTGAGTAGCGAATTACTAGCGCCAGGCACTACTGCCACTTACACCTGTGATATAGGATACGAATTATTCGGGTAAGAATATTTTTATACCATGCACAAAAAATTATCCTTCTCAATAATCATTTCGGAGTCTAATATTTCTTTCACTAATAAATCAATCAATTGCTTTGCTCGCCTCATCAATCTAGCCAGAGGGCTCCTCCACCCCCTGGACCCCTGGCAATATTAGCAGTGTCAATAAGACAAACCGTGTCAATTTCTTGTTACACTTTGGTTCAGAAAAGTGCACTTTCTTCGATCAACCAACTGAACTGAACGTGATAAAGTAGCAATAATATTTCTATATAAGATTCTCCAAGAAAATAATATTCTCACAAAATTATTTGTCGATAACGTAATTCTCGTACAAATATACAGTCTATACTTCTCTCTTGAAAATGTTCTTTTGATTTCTATATCGACGACAAATGATCTGCAAAAATATGGCAAACAATCGTTCTACTCTTACAAGAAATTGTGATACGCTTTCAATGTAAAGAAAATGGCTGTGTTTGGAAACAAATGGAGGAACCTACTAGGAGTGTGATATAGAGCTCTGTGATTGGACGAGAGCCCTCACTCCCACTTTTAACACCGTGTGACGCTGACCAATAGTGTTCGAGCAGTGAAGGCAGTAATGGCGAACTTGATTAATTTCTCTTCCAATAAATATATGTGGTACTTTTTATGCACAAGATACCAGATGTCTTCTTTCTCACGATCTTCTTATATAGATTTCTAGGACTCTGGATTGTTTATATTAATATTAATATTCTCTAACTATCACTACTGCCTTTTTAAATATTGGAAATTCAGCAAACATTGATTCATCACGATTTTTCTATAGTAAAAAGCAGGAAATGTCCAATTCAAGAAATGAAACAAACATTTAATTTTTCGTACCAAAAATAGTCTATAATCTATTCAATATGCAATCTCTGATTAAAATCTGCATCTCTAATAAAAACTCAAGTTACTCAAGTAATACCTATTAATGAATTCAGTAGGGCCTACTGTATCAGAGATTTACTCACTGAAGTTTATATTTATATTTTGTAGTGAATCAAACTCAGAAAAATAACTTCCGTGATGTTCATAGTTCATGTTCTCTTCTGTATTCCATAGAAAAACAAATTTATGTAGCTCATCTTCTTCCAGGTCTTCCAGCATTACCTGTTCAGCAACAGGTAACTGGGTAGGAGAGCTGCCATTTTGCGGTAAGTATGAATTCTAATATATATTTTATCAATATAATAGGAATTTTTTGTGATCGAACCATTCTGAATCTGCGAACTGCTGCTACCTCTCAACCTCTGAATGACAATCAAAATTTACAAACCATATTTTTACTACTATAATCCATTTTTCTACGTCATGGTAAATCTGTGAATAACTGTATTGATTCACAACATAATGGTAGTGTGAATCATTCAGCAAAAAATGTAATGTCATTTTCGGCTGGTCAGTAGGTTGAGCTAATCTGAAAGCCTGGTACGCTTGAAGATAATAGAAAATAGCCATAGGCTACAGTGTTCTTCCCAGCACTCCATATACCTGTATAATACAGTTGGATGAGCTTGCAACTACTGTATTATATTATAGAGCTTGGAGCGTAGACAGTTCTGATTCAATTTTCTGTTATCGATGATTTCTTTATTTGTCGCAGTCGCAGCACGATTCAATTATCGCAGAATTCGCTATGTCACATTCGTGTATTTCCATCTCAGTAATTTCGTTGCAGAAAGAACGATGTCAAACTAAATTTCTGCAACTCACATTCACATAGTAATCGATTATCGATGATAGTAGTTTTTACTGCCACACGCTTTGATATTAAATTTGCATACGATTGTGATTGTCGATAGACGAATCAGTACAATTCTATTTCGTCTTCATGCTTCTTATTCAGAATTACTGCAGTATTTGTATGGAGTTATTGGTTGGATAAGAAGTGAGAAGAGACTCTGTAACAATTTGAAGTGCATTGTATGCGTCTCTTCTCAGCTTGCGCGAACTATATAGCCTAAACATTACATGTGTAAAACCATTACAAATAATAGTAAATTGTAGCAAGGCAAATAGAATACATAAACAGGGTGCACAATAATACATTGGTTACTGGTACCATATAATGCTATATTCTGTTTCCATTAGTTTAATGTGATACTGTTAATGGAAGTGTAATAATAACATGCGCACTATGTATAGCCTATAAGTTACACATATTTAATTTGTTATAGGGCTACGATACCACTGATCTTATTCAAATGAATTGAAACTTTTCTTATTAATTTATTGAAACTTTACATTAAAAAATGGTAAATTAATTCAAATTTTTTTGCGGATGATGCCCACATAAGCATATTAGCTTGTGCTTGAATAATGAGTGTGAAGGTGATTGATGAGGTGAACCTTAATTGTAAGATCTTTAGTGAGTGTGAGTCTAAAAATCTAATGAGTCTAGTGTGCCTTAGAACTTTCGACTTCAAAACTAGTTCAACACAAAAAATGGAACCCGTTGTTTACATTGTCTTAGGTCAATTTTTGTAAATGTTTATGATCATCCGGTAGACAGCCAACACGCGACTAAGAACTTTCAACACACCCACCATACAATATTCATCTAACGGAACATTTCTTCTCGGTGGGTGTATTCAGACCACTTTTGGGGCTAAGCACATGGATCCTCAATGCTTCAATGCTTATAGCTGCGTGTGACCTTATAGGTCACCGTGCTACTTTTGATAGACTAATATTTTGAACAGATATTTAGTCGATCCAACTCTAGCCCCTCAGAAATTCGATTAAAGGAAAAATATCATGGCTAGTATCAGTGGATTATAGAAATAATACTAGATAAACTGAACTTTAAAACTTAGGGCTATTTAAAATAGTTGAAAAATAAATGAAAATCAAACACCCTTCTTAATAAAGGTGTTTGATTTTCATGAATTTATCAACTACAAGATAAACATTTACTATTTATTAAAACAATTTGAAAATATATAATTTCATTAATAGGAATAATAATTTATTCATTCGAGAAAATACAATTTACTAATTGGATGAAAACAAAGACAATTATTGAGTCTGAAACCTTCCAGACTGAGCCCTTCTCCAAATTTTGACAAATATACCGGTATCCTTGTTCGACATGATTTGACAAATTTGAAAATTGAAGTGCCGTATAATTCTAATCTGAGACAAAAAGGACATTATTATTACCTTGATAAGTGATAACCATACTATGAAGATATTATTCAAAAAGAGGTCCCCAAATCCATAGCAGCCTCCATTGAATGAATACTATGTATTCATCGCATCAAGGGTAATGGTTCAGAACAATGTTCAGCAGAAGAAGGTATTCCTCAAGGATAAAAATATTTAAAATATTTTTTCAATCTGTAAAAAGAGCTGAGAAGAAAACAAGTCTAACCTTGGCCCCTATATTTTGTTTTGTTCTTAGGGATAGCAGGACTAGAAATAATTTATGAATGGCGTGAGAAATTGTTTGGCCACCGAATATAACAAAACGGAACGTTTTATGAATGATTACAGTGTAATCAGGATCTGATCTAAATTTGAATTTTTTGTCGATTCAACATTGTTAGTTCAACTACACTATGATTTTATTATTTGTTTGTTCGAGGACTTTGAGTCAAATAACTCAAATCATGAAAAATAACTCATCCAATTCGAATTAATAATCAGTAAGATTTAAAATTGTGAAAATATAGGTACTTCAATAGGTACTACAAAGGTAGAAAGTAATAAGAATGGCTTCCTTATTAATAGAAGTTGTTAAAGGGGGCTATGGTAAAACGCATGATAATATACTCCAGCTCCAGTGAGAATTGATTCATCGTTGACAATTCAGCTGATTATAAATAAAAAGAAAATTTATATATTTTCATTATACACCTAACTTGATGGCTTTGTCTATGGGTGCGGGGTTGTGAGGGAGGACTACCTGATATTCCAGTTTCAATTGTACTAATTTCATGAGTTTTGTTCTAGTTGGAAGATTGGTATTTGAATGATTTGTAACTACAAATTACCAACTATAGAGTAAAAGATTATACAATTATAGTTACAGTACATTATAGAATTGTATAATTATAGTTACACTGTAAAGTAACAATAGTGTAACTATTACACTACAATCTAGTGTAACTACATTACTAAAGCAACAGAAAAGAAACTTTTCAGTTGCCTCCTGGGTACGCCCATGATCAGAGCTTACAAGCGTTCAATCAACGTCAATTTTGATCTTCAGTTTGATTATCTAACTGGAAAATATTCAATGAAGCTGCATTTAAAAATTTGAAATACTCTTCCTCGCTTATTTGCTTTGTTGTTGACTTCCCGTTGGCTCATATACTGACCGTCCAGCCAAGACTAGGCGATCTAAAAAGGTCGTGAAATTCGTCGGATCAGGATATGCTTACAAAACTAGGTGCCAAAGTTGCGCAAGATGGGAAGGAAGACCTATAGTCTATAGGCTAAAGCCTACTAGGCGCCGGATGTAGGAAGAAGCCCTACTTCGTAAAATGCCAGGACGAACTTAATAGAATCCTTCAATGTTCTATTACCTACTGTACTACATTTTCCATATAATTTTCAACTAATGTAATGATGTAGAGGACTCCAAAACTCCATCGAATTTAATCAAATCTTAAATGTTCAAATATCAAATTTTCAAATATTATTTTTTTCGAATTTAATCAAATCTTAAATTTTCAAATATTACTTTTTTGATCAGGCACTAACGTAGCGCTTCGTCGACCCGCCAACCAGTCGACGACGGTGCGGGGTGGATCGGCGGGAAACGCCAACGATGGCGATCTGACCATCATCCACGACGGACACCGGTGCACAGAAACGCACAAGGAGTCGGCGCCTTGGTGGCAGGTCGATCTGCTCCGGCCCTACCCAGTACGGGTCGTACGGGTCACCACTAGGAAGTGCTGTGGTAAGTTTATCGTAGAATTCCATAGCATATCATATTAATTAATTAGAGTTATATTTATTATATTATTAAAATATACATATATTCTTATGGCTTTCAATGGTGGGGAGACCCTTACGGGTAGTTCTACCTCGCCAATGTGTACTTAGTCAGAGCCGGTCATCCATCCAAGTGCATACCTCAGTGTTCATGACTTAACATCACGTTCACCGATAGATCACCCTCACCGAAAGACCAATTGCCAGTACATTATATTATTATCAATGATTAATAATTTTAGTCATTTATTAAAATCTTAAGGAAGACCTAAAATCTCACCAGATACTGAATCAGAACTTGAACAATCTTTCAATTTATAAATTATTAGAATCTTCTAATTTGCTACTCTTTCCTCTAACTTTATAGGATAGGTGGATAATTATTTTTTGTACAAAAATACCTGATCCTCCTGGGAATTGGGGGTGCATACAGGTGCTCATAAGTTGAGATTGAGTTTCTGTGTTGATTAATGCTTGTCAATCTTATAACCATTTCATGTATTCTCTCATTTCACATTGGATGTTGAACTTATCCCTTAATACAAAACATTTCATTTACAGGACTTCAGCCACTTCAAGACATAGAAATTAGGGTTGGAAACAGCACCTCGGAGCTGCAAAGAAATCCATTATGTGCCTGGTATCCAGGAACTATAGGTGAGTCCGAATTCAATTATTTTCTAATATAACTAAATAGTCTATGAAATGAATAATTTGCATGGAACTTGACTTGCTAAACTGAACTTTTAGAATTAGGTCTCTAAGTTTACATAATATTGTTAATTCTGGAAACTTGTTTCAAGATTGAGAGATCTAATATCTAGTCATGCAGTTGAATTTTTCGAAAATTAAAAAGCATAATTCGAACATTAATATTAATATCATAGCATTGAAGTTGTGGCTGAGTTCAACAACCTACTACTTATAATACCAGTACCATAATAAATCAATAATCAATCAAAGTACACTTTAAAAAAGTTTATTGAGGACAATAAAGTCAATGGAAAATATTGTTTTCATCAAGATATTTCAATTTTTATGAAAATTGATTCATTTGATTATATACTGTAACTATTGTATGTATTACAATATATGGTACTGATATTAACTTTTTTATTTGGGCTACTAATGTATAATCAAACTAAACTTTACTCATAACTAGTTTGATTGGAATGTTTTATTGAAATGTCATTTTTCCTGCAGAGGAAGGCGGCACCAAAACTCTGACCTGTGCACGTCCTCTGATAGGCCAATATGTAACACTGCAGCTGATTGGTGTTGAGGCATCACTATCACTTTGCGAAGTTGAAATTTTCACCACCGATGGTAAGTGGATAAAGTTTAGATATCCATGCATTTCTACATAATAATGTCTCAAAACAATTATTGTTTAAGCTAGACTAAAATTTTACAGCTTATGACTAGAAAATTCCTGCTCCATTGGGTGATATTTACTACAGTTTTATTATTTGATCCATCAAGAAGATGCATCTATATGGTAACTAGTAGGCTAGCCATCAAGTAGATTAAGAAATATATGGGGAAAAGTGTCACGATTTTTGCAAATATACTAGTAATATTTATATACTAGTAAAATATATTATACATGGACAATTCATAAGTGGGTTAGAAAATACAAGTGGGTACTGTAGATGTACTGGAAAGGAATACATCATTTACTATTTATCATCATCACTGATTGAAGTAATGTTTCAAATTTAAATCTCTTCAGGTCTTGTAAAATCAAATTTCAACAATTAATAAATCAATTTTAAAACCCAGAATGAGAATAAAAGGAGCAGCAGATAATTTAATTAAAAATTGAAAACTGATATACTTTTTCTTATCTCTTCCTTCTTTTCTTTCATATGTTTTAGAAAGTCTACAACTTATTCGATATAAAAACTTGTGTAAGCCTATGTGAATTGATATTTCACATATTGTAATTCAATTACTTTCATGTAGATCTGCATGAACATCAGTTGTTGTGATGTAATACTGCTCTGAATAATATCGATGTATATGTTATCACATATCTATGAAAAAGTAGTTAGCCTATTGCAAGTGTATGAGCATTGCATAATACTGTAAACATTGTAATGCATGCTGTGAACATTATACACGGTATCAACTGGCAGATACGGTGAGAAATATCAATAACGATTTCTCAATTCGAATTAATCCACATAGTATTCAGTGCAGGACATATTGTCCCTAATCCCATGAGGCATGAATGTACATGTACAGAGTAATCGCAATGTAGGCTTTTACTTTTAATAAGATGTGACATTCGATATTGAATCATTGCGACATCATGTAGTTCTCAAATAAACAGTATCCAATCCTTTTATATCACAAAAATTGAACATATAGAAGGAATGAGTTCTCATATGAAAGAAGTTATGTAATATATTCATTTTCATAGTAAATGATACAGAAGACTCACGAAGAAGATCAATGAGCACAACTATATATCTTTTATAACTTTATAAGACATTTAAAATACTGTACAATATGAAATAATAAAAACAGCATTCATGCCGATTCTTTAATAATTCATGTTTACAGATTGCTACATAAATTTATTTCAACTGTAAGCTCAGTTCAACGAGTGGAGTCAATATAATAATGTAACTTATTGTATTCCAAGTCGCAATTTATACAAAATATAGTACTTTATGACTAATATTTCTTGTTTGTGCCATCACATGGTCCATTTTTCGATTTACGCTTGGATTTTTAAAACCTTTCAAATGTTTTTATTTTTTATAATGGAGATTCCGAATAGTTCACAGCTTATAGCACTAATTTATTGAAAGAGTACGAGTGCTGTTAAACGAGTAAGCTTACTAGGAGTAGAAGTTAGAAGTTATACATGAAATAATTCAGAGTTAAATAAGAATACCATGTCAGCATATCTCTAAGTTATTATTACATATTGGCCCTATCACGACTCGATGTTTGTGATATCACTGATTTTTCTAATCTTCTTGGATTTTTAGAATCTTCCATAAGTTTCTAGATTTCCATAATAGACTTAATCTAAAACATCGTTCTGAAATATTTTTATTTCAGTTTCACAATACTAAAATCCTATATAATCCAATACTCTACATATCTATAGATACATTTCACTTTGAAAAGGTTTTCCAAAATTGTATTAAAAAATGAGTTTACGAATCATTCACAAAATTTTTTCTGACATTGCAGAATTCTCAAACGACCGTTGCGCGCCGGTTGGCGTGGGGGAGGAGGTGCAGATTGTGGCGTTCGACCGCACCTGCTACGAGTTCAACGTGGCCAAGGGCGCCAGCTTCGAGGAGGCGCGCGGCCAATGCCAAAAGACAGGCGGCGGAGATCTGGTGCACGGCCTCATGGGAGTGCATAACACGTTTCTATTGGCTGAGCTGGAGAGGCGCAAGTCCAGCCTGAAAACACAGCTGGTGTGGATAGGCGCTCAAAAGGAGCCTGGCTTCACGTCGCGCACATGGAAGTGGGTTAATGGTTAGTGCAAAAATGGATTATTTGATGAAAATAGCATGGAAACCATGATAAGTAGATTCAATCTTTCACAAGAGTAACATTGGTAGCAATCAATTCTTTTCTTGCCAAGAAAAGTAACACAGTTTCTGAAAAGAAAATATAATAAAATACAATAGCTTATTAAAAAATAAAACATTTGTCGAAAACAGCATGAATAGGTCTACTATAATAGATAAATTAAATTTTACACAAGAGTAACATTGTTTGCAATCAATTCTATCCTTGCCAAGAAAACTAACAAAGCTACACGAAAGAAAATAGAATAAATAGCTTGTTCTATAAATTTAAGGTTGAGTGGTAGAAAGGACTTTCTAGTCCTAACTCCACCTAATAAAGGACATTTCCATTTCATTTCATGAATACCTAATAAAAGTAGCAGAATTAGGCTGTTTGTTGAAAATACTGTAGCATGAAAACCATAATTAATGGATCCAATTTTTCACTAGAGTAACATTTCGGTTGCAATTAGAGTTTCTTGCCACGAAAAGTTAAAAAACTACACAAAATAACATGAAACAATAAAGCTGTCTTATTTAGATAACCTTTGTATGCGAAGTTAGTAAAATAAAGCTTTTAAAATATCATCCACCCCCGGTTCAGTTTTCACAAATCAGTTATAAAATTACTAGGTCATACTTTCAAATTTGGTACACATAAAATACTCTTCGCCGCTGAGGGAAACCCATTTCATCCACTAAGCAACAGTTATTTTGAAAGTTATTGTCAAAAGCAACTTATTAAATAATTTAAGTTGCAAAAAACTGTTACTTCTAAGTCTTACTCAATCTAACATTGGGTATCATTACATAAGGTCATATCTATGCCTAGTATTAAAAGTAATTCCACTAGAGTAATACCGGTACACGACGTTTCAATTTTTGTGCAACAGGTGCTGTAATCGGAAAACCTTCATGGGGCAAAGACCAGCCAAATAACTACAACGGCGAACAGAACTGTGTGGTTCTGGATGGCGGAAGGAATTGGCTGTGGAACGATGTTGGCTGTAATCTAGATTATCTGCACTGGATCTGTCAACACAGTGAGTTATAGCCCAATCAATTTCATCCATCTTTATAATGTTCAAGGAGAATTTATTCAGTAGGTGACTTGATGAACATTTATTTTGTTGCATTCACGATCACGATATTCTTCTATGAATACTCAGTTATACATACAACTGTGAATTGTGTCATAATCCTATACCAAAAATAAACAGTCGAATTGACAATTTCGTTTTGTTTCATTATTATTTGTACACGTTTTTGCATTTGATTATGAAAGCATATTAAATCCACTCCTCTCTTTCTTCTTGCTAAAGAATTTCGTATCAGATCCACATTATTATAAGTTTCACATTTTAGCTTAGACAATCCACCTCTTATTGTTTATTATACAATGTCAATAATATAATGTCAACACCTGATGTTATCTCCTATTTTTATAGCTGTGTGTGTCATTTGGTACAAATAAGATTCACTGCCAAAGAATGTGTAAATTTTCATGGCCTCTTCTAAGTATAAAATAATACGATATTTGGATGTATAACCCATGAGGTCATCAGTACCTTACTCATGATATAATATTTAATGAACTTATTTGAAGTAAATTAAAATTGGAAGAATTATTATTATAATAAATCAAACTTATTTAAAACTCAATGTTTTCAGCTCCTGCCCTTTGTGGAAGTCCAGACAAGAAATTGAACACGACCATCATAGGCACTGATCACAGCGTGGATTCAACCATCACTTACCAGTGCCCCGATGGCCATATGCTAGTCGGTAGTTCCACCAGGACGTGTTCCAAAGATGGCTTCTGGACGGGGATGGCTCCCGATTGTAAATGTAAGTCACTGCAAACTTTAATGTAATAATATATAGTACTGTATTTTAATTTATTTTATTCTTCTTTGGTACTTTTCTTATGTACTTGTGATAATTATTTCTCTGTATAACCTGTTATGTGAAAAATACATATTTGGAGAAACCCATTGTAATAAAGTAATAAGTAAATGAGGTTTGACTGGATCTGAACTTAATTGCCTCGAATATGAGGTAATGTAGGTGGAAAAGTAATGAAACACTACTTTTCTAATTGGACAAATAGGCTATATCCTTTGCTTCTTGGACTTTATACACCAAAACTAATGATCATTTCTTTTCTGGATTACATGATTGATTTGCTGTTATCAGTGTCATTATACTATATATAATATTGAATACGGTATATAATATTGGAAAATTGGAATCGCTTCTTGCAAAAGGGAAAAAGTCCTGAAATCAAATTTTGCATTTCATCATATAGTCAAATGAAAAATTTAAGGACCGGGACCCTTTTTGCTGAAATCTGTGAAAGCCAGACCCTCAGTTAGAGCATTAGCACCATTTCTGCAGAAAACTTTACAGAATACTTAATAAAGATGAAAGCATAAGTTACAACAATTTTCCAAATTTCAAAAATGGACTCATGTCCTTTTTGCATGAAGCGATTCTTGAATCTATTCTATATTATTTACCAATTAAAGATCATCTCCGGTATTATGAAACATAATTACTTTTTTGTAATAAAGTAAATCTCAATAGAAAATTAATTCAATCTCATTTCCACTATTTGTTGAACAGATATAGACTGCGGACAATTACCCACCATAGAGCATGGAACCGTGAACTACGTGGACAAACGCACAACCTACGGCGCTGTTGCCAAGTTTTCCTGTGGCATGAACTACACTCTGAACGGTGTCAAGGAAAGAACATGCGGCGATGAAGGCGTTTGGACCGGGGAGCAGCCTCAGTGTTTGTGTAAGTAGGCTTATTGTGTTCAAAATTATATAGTAGGACTTATTATTCATCAAATTTAGTAGAAGACGTATTGAAAAAGATTAGTTTCTGTTTTTAATATTGGTCTTGTGAGTTTTCTTTGGAAAAAGAGGTCAATGAAAAGTAAAAATTTTTGAGTTATTGTTATCTTGAAGGAATTTGTAGTGAGCATTGATGTAGTGTAACTTCACTTTTATTATAACTAATGTTAATTTTTTAATAACTACTAATTTGAATATAATCTGTTGAATTATTGAGTCAGTCACTATAATTGATCCCGCACTATTCACAGACGTCTATTCAGAGGGGTTCTATTTCACTTGTAATAATTTTGTAACATGCATTTTGTATTATGAGGAATGAATAAATTTGAATTTGAGTAAAGTATCTGTTTCATATCAGTATTATTTGTTCACATAGTCTTCTAAGCATTATTTGATAGATTAATTTTTCAAGATTGGACTACTAAAATAGCGATTTTTTACAGTTGATTGGTGTCCCGAACCACCTAAAGGAGAAGGAGTCACCGTAAATGTATCTGGAAAGAAAGCTGGTTCAACTGCTACTTATTCCTGTGAACCTGGTTTTATCCTTTTCGGACAGCAGGTAATAAGAGAATTATTCATTGTAACTGTACTCAATGCTATCATATGAGTAGAGTGTACCCACGGTGCAATGTTGTATCGACAGTGCGAGGCATGTGCCGCAAATGCCTCGCAGCGAGGCACGACATCTGCCACGGGTTGAGGCATGCGTGGTCTTGCGCTCTTTGTAACCACGTATGCTCGCTGCCAGAAAACCCGGTATCCACAGTCCGAGGCAAAGACATATGTCCTGAGACATTTGCGGCACTTGCGTCACCTGGACCCCTGGTAATATCAGAAGTGTCAACAGGACAGATGGTGATTTGCGGCACTATCCGCTATTTGCCTGAGGCATTTGCGGCATATGCCTAGCACTGTCGATAAGGGCCTTAAGCCTGGGCCTTCTATTAAAGGGAGCTATGGTATAGAGGTATATCTATTTATGCTATTCAAAAAATCAATATTATTATTATTATTATTATTATCTTAAGGCTTTTATTAGCGAAGGAAATCATTTCCAGAAAATCAGGCTGAATACATTGAATACTGAATCTTGAATACATTCAAGAACTAAAAAAAATTAGTTTTAGAAAAAACAGATGAGGAACCCAGCATAACCAAAAAATACAATATAGATCAGGAATATACAAGATAAAATGCAATATATGTCCCAAAATATTATATTGGGCAAACCGGTCATAGTTCGAGTATAAGGAACAAAGTGCACATAAACTCGAATTCAGAATCCACATTCGCTGAGCTCAGGACATACAAACTGACATGGAAATACTAGACATCCAACACAAAAGCCAGAAACTGAACACAGAAACTGAAACTAGAACAGTGTGAAATTTTGAAACAACTTAAAAACAACAGACACATGCCCAGTTTTTCCAAGCACACTCAAACCTACTAAGCAGTAGGTCCATTCATCTCTCATCACCATCCTTCCCCTTACCCACGCACAGGCCCAAGAGCCCATGTGGGCATCACCCTCAAAAAAAAAAGAATGCAGAAATTTTTGATAAAATGTTATGATAAATGATGCTGGTTATCTGAGCATCAGATAACCAGCAATTTGAGGGCCCCTCAACTCTTTTATGTTAAAAGTATAGGAAATGTCAGCTGTTTATTGACGATTCGTCAAAATTTAAGGGTCCCTCAAATATTTGAGTGTCCCTTAAAATTTAAGGGTCCCTTAAGTTTGAGTGTGCTTGGAAAAACCGGGCAATAATGTCATCATCAATGACCAAATCAATTTAAAATCAAACACAATTCTTTCAAACATCCTGGTCACTCATTCCGTCCCCCTAATAACTTGTTCCCCCTGGCGGCAGGCTGATGGAGCTTCTCTTCAGAAGTGAAATGCATTCCTCTTCACTCTGCCAAAAAAGTAAAAGATTTTAATTATTACTGTGAGATACTTTTCGTCTCTTTCTTTATCATAGAGCATAAAATAATTGAAATCGTCTCATCAAGTAAACTCAATCAATTAAAAAAACATGTTGCCATATCATGCTTTATAGTAGTGTGATCTTGGTGCCATACATTTCAACTCATCCGATTTATAGCTAGTGCCAAAAATTTGGGCGGTTGGCGAATGACTGTAATTAATTTCCAACTCTGTCAGGACAGTCTGAAGCTGTCTTCGAGAGCCATTTAGTATAGCTGGGGACGCTCTCGTTCCTATGTACTTCTCGAAGACAGCTCACTGACTGTCCAGACAGAGATGAAAATTATTAACAGTAATTCAACAACCGTCTAAATTGTTTGGGCCAGTTATACTTCTCCAATACCGTACTCGAGTTGAACTATTGTAGTTTTGATCAAAAACAACTTTTTTCATAGGTTCTAACCTGCGGCTTGGGTGGCGAGTGGTCAGGCAAAGCACCGACCTGCAAGTTTGTCGACTGTCGAGCTCCGCCCAACATCGACAACGGCAACTATGTCCTGCTGAATGGCACCACTACTCATGGCAGCATAGCGCAGTACTCTTGCGAGGAAGATCACTGGCTCGAGCCCCCTTCCAAGAGTAAAATCACCTGTATGAGAGACGGAAAGTGGTCCGATGATCCACCTAGTTGTGAATGTAAGTTTATTCTATATTTTAATCACGAGTAGAATGATGCTAAAATCCCCATTATATAGTGTAGAAGAAATTTTCAATTTGCCTGAGGATGTGATAAATAATTACTTTGAATATGTGTGTGTGAACTGTGAAGTGATTGATTTATGTGTATGAATTAATAATTGGATGTTCAGTTGATTTATACATATTTTTTTCATTCTTGACGACACCTGATGAACATTGCAATGTATTTGCAATGAACAATGAACATTATTGAACATTCTATTCTATCCTCCAGTAGAATAGGGAAACTCCTCATATTATCTTTCTCTTTCAATAGTATGTTTACCATCTCTCTTTCTTCTCATTCTCTTACACCTTTATCCCAATTCTTCATCTTCTTTCTTCTATTATTATGCCATTGAATTTCTTATTTCAATAATAGGTTTATTGTATTAAATCATATTAGCAACTCTCACCTGCGCACAGGATTTTCCTTGCAGATGATTCTTCTTGCAGCTTATTGTTTAAGTATGTTTTGTTTCAAAGAACCACAATACAATTTTTGTATTAGGCTATTAGTGATTTGTTTAGGATGAGAAGAGAGTAACTCCATTTAGTTAGCCTCTAGTTGTCGCAATATAATTCTTTATCAATTTTTTTCAATTTCTCATTTTTATTTGGATTCTTTGTATACTTCTTCATTTTTCGCATTAGAGCTACTACAATTCTGTTCATTATTATCCGGATGTTATATTAAAAATTGAAATAATTATAGCTCTTTTCAACTTTGAACAGCCTTCAAGAATAATTCAATTTTATGAAGCAAAAGAGCTTTATTTCTTCAAAATATAAATCAGCTTCCTTTATGAATATATAATTATGAAATGATTAGCTTTATGTCTGGTACAAAATATTCATCACACTGATCCATAAAATAACATATAATATCCATATTCATCTGTGGTTTATCAAGCCCATATATTTAGTATAATATCTATCAAGCACCAATCAGTCAACTTCTTCAATTTAAAAATTGAGTTTTTATAGAACTGTATATTTCTTGAAGAAGCAAATCCATATATCAGTTTATCAGATTCATATAAAAGAGTCATAGTAATTTCTCTATCGAAAGAAGGTTTTTACACTTCTTTGGAGACTTTGAACCATCACTCATCATTAGTCATCTTCTTATCTCAATAGTAGGTTTTTATAGGCCTGTATATTCCTTGAAGTAAATGTGAAATTTATTATATCCATATGAGTAGTCTAATATTGATTTTTCTATTAGAAGAAGGTTTCAACACTTCTCGGAAACTTTTAATCCACAATTATTTGTTTGTATTTGCAGTAATCGTTTGCCCCGAGCCAGACGTTCCGGACGATGGCTATGTGGTCGGCTATGACTTCAACGTTCACTCCTCCATTGAATATCATTGTGAAGCCGGTAATATGCTGATCGGAACTCGAACTCTCACATGTAACACACAAGGAGAATGGAGTGGCGATCCTCCAAGGTGTCAATGTAAGTTCAATTTCCACAAATACATATTTTTTTTAAATTAATTTACCAATATCTCAACTTTTTGAAAGACTTACGATGTTGTTTATTATTATATTCATAAATTTATTGAATCAGTTATTAATTGACTTTGAAAATTTTTGTTGTTTCCATGGGTTGGGTATCTCAAAAACTGGGGAAGAATATTTTCAAACATTAATCAATTTATCAGGATCACAATAGATTATTTTCATTAAATTTCCGGTTTTGATTCATTAAAATTGATAAAAAGTTTCCTTTCGAATGAAATCTTGTCTTGAGATTCTATCAATTACTTTAAGATTACTCTAAAATTTACGGTAATATAAATATAGCTAATTGAATAAGAACAAATTTCATCATAAAAAGTTACCGAAATCATAATCAATCAATGTAGATTTTTTTTAAAACTTGATTATTGATTAACAAAATCAATCAATTCAATTTTCAATCTATAAACTTCTGTTACCGTAATGCACTTCATTTTTCAAATTTTGGTATATTGAGTTCAGTTATTTGTAAGTGATATAACTTGATGCATTTCTAAATCCATTTTCACCATGGCCGTGATACATGTCAAGCTTCTGCAATACCATCTTCTATATCTTCTATATTGTTCCAAACACAATCTGTCAATAATTTGGCCATAGCTGAACTGTACTCATATAAATCCTATTTCAATTTATTCAATCTCACACACACAAAACATTGCATTGATATTATTAGTGATATCATTAGTAATCAATTGTTCCAACCCCAAGCACTCAATATTTTTGCCATAGCTTATAACTGTACAATGAGTAATAAACTTGTAATAAAAATTCAACGATCAATCAGCAGACAAAAATAAAACTTCTCATCATGACATTTCAGACATAGACTGCGGTAAAGTGCCTCCAATGCCATACGGATCAGCTACCTACATAAATACCACCACTTACTTGGGCAGTGAAATAGTCTACACCTGCGTAAGGAACTACAAGCTGGTCGGTCCGGCGCGACGGTCCTGTCTGGAGAGCGGACAGTGGAGCGACTCGTCCCCGCGCTGCGAGGAGATCCGGTGTCCGGAACCGGTCCTCACCGCTCACGCCATTTTGTCCGTGACCGGAAACGATCGTGTCTACGGCCGCACGCTAATCAAAACAGCTGACTCGGCTGTTTCGGTAGCTACCTACAAGATAGGCGCACTGGTCAAGTACCGTTGCGAGAGAGGTTATAAGGTGATGGGCGATCCGCTCAGTACCTGTGAGGACACGGGACACTGGAGTGGGGATGTGCCGCAGTGTGTTTGTGAGTATATTTTTTAAAGTTGATGCTTTGAATATTCGTTTGACTCTACTGGAATTGATAAAAATGTTGAATGAAAAGACAAGATATTGTCAAACCACTGATTTATTAAAAAATCGAGATACCGATTTCGGTTTCTACACCATTATCAATTTGATAATTGTAGAAACTGTCAAATTATCAACGTTAAACTGTAAAGCAGTAAGTTTTTATCAACTTAATAAAAGTTGATAAGTAAGTTCATTATCAACTTGATAATGGTGTATAGCAACCGAAACCGATTTAAATAATCGATTTTAAAATAATCAGTGGTTCGACAATATCTTGTCTTTCCATTTAATATGGATAAGAGCTATAGTCTGTTCCAGCAAAAAAGACATTCTGACACGATTGGAAAATGACCCCAGCTCGGTCAATATTGATTCAAAAATAATAAATTTTATACAAGCAGAATGTTTTTTTTACAGTTTGAGACCAAATTTATAAATTTAAAACCAATATTAACCGAACTGGAGTCATTTCCTCATTTTGCCAGAATGTCTTCTTTG
This sequence comes from Sogatella furcifera, assembly GCA_017141385.1. NCBI lineage: Eukaryota > Metazoa > Arthropoda > Insecta > Hemiptera > Delphacidae > Sogatella > Sogatella furcifera. The sequence continues at coordinate 9,842,871 of CM029551.1, read as the reverse complement.
CTTGTACAGACTATAGGCCTACCGATAAATTATTTAATACTCTGCAGGCAGTAACTGAAAATTATGTATCTTTGCTAAGCGACTATACTCAGAAATTTTTTTAATTTTTATTGGTTTGTGCACACTGATCATAATTACTGGATAAAGTTTTCAGTCAATTTCCAGTTTTCGGTAATATTGTTTATCACAATGTTTAACATAAAGAAAATAAAATCCATTCATTCATTCAATATAATTAGCTTATAACTTGTACGTGGCTTATTAGAACGATGATATTGAGATGCCAGCTAGCCTTGGACAATCCTCCAAGGTACTGGGTAAGTTCCCTGGACGCGACTAGACACAGACGTATTTTAGTATTTTTATTTGACTTCACTGTCGGTATAAGTGCATAAGTGTATAGAAAGCACCGGCATACGTGCTCTGAAGTGTCATTTCACTTGATATGACAAAGTCGAAACTAGTCAATAAAATCATTTCAAGGGTACCGTGATTATTTATTGAGTTAGTATACATTATTAGCCCAAAATATAGAGTGAAAAAAGTGTAATAAATAAATTTACCTGTTTTTTACAGTTGTTGACTGCGGAATGCCGACGCCCCCAGCTCATGGCAGGTTCACACTGGCATCAAATGCTACCTACTACGGAGCGGCAGTTCTGTACGAGTGCGATGATAACTATGAGCTAGATGGTTTCGCTCGTAGAATCTGTCTGGAAAACGGAACATGGAGTTCAGACACACCGTCATGTAAAGGTACTCAATTTATCTATTATAATTCATCATAATATTAATTTATTCAAAGTGAAACTAATCAAACTAAAATTCTGGACAATAAATGGTAATAATATGAGTAATAAAAATATTTTGGCTGAATTATTAGAATTATATTCTTTACATTATAAACTGGAATTTTATATTGAAATGATTTCTGCAATATTTTTAATATTCATGCAATCGAATTTAGTAATTGAGTAATCAGAGTTTGGAGTGAGAAGTAAAAATAGATGTTTTGAAATTCAACTGATCACGGTAGATAATATTATTAGGCTAATGATCTCCAAGTATATAAATAATATTAAGACTTTTTTCATATTGGCTCTTTTTAAAAAGAATCTATCATGTAAAATTGTGAAGTTCAATTATAAAAAATATAGCAAGATTTTTGTTGATACGGATACGCCATGTAGGAGTCGGCCTACACTGTGAACTACTTGATAAAATAAAATTCACTTAGGCCTGCACAAGTATTGCTAAATTTAGTCAACAGTTCAAGCAGGATGATGACTCTTAAAAAGTATTTCTACCCAAATAGGTCTAGTAAGATATCATTCCTTGGTAGCTTGTAGCCGAGTGTTTAGAAGGAGCAGATGATACTAGTAAAATCACTGCTAGATATCATCTTATTTGGTTGGTAGCTTCACAAACCCGAAGTTCTGTATTTAAACAAAAATAATTGCAATTGCTAATATTAACTGCACTGTGCAATACATATTTTATCCTAGCCCTGTTCTCTGTTCATGTTCGAACTACTATATTTGAAATAAAAATCAATGCAACAACTTATAAGAAAATGCACTAGGCAATAAATATATCATCCTAGCCATGTTCAAGTATCTCATTCTGAAGTTGATTGTTTATTTCCCATTCAACTTGCAGAAATCGTGTGTAAGGAGCCTGAGAAAATGGGATCAATGATAGTGCAAGTGTCCACACATAGCGTTGGAGGCGTGGCACACTATGCATGCCCACGGGGATCGATCCTGGAGGGCAATTCAACTAGAATCTGCCTCAACAAAGGCGTTTGGAGTGGAAAGCTTCCAAATTGCAAATGTAAGTACATATTGTACCGTACACTTCTCATCCTCTTTTCATTACAACTCATAATTATATGAGTATAATTATATAATTTTTAGATTTGCGTTAACTCATGCAACTACGTGTTTCTATTGAATATTGTGCCAACATGCGCCCGCGACTTGTAGTACCTAATGGAAACCTATTTTCAGTATTTCAGTGTCTATAGAACAGTCTTTCAACTAATTTGGTATTGTATACTGTAGAAAGGAAAGGATATTTACTATATACTTTCTCTATGATACTACTTTGAGAAGAAAAACCAAATTCTAGAAGAATATTCTTTAAACTTTAGAGTGAAGCGCTCAGCGCCCGTCTCTTCAATTTATTTTGATCAACTAATGTTACATTGATGACAACCAAAATATAGATCTGAATAGTGTAAGCAACATTGAGTGGATTGAAATTCAGATCAAGGCTAGTTTTGGATAATCCCTCCCATCAAAACTATAACATATAATTAATACTGCTACAACTGATACCATAAACTAATTATTGGCGATACTTTTCAGATGTTGATTGCGGCCATCCAGGACCGATAGAAAATGGAAGAGTCATCGTTATGAATGGATCAACGGAGTACAGCCACGCTGTTGAATACCACTGTGTTCCACACCACCAGAGGATAGGTCCCTACTTGAGAAAGTGCATGGAAGATGGACTCTGGTCTGGCGACGAGCCACGTTGTGAATGTAAGTTCCTTCAAATTGAAATTTATTTCAAAGAATAATTTTTTCAATGTTACAGGTAAACCGTAACCATAGATATTTAAAAGTGAAAAGTTTATCTCTCTTTAGCTTTTCACTCTTATGATTATCATTATTGTTATTGAGTCATACTTCACATAGAAGATTACAACATGCTTTCAAGTCCTAAAATGTACATTTTACAATTTATACAGACAAACAAAAAGCTGGTTATGTCAAAAAATTACTAAACACAATTTTCATGCCAAAAGCAGAAGTTTTAGATTTAATTAGATTAGATTACTTTATTCAAATAGATAACAAAATTCGGCTTAGATTCTACATTGTAATATAATAAATGAGTAAAACAAAATTATCCTATAAATTTCACAAAATAGAAACTTCTAGTAAAAATATGATAAAACGGTGAAGTAATGAATGCAAAATTTATACAAAATTTTAATTCGAGGTTCTTCAAAATGAATGAGGAGTGTGAGTGAAAAGGCAAAGTTTAGACATATATATGTCCATTCTTGGGAAAGGACAATAAGGATATCCTTTCCATTAACACTTGGCCTTGAAGTCGGAGAATTTTGAATTATGTTCACATTGAAATAACAATAATTTGTGCTATAATAATATCATTAAGTTTTTTTGAATTTAAATAATGATAATCAGCATTGATTTGAATTTATTCAACAACTATATAGTGCCACTGTGTTTATATAATCATTATTAGAATATTTTCAACATCATTGTTCATTCATCAATATGACTAGTGTTCATATTTTCATCGAACATTCTCAACTGACTGTTTTGTGTTATTTTCAGTGGTATCTGGGCCTACAAGTGAGTCTCAAACTCTAGGATTTGCCATTGGAATTGGCGCTGGAGTAGTACTTTTCCTCCTACTTATACTTGGAATTATCTACCTCAGACTGTAAGTAGAGATCATCTATAAGTATTTTAACTACAATTATTTTTATTCGCCTTAATGCATTTAATTCTTTTGGAATAGATTCAGCAAGAATATTTTTATTTCAAAGCCAAATGAAATTGAGATTATACACTATTACCGAATAAGCTATCCTTTCTAGCTTATTACTTTAAGCTATCATCTTTACCTCTGATAAAGTACATATTGGCGAGTTGGAACTTACCCGTAAAGGTCTCCCCACCATTAGAAGCCATAAGCATATTTTTTACCATGACTATTCATTAACATAAATAATAGTTTCAATTGAAAATAAATTCTAACAACAGATACATTGAAATATAAATAGATACTAAGACAATAAATTTACATGGAATTCATCCAAAAGTTTATTGTAGAATTTGCATCCTACATTTCTAGAAATTGCTGTTTTCAAATAGCTTTTTCCTATATATATATATTTTTTTTTGAGGGTGATGCATTTGTTGAATCATATGTTCATATGAATCATATTATGTCATATGTTGTTGAATTGCAAAATTTTCTTCCCCTCTTGTATTATATGAGTGTGTGTCTGAATTCAGTCTGAAGGTATCATTCCTTTATCTGCGCTGCTCGAGCTGCCCGGCTCTAGCTGCAATGGTTAGATATTTGACAGCTCTATTCACATATCTTTGTTTGTTTGTTTGTTATGAGGGTGAAGCCCACATGAGCTCATAGGCTTGTGCGTGGGTAATGATATGGATGATAGATGACGACTACTTTGAGGTAGTCGGGACCGACGGCTTATCGTCTCCTCCGAAAGACGGGGTGGCCGTATTTATGTGATTGTGCTGTGGTCAAAAATTGTTCCCCGCTTGGGATTTGAACCAGGGTCCACCTGGTTATCAGACCGGCGCTTTATCACTCCTCCAACGAACCATCTATATTATAAATGTTCACTTTATTATTAGGACTTCTAATTAGTCAATCATAAATAGTGAAAACCTCTTGAAAATGAGTTGAAAAGAGTGAATTTGACTATTTATTGATTTATCATACTTTATTAGCCCTAATTACAAAGTGAACGTTCAAAATTAAGATATGTGAATAGATTTGTGATTGTTAGGCATTGCAGCTAGAGCCGGGCAGCCCAAGCAGGGCAGATAAATCCGCGACAACTCGAGTCACGAGTCACGCGGCTCATGCTGCTGCTTGAGAATGATACCTCGAGGTTTATAATGTACAAATTTTATTTCAAACAATTATTGACAAATCTCATCGATTGTGCTAACAGGCGAAAGGAGACCCCAGTGAAGAACACAGAGAACATAGAGGGTGCCACACGGAAGGAGGACCAGAACGCGGCCGTGATGTCGTATGCGACCCTGAACGATGGAACCGCAAATCACAACAACATCTACGAAAACATACACGAGACTGAAGACATGTACGATGCGCCATATGAGGAAACGAGTCACTACGAGCCGTCTCCCATCTCCAGGAGAATGAACGGCAACGCCACTGTCACCATAAACGGGGTGGCCGTTCGATAGGATAATCATCGATAAGACTTTATTTATTATACAAAATCGATATTTTTGTATCCCCAACGAATAAATCTACGCCAATATAGGACAACTGCGAGTGATGGCAACTCAAGGTTGCTGCGATTTGAGGGAACTAGAAAAGTGGTAGGGAGCTAGAAAATGATGTAGTTCCATTCAAAAACAAATTATACAAGGTGAGCCTGAGAAACTTACTTATTTTAAAGAATTCACGCGCGGTTATTTGGGCTGATAGAATGATGTATGAGGGTGCAACTGAAGAGGGAGGTTCCCAAGTTTGTATCTCCTTTCAGTCAGTTGCCATCATGCACTGGACTAGAGAGTAGCAGGCCTTCGCAGTCGAAAGCTTCTTTTCTAAGGGCCTCTAAGCAACGTTCCTTCCGCTCAAGCTTTGAAATTCCTCCTCACAGACTCGTTCCTGGCCGTAATTCGTTTCTGTCGTGGGTTAACTTATTTGGGAAGTGTCGCTAAACCCAGAAATGGACTTCAATGGACTATCAGAACTCCGGAAAATATCGATAGAGTGAGGCAGTCAGTCAGTTGTGCGTTCTTCCCGGTGTTGACTCTCAAACACGCAGCTGATATGGGAATTTCTGACAACACTTTCCGACAAATTCTCCATAAAGATTTAAAATATCATCCCTATAAATTGGTTGTTGTGCAATAATTAACTGAATGCGATTTTGTTGCCAATCGAAATGCATGTGACTTATCTCTCTCAGAGGCGATCTCCAATGGCCAGCACGCTCTCCAGATTTGACTCCATGCGATTTCTTTTCATGGGGTTATTTGGTTCATGTCGATCAACCACGGACCATAGCACACCCCAAGAACAAAATTTGCGACGTCATTGCCAACATACAGATTTATATGCTGCATAGATTGAAGACGAATTTCAAAAATCGACTTCATCAGTGTATGTGCAATAGGGGTCGCCATTTATACGATGTCATTTCCAAGACTGCATGAAAAAAATGGGATACTATATTCTCAAATAAAATGAAAATTGAAACAATAATTGAAGTACTTTCGTTTTTATTGATCTTTCAAATAAGTAAGTTTCTCTGGCTCACCCTGTACTTTTCGTTGAAAATATAAGCGCATGCGCACGGTACTAGAGGTTCTGATTTGAATTACGTCACATTCCAGACTTCCCCTGATTCCCCACCCGTTTTTTATTTTGCCCAATAACAGGCAGTTATGGAGTAACCTTCTCTTGTAATAACCTTGATGGCAACTAGCTAAATAGGCTAAAAAACATTATTGCAACTAGAATCGCAATAGTATTCATCACCGATATTTTTTGAAATATGTACGACCTATCTTATTGGAAGAGATATTCAATAAATTAGATTAAATCATGAAAATCGGTGATGGCATCTAGCCTTCTCATTCCTGAGAGGCATAAACTTGATTGTAAACTGGAATGACAACTATAGAGTCCAAGCAGTGCTCGAGTGTTGTACCTTTTTCAGAAATATGTAAGTTATGGTCTGTCCTTTTCTACACAGTATAAGAGGAATGAATGAAATTAAATTATAGAAATTGAACATTTAAATTGCAATAGAATTCAAGCAATCTACTGACGTGCTGTATCTATTGGTGATGTATTGTAGAAATTTGTAAGTCCTGTCACCTGTCTTATTCTTGAACCAATTAACTTAATAATATTAATATGAAACCATTAATGAAAAAATAGCGATGGCATTTAAATTTTCCAATGAAAGGAGTATAACCATGATTTTATAGTACTGAGAAGGAATTAAAATCTCAAAGCAGTAGGATTGCAATTTTCTGTCTTATAATATTTATTAAATAAATAGATGAATTTTATTACAATATAAACAACATGTAAAAACAATAGAACAATGGATTCTTCCCCGATCAATGGTCATATAAATGCGGATATAGAAATCAATGTACCGTATGTTTCTTTATTTGATTGAATAACTAAATTTTCTAAATAAATTATTATGCGTTGCAGTGAATACATTGCGTAACAATTGGTGAAACAAATTCTTGAGAAAAAGCTATCCTTTTTAACTTCCATTCCGCTTGATTAAATTTCGAGTTTGACCATTTTTTATCCTAAATTCTTCCACAAATTATTATAAATCAATAAAATTGGAGAGAATTATTAAAATTTGATTTTTTTCAAAATAGACTTTACCAGTGCCAAATTGAAGAATATTGCTTGTTTCAAACAAATAACGAATTCTAAATCTATTTAAATTAACAATTTCAGTTTCTCTCCAATTAATTTATAATTGGAATATTATTATTATTGAATAATGAACTGATCTTAGAATGGAATTTCAAAATAATCAAAGCTATCTAAATTGAGAAACTAAATAGCTCTATTGTAAGTTATCTCAAGTGAAAAATGTACTTTCTAGAAACTTATTCCATTGTCAACTACTGTACCATTTACAAATTGACTTTGAAATGTATAGCATGACTCTATGTGTATATAATATGATGAACTTGAAGAAGCGAGCCAAATTATTTTTGTAAATTACTATTTTTTAAAGAATGTATGTTGTGATACGTGTTGTGTGCAGTATATGTAAATAGAGTGTTATGTCTCATGAAAATATTTGTTAATAAATTGTAGTTGTTGATTTATTATTTTATTCATTTTATCCTTGAACAATTAAAAAAAAACATGATGGAATTGATCACTTTTTAACATCTCAACTTTTAGTAATTTTTCAAATTACCTAATATTTTTTATTTTTAGGCTTTTCAAGTTGGAAAATATTTATGGGATTGTATTAGCGAACAATAATAAAATATTCAAAATGAAAATTGATATTGAGAGAAGATACTAGTAATTGCAGCCACATCAGCAGTCAAATATCGCATGCCAGAATATTAAAGTTCAATTAGCAGGGAATGCTCTAATCTCTAATACCTATATTCCATAAACATCCTTGTTTTCGAATATATTGCGTGTTGGTAATATTAGTGATACTCAATCTACGATAATTATTGTAGAGAGAAATAATAACATACTCGAAAAATCATAGATAATTGCAGGCTGAGTATTTAGAACCGTTCTTTTCAGTTTTATTGGGGTAGAATATTGTATCATTGTATGGTTCAAAAAATATTGAGCTATCTTTCAAAAGATTTTGGAATTATCTTGATTTAATTTATCGTAAATCTCTTCATCAGGAAAAAGTTTGTATATTTTTGAAAAGTTTTCCAGTATTGAGAATGAAACTCATCACTCGATACATATTATTTAAGTGGTGATAGTTTAAAATTGAAAACTGAACAAAGAGTGCCAGAAATCTTATTGGCTTATTTTTAAAACTGAAAAATAATTTGCAAAAATGGCAAAACCAACAGAACAAGAAAGTAAAACCCGAGAAATTGCAAAAAACTTTCTTATGTTTGTCATTGAAAATTCATCAATTCATGGATTCAATCATCTTGCTGATAAAAGGCGCCATATAATTGAATAGTGAGTAATGATTTTATTCATAATGATTTAATCTGAATCAATTTTATTATCATTATTGATACTCTGCAACATGAAATATCTTTATTTGAGAAAACTTGTAGCCTTTTCATATTCTCGTAAGACATTATCTCGTAAGTTTAAAATTATCGCAATTCAATTAATTCAATAGAAATCTAGATTTTTTAAGTCGTTAAAAAAGGTTTAAACCATGAATTTATGTACCTACTATCTTATAGTATGTCATAGCTCTATTTGAATCATTCATAAGAATCATTTATAGCAATTTCCCCATTCATAATATTTTATTCACGAGATAACAATAAGTACATAATGAGATAGAATTAATATTGATAGACAAAACGTCTCTTCTTCCCAATTTCACACAGTTAATATTCCACATTATTTTCCTGCAGTATCTTGTGGTTTATTGGAATCCAATTGGGAGTATTCGGAATATTTTGGCTGAGTCAGTCAACATGGTACCATTACCAGAACAATCCAACAGTGGTTTCAATTGAAAACAATTATCAAGAATGGAACACAATATTTCCATCTATAACTGTGTGTCCAGATATACAAATTGAACCAGATCTGAACGCTTTCAATGAGGTTCTGGTGAAAGATCCCAAGAGCTACAAACTGTAAGTACAAATGGATATTGAGTGAAGAGTGACGTGATTGCAAATTATGAATTTACTAATACTTTATAATTTTATAAATGTGTAAGATAGCAAATTGAAAAATTAGTTTGACATAAAAAACATAAAATAAGAAGATTTCAACAAAGAATTTGAATCGCAGCCTAGAAAACTCTCATACAGTAGAACGCCGATTATTCGAACTAATTGGGACCGGGACCGGGGTCAATTCAGATAAGCAAAAATTCGGGTTATTGGACATGGAATTTTATTAAATAAAAACAATGTGTTAAACATGGAATAAACTGTATTACATTTGAAAAGTACAGTGTAGTGATGTTAAATTAATATGGAAAGCAAAACAAATACTGTAGTTAACTGTACAGTACAGTAAGTACGATTCAATAAAATAAGTACAACACATCGCCTTCCTCGCCGCGCTACGATGTCGTCCAAAACGCTGGTTTTCAATCTATTACTACGCTTAAGACCGATTCGGATAATCGGTAATTCAGTTAATCGGCGTTCTATTGCAATTTGAAAAAGCTACTTGAAATTGTAAGGAATTAAATGTAATTAAATTGTAAGGAACAAATGTGTAGGATACCCATGCATAGGATACTTCACACATTGATATTATTATACTTTTACTGTTCTGCTTAGGCCTACTTTATAACTTACTGTATTAATTTGTTCAGTATAATAAATTATGTACTCTGTATAGTGTAAAATGTTACAGTATTAGTTATTACTTATACAGATGGCAGAATTATAGGTCTACATATTAACATATTACATATTAGTTTATGATGTAGTTCATGTTTGAAAATATAGGTAAATATCAATTTCAAGAGAAATTCAATGAATGAACCAGTGCAGTTCGTCAAGTTATTGAATTACACGTACATATTCTTTCATATCAGCAGTAAATGAATAGAAACACAAACCTTAAAATCAGAATTTCAATAGTTTGAATGTTGATTAGACCAATATTGGTTTATTTTATCTAAAATATATTGCAATAATTGGGATGCTTGATTATTACAATAAAGTATTTCAATTAATAATAAATATTGAATAATTTCTAGAGCAAGTAGTGACATTGGCGAATTACAAACTCTAATCAGTAAAATATCAAACTGGACCTATTCAAACCCCAGTTTATCAGATGATAAATTCACTATCGATGGTAAAACTCCAATGACCCCAAGTGAGTATTCTCGTTTATTTGTTACAACAAAGAACTCTTTCACCTACACATTGAACTACAATGAGATTGAGGAACTGGAAGACGAAGATCTGCAAGTTCACATGACAGAGCATGGAGTTTGCTTTGGATATTTGTCAAAAGTTTCCAACTATTTCAATCCAATGTGAGTAATTTTCAATCATTTTTTCTTTCAAACTATTTTTGGTTGTTTGCCAAAACTACGAGTTGAAGACCGTGTTTTTGCAATTGAGCTTCACAATGTATAGTGTTAGATATTGAGTTTACCTCTTCTGTAAATTCTAGAAAGACTTTTTTAAAGGATGAATCCTTGTGATGCATTTTTCAATAAATAAATATATATATTTATGAAACTAAATTAAGATCACGTTTTGATTTACCTCAGAGTTGGCTAAACTTTGCAAATACCAATAATTGTACAAATAGTAAGTAATAACAAAAATGAGTAATCTCATTCCTTAAAGAAAAAACTATAAATAAGTACCGGTACTTTATTTTAATTGTGAATGTTTGTTTGTCAATGGCTAAACAGCCCTATGGAGGGCCTAGGCCTACCAGCTGGTTGCCAGTTTCATATTCACTCCACTATATAGCCTACAGTCCGTCCAAGCAAAAAAGACCCCGGCAAGACGGGAAAACGACTCCAGCCCGGCCAATACCGGCCCAAAACCCATAAATTCTCAAAAACATAACCCACAGTCCCCAAGCCAACACAGACCGAGCCGAAGCCACGACCCCCACCCCAGAATGCCCTCCCCGCCAGGATAGACCATACAACAGGCGAATAATCATCCACCAGGACAGAGGTAACGCGTGGTTAGCTCGTTGATTCTCTCAACCATGAGCCAGTCTTCACAACCAAGTGAAGGCGCAGAACACCTCTGAATAACATGCAGTTAATCAGTTGGAGTGTAATGCAACAATTACTATTCCTCCAGAGACGGGAAGCGACTGTTGTGTCTTTTACCAAAGACAGTCAATCTATCAACAGGAGGGCATTAAGTTACAATAGGAACAAAAAATAATTCCTCATGAATAATGAATTAATAGTTTTACAATTATTATTATTATTTAATTGTGAATAATTTGCAAAAAAAGACTAACTTATGTTAAAAATATTTAAATTTGATCCCGCAGTTTCAGGAGAAATGCTATAATAGATATCTATTTATTATTAAAATTTTATTATTATTAGAAGAAGAAATGCATTACATTACAATTGAAAAAAATAACAGGATTTATAAAGAAGTATACCAATAAGAAATGAGAATACAAAAATCTGCTAAATAATTGATAATGATGATTTTAAAATAAAATGCTACCATTTCTTTCATAGAAAGACTGCTAATTTTCCATAAATCAGTGAAATTTCACTAAATTGGAAAGTAAATTAATGAGCATTTCATAGAAGATTATAAATATAATTTTTAAAGCATTGAGAAATGAGATAGATCAGTATGATGAGCTCTTCAATAAAAATAATGTGTACTGTAGGCTATTTGAACAGATAAAAAATCGATGTATTTGAACCAGAAAATTTATTGGGAAGGATTTAACGAGCTTCTGTTGCTGTTTGAAAGTAAATTATATTTTCTATCCTCTTTATTATGTAGGGATTGGAAGTTTATTCGTTATAAAAACAAAGGCATCCCGTTCAGTTCCAATCCGTTCGATGGTGACAATTACTTCCAGTTGACATTTATTGATGAAGCAGGAACAAAGGTGAGTCCTCCATTTTTAATATATTTCAGCTCGATTATCACTCTCGGGCTCTAATGATAAATTATTGTTCAAATTGGGACTTTTATTGAGATGCAATACATGATAAAACTTTTTTCAATTCAGTAGAATACTCTATGAAGAATTCATTAATAATGTCTATTAATTGTGGGTAACATAATAGTTACTAGTTTCGACCTAGATGACCACCACAATAGGTCGAAACTAGTTACTACTATGTAAGTAAAATTTATTTTCATCTAAAAGTTATTGAAATTGGTGTTGCTTTCCATGACGAAATACTTATCAACACTTTATATAGTAGAAAACGACTTGTATTTCAAAATACATTAAAATACAAGTAGTTTTCTACAATATAAAGTAAAAGTTACTATTGAGTTTAAATATGTATTCATTGAGATATTCTATCACTGATGCCTATCAGCTTATCAATTCTTTGCTTTCCAATTTAGCCACCAAAGTATAAAATGGTGATATGAGATAGAATCTCGAATACCCTCTTAATTTGGAATATTAATTAAAATCTGGAAATAAGACGTTTTGGATAATTTTCTGAGTTTTATTCATTCAGTAATGAAGTTTATAATCATTTTATATCCATTAAATGAATATGAAAAAATTAACTCACACAAAATAATTAAAAGAAAAGTTCTAACTGATTAATACTTTTGTAAAAATGCCATTCACTTCACACGTTTATGATAACATACGTTACACCAAGGTAATTAGGAAAGAAATTCTATTCTTATAGTCGTCCACAGATCATTGGAATGGTCAAGGACGAGCAATTCTTCCGACACCACTCCCTGTTTCTCCCTCCGTTGATGCCGCTTTGTACTTAGGGGTAGCTAGTAAGAGAGTGTGTGTGAGAGAGAGGGAGTGATGTTTTGTTTGGGTGAGGGTGGACAAGAGTGGCAACAGGGCTCAGCAATCCCGTGACCTTGGTAATTCCAATGAACTGTGGTCGACTATAGTAATTCTATTCTAATTACCTTGCGTTACACGTTCAGTACCCTCACTTCTTCACTGCATAGTGAGAAAATAATTAACAGTTCACATATTATTATTACCTACAAACAAATATTTGCAATCTCAAAAATTACTTAATTTTTCATATTGAAAGGTTCAGCCTACCAATTTAAAACTACTCTCGTTTTCAGGTATTTGTACATAGTCCAGAAGAGTTGCCCGACATAACAAGCAAAGGAGAGCATTTACAACAGCACGCTCTGAAGACTATCGGTGTAGCCGCTCTGAGCATCTACAGCTCTGAAGAGGTCTACGATCTGAGTATACACCAGAGACACTGTCGCTTTCTATGGGAGTCCGACCTCGTTATAAGTCCCGTCTACACTTATAATGCGTGCAGAATGCAGTGTCGCTACAACCTTGGCTTGAAACTTTGTGGCTGTGTTCCTCATGTTTATAGGTCGTTTGGTGAGATATAAAAAATAATAATTTAAACAACGAAAAAATAGTACTAATCTATTTTGTGTTCATTACGAACTGCTAGTGTGAACTGTAATTCCATTTAGACTGCAGTGTCGTAAAAATAGTTCAAGTAAATAAAAATAGTGTTCAATATTTCATCTATGAGGGTTCAGTGCAATGGTTGCCCTCCACTTTTGCCCTCTCAGAAAAAATACAGAAGTTTTATTCTGGAACTCAATTCTTTTCACTTTCCTTGTAATAAGTTACTTTGCTTAAAGACTATTGCTTTAAATAGTATATTTCGTACCTAGGGCCGAAAATGTGCGTTTACCGGCTCGAAATCGGTTTTCAGGTCCAAGGCCGTAGGCCAAGGACTAGAAAAGATTGAGAGACGGAATATTACATTTTCGACCCGTGGTGTCGAACTTTGTTTTTCGGCACACAACATCAATGCGAAGAGAACAAAATTAAAAATTAGTTAATCAGTTCCAAGAACAGCTAGACCAGTAACCTTATTATGATATCTTCGCCTATGCTGAATTTGGAGTAGGTGCCATCTGCTTGCTATTGAAACTTCGCGTCAATAGTTTATTGATTTACTGACTGAATATTACTTTATAACTATCAGTGTATTCGATTTTCTTAGTCCAGAAACGTTTAAGCCCAAGATAATGTTTGTACGATCATCCTAAATTGTACAATATCAATTCAAAGTTGTTGATTTTCGACAGATATTGGCTAACAGAGAAGCTTAGTCTAGTTGCATTATCACCCGCTAGATGGCGCTGGCTAACCTGCTAGACGAAGTAACACAGAGTCTGACAACAATAATATTGTTCAAACATGGATTTCACGTTCATAATTAACCAACAGTTAATCAATACAAACATTTTTAATCTTATCAAAGTTGAAGTATTAGTTATTGAAGCAGTTTTCCTTTATTATTCAACTAATGATTGATGTGAAAACTTTCAACATTCAGTTCTCTTGAAAAGGGATCTCACCAATCAAAATAACAGATGAGACCTTTACATCGAAATACCAATAAGTCGACATCGACTCGCAGAACAGCTGACATTTGATGCAATCAAACCGGGATGCTACCTCTTGATTGACCAACCCTTAAATCGACAACGACCTTCAGTCAGCTTACATTCAAGGTTATTTTACCGCCCTAGGGCCGAAAAAGGCATTTTCCCGGCGAGTTGCTGGCGACCTCGCCTGAAAACGAGCGTTTTCGGCCTCCGTATGATGCATGTAAAACAGATCATTTCATACCAGTGTGGCGAAAAAGTTATTACAATACATTTCTTAAAAACATTTACGGTCAAAAATGCAGGACTGATAAATATAGTAATATTTCAAACAATTGATGAATAAATTATTCATTTATTAGATAAGTTGAATGAAATATCCTATTTCATTTTGAAGCAAATGAAATAAGAATATTATTCATATTCATAATATTATTTTTATTCAGATAATTACAATATCTCAATTTTCAACGATTAAAGTCCAAAATCATGTTGAAGAGGAGCAATAACATATTTTTATTAAAATACTAATGTTTCTATGTTATGTTATATGTAACATTATGTTATGTCACTGGAGGGACGGATTAAAGGATCCAAAGATACTCCCAAGTTTTTTCCCAATACTAGCGTCCCATTCATCACCTGGATGCTTTCAGCCAAACAGTGCCCTTCTCCTTACCCCTATGCCGGGGTTTTCCAAGCACACTTAAAGTTGAGGGACGCTCAAATTTTGATGAACAGCTGACATTTTCTATGATAAGTGTAGGAAATGTAGTAAAGTGTATAGAACTTGAGGGTCCCTCAAATTTGAGTGTTCTTGGAAAAACCGGGCACTAGTCTCTCACAATCCAGTATGATATGCTTGGCAGTCTCTTCGGACTGATTGCAAAGCCTACACATCTGACTTTCATCATTTCTAAGTCCAATTGTGTTGAGATGTTTCCCTAGTGATCCATTGAAGCCTTCTCAATGTTGATAGCCTCTACATGATAATCCAACGGAACCTCCTCTGTTCCTGAAGCACCCATTCCAGATTGAGGAACCTGCTCTGATGGGTTTGAGGGCAAGGCAACTTCTGAAGTTGATTTGAATTGTGGTACTTCAGGTGGTCCCCACAACCCGTTTTAGTCGCCTCTTACGATCGAGTAGAGGATACTGTGGGCGTATTCTCATCTGCCCCCCCTCCTCAACCCACAGGGGGAAAATACTAATGAAACGTATTTTATAATAACTGATTAAATACATTTAATAATTTATCAGAGATAAGAAGTAAATTCATTACTGACATGGTTTATTCAAATAAAAAGTATCATTTTTGTATTTAGGTAAAGAAGATGTATGTAACCCTGAAGGCTTGGCTTGTCTCTCAAGAAATCAAGGTAAGAACGTCTGTCCTTCAGTCACATTTTTACATTATTTTTGAAATAATTTATACCTTTATATATTGATTTCATATTCATTCAATCGATTGACAACTTTTTATATGCTACTACTTTGTTATAGAAGAATGTTGCTTACTAGAGAATTATCATGAAATTCAACAATTAATCGTTGCTTAGTGGATTTACTGCATAGATGTGTGTTTCCACTTCCATTAGTGGATCTTAATACACCATTGACAAATTAATTAACTCGTGATTTGAGCTTTTTAATGTATTAAATTATGACAATACAATTCATGCTTATCAAAAGTCTAAAAGACATTCTTTGAAAATTCAAATATAATTTCAATTGGATGTATTATTACAGATATATTGATAAAATTACGAGACAGCAATGGGAAAAGAGTGGATTGTCAATGTTTACCTCCTTGTAATGATGTGAATTACGTTATAGATCAAGAGAGAAACATCAAATGGTTTGTGAAATAATGGATTCTATCCTATTCAGCTATCAATCATATACATATGTAAAAAACTAAATAAATAAAAATAATACAGAAATTATTGTATACCCTAGTTCTATTATTAAAGTTGTATCATTGCTCTGCGATACAATTTTACTCAAAATCAGATTTATAAATTTATAGAAACACATTATAATGTGGTGTTAATCAATGTTCGCATGTTCTCTTAAATTATAATCTTCCACAACCTCATCTAGCTATTAATATTAGTCTAGGTCTTCTATTCTTGGTGTTACTTCAAAAATATAATAGCACTCTTAAAGTTAAATATTAATATAAATATGAATGATGGTAATAGTTTAAATGTATTGCAGGGCTTTTGGATGTGAGTTAAGATGGGGCATCATCAAGTATCCTAGAATTAGATTCAAGAGGTCCGTTCTTTTCGGGTTTACTGAGGTACTAGGTGAGTTGAATTCCAATTTTCGCTGTGTGTTTTATCACAAAAACATAAGATGAATATAAGTAAAATACTGAAAATAAAAAGACACTCATGTTGTCTCAATACCACTACTTGTATTTTGAAACTTTTTACAATAGAACCATGGTTTCTACCTCAGCAAACCCTACCTCATTCTCAGTCTGAAGATGTCTAGCTGCGAGGATGAGGCAGGTTTTGCCTTGAAACCACGGTACTATTGTAAAAAGTGTATCCATGTACAAGATTACAAGTAATGGTATTGATAAAATCTGTTCTGTCATTTTATTTTGATCAAGTTATGGAGAAATACCACAATATCTCTTCATATATAATCGTTTTCTTAGAATATATAAATGTTACTACCTACCTCATATTAAGTTAGTCAAAATGATATTGATGAATTCATAAGATAAGCTTATTTCTAATTTTTTGCTATTTTTTTAGTTTCAATTGGAGGTTCGGCAGGACTTTTTCTTGGATGCAGTGTCCTGAGTTTTGTTGAGATAGTATACTTTTTCACTCTACGCTTATTCTGGTACATGAAAAAGTATAACTCAACTGGATTGGAGAAGCCTTAGTAACTAATAAATTTTTTAGATGGATTAGTATTACGGTACTCATACATTTATGATATGATAGGTATAGGCTATAATAATTTAAACAGTTTTGAATTTGAACAAAATAATTATAATGGTTCAGTGTCGGTATTTGAAAGAAAAATCAATTGAATATAGGCCTGGAAAATTATTATTTCATTGGAATACAGCAGGTACGGTAGGCTATATATAGCCTTGTCGAGCAAAGAAGACATTCGTTTGAAATGGTAGCTGTTCAATGCTGCCAGTACCGGTAGTCGAAATGAAAGTAGTTCCACTCTTACCATCTGTCTCTCATCACATCTCACCAGTGGTATGTTGAAAAGTGATTTTACACTGAAATTTCCCGATTTGCGCATGCGTATTTACACTCTTGCTTCAATTGGCAATTTGCCAATTTATAAGGAATGTCTTCGTTGCTCGACAAGACTATACCTATACCTACGCCTATAGTAGGCTAGGCCTTGTCATTCCATCTCACTTAAAGATTAGGTTTCTATCTAGATCTAGATGGATATACTGAATAATGATATTCTAGGCTAAGTGGTTTTCCCGTCATCCTGTCATCAAACCGGTGGTTTGGGTTAAGCCTAGACTTAAGATAATAATTATTCATGAAAACGATCGATACCGGTAGCCTGAAATACAGTGTAAGTTAATTTGTAGGCTACTAAGTACTAACCTTAAGAACTGAAGAGATAGTGCACTGCAGGCTACAGCAGGTACCGTAAGTAGTAGAATTTTCATTGCCTTGATGAGAGATACTGTATCCATGTAATGTTGCAGCAGTACAATTGTATCACGAAACGTAACGGAGGGTTTTTCGTTCAACTCAAAGGACACGGAACAAACACAACGGAACATAATTATCTACTTTTCGGTCTATTCCTCGAACGTCGAAGGCTCGAAGTGACATTACACCGACCGTGGTCCTTGCCTCCGAGGTGAACGATGTTGTCATGTTGATGACTGATGAGATGAGTATGAGAAGAGAAGAAGTGAGGTTATCTTTATCTTACCAACTCTAGTAGAGGGGGAAGGGGTGAAAAGCACAAAAATCTATCAACTCACAATCAAAACTGTTGATCGGTTCCGTGAATCTACCACCAAAAAAAAAAAGAAATAGCATTCACTTCGAATATTATACATTATTATATATATTTATATTTTTTCCTTGACCGTTGCCAACAGACCTTTCTTCATACCGGTATTTTGAAAACCCCGCTTCTTGTGATATGATCACATAATTTTTTAAAAATATTCTAATGATATTTACTTACATTATTCTATTGAGAAAATAATTGAAAATATAAATAAAATAGGATAAAAAGTACCAGGCACAATATTTCTCTCTCAAAAAAGAAAAATTATGCATCTCTCGCGGAAACGCTCACAGTGGGAAACCATCACACTAATTTTTAACCTCAAAGCCGCAGTTTGAAATCAAAATAACCGTCGCGCTGCAAATCTGAATAGGTACAAATAATTGTTTGATTCTTGTACAATTGTTTGTTAGTTGATAAGTTTTTGAGCTGTCACATTCCAAACAGTATTTAACATACTTCAGTCAAAGCAATAGAGAAGTCGAACTTTTGAGTTGTGTTTCAAGAATAGGATTGTAGTGAGTGTGAACAAAAATTCAATACGTGAATACTTACTTGTGAGTTACTTACTATGTGATAAGAATAAAACTTTTGAATTCAACGTGGTAGTTGATAGACTAATAGACTAGGTGCGATTGAAGTATCCTCTGTGTTAATCTGGCATATTATTTCACAAACTACAAATTGGCCTCTGGGGCACTGAGCCGTTAATTTTATACAAGATGTTAGAAAGTATTTGGAACTTGCTCTCTGTATCAACTTGGATTGTTACAAACTGTTTTAAAATGGTCTACAGTGCAATAGCTCTGAGTGTCTGGACAGGTGAGAAGATAGTTTCCATTACAAAATTCCTTCTTACTTGTTTTACAAATCCACTTGCTGCAATTCTCAGTGGACTTTCCATCCTGTACAACGACTTCCAGTACTTCGCCGGAGATGTTGCAAGCTTGTTCTCAGTTGTCAATAATTTATCTCTTGGTACTATTCAATCAATTTGTGACATAGTTGTTTCTGTGGATGAACGCTTTTTTATCAATTATCAACAGTGTTACAGGAGCCATCTCATTTTGCAAACAGGAAATATTGCATTTTATTCATCTATTGAAGGATGCGCTTATTCTCATTGGCAATACAGCACTGATATGCATCCAATTTATTCCTGTGGTGATATTCTATTTCATCAGTCTTGGTATTATGGGATTCAGCAGGACTACTCAAGAAATTTGGTCAATAATAAATTACTTTCTGTCTACTCCAATTGAAGCATTAGTAGGACTCGCCATTTGCTGTACCATTGTATGGTTGATCCGGAAGAATTGGCCATTAATAGTTGAAAACATCCTTAAAGTTACTCACACTTCCTTTTACTACAGTAAATATGTCATCAGCTACACAATAGTTACTTCAAAAACCATACTTATTGCAAACATGACTAGAATGAAATCATTCTTGATGGAGCTGAGAAAAAATTATCTTAGAAAAACAGCCAATGAAAAAATTAATGGAAAACATTGTGTTATCTGTCTTGATGATGAAGCAAATATCATCATCATACCTTGTCGACATCTATGCTTGTGTCTTTCATGCTCAATGAAGACATCAACTCAAGCAAACTTCACTAATTGTCCAATTTGCCGAAAAGTTATAGGTAGCTACATGCAAGTATTTACTTAATTCAATCGTGTCCAAAGAATTAATACAATTCTCATTGTGTAAGGAATTTTTAATTTTTAGATTGGTTGTTCTTAAACGAAAAAGATTTTATTAGAAGAAAAGTCTGATTTAATATTGGAAAATTTATGAAGCTGAATTTATATTACCATCTGTTCTAGGGTAATGTCTCGTGACTGTCCAGTTTAATAACTACTAGACCTAACTTTGCTTTTCTGTTCGCCACATATATTTAAGCAAATTTGTATTGGCGCTGATTGAAGTTAATTAATTTGATTTTCGTTTAGGAGATTTGATAACGATCTATTCTTGGGCTGATAACAAAATACTTTTCAAATATGAAGTTTGACAGTAGTATAAATCAATATTGCGAAAATCCTTACTTTTCACTTTAATGAGATTGATCATTTCTTCATTTTTCCTGCTTAGAAAGATTAATACACAAAAATTTTTCATGTGACACTAGATAAGACTTGATTTTTAAGCTGTAGTATTGTAAATAATTGTTCTTAAATTATGTAAAATTTATTTTAGAGAGAACGTTTTTTCCATGAAAGCTCAAAAGTAAGGAATAAAGGAAGGGGGTCTCCCAAGGTTAGGAGAGCTATAGATGTATGGAACTTGGGGGGGGGGTTCCTTTGGCATTGGAATGAAAGCAATCTTTTGTTAATTAAAATTAATAGATGATAGTCTACTGATTATTCTGATAGGTAGTTGAACTCCTCATTAACAGGAAAACGAAAATTGAAAATGGGATGGATTAAAAAGAGTGCAATAACTTATGTTAAAAATGAAAGATATTCTATATAGGCTCACAATCATATACCTACCATTATAATTATCTGCTCTGCAATAAGTCTTGATGAAGATCTCAGAAAACAAGTTATCCAATAGCATATTTTCAATTGATGTGCTAACAATTTCCGAGCCTTTACTTTATCTGAATTGAATAATAATGTATTTTATTTGAGAATATTTTAAGATTATTTTATTAGTTTGAAAAGATTCGTTCATGCTGATTTCTAAAATTAAAGTGTAAGTGTAATACAACTATTTGATACTATCTGCTGGCTTATAATATTATTGAATAGTATAGTATCTCCATTGATTAGAATGATACAATATTAATTTCTCTATGTACAATACATAATTGCAGATTTTATATTTTGATGTTGATATAAATGTGAAAGAGAGAATTTTATGAGAGACTAGTGATTATTTCAGGATTTGTTCCCAAACTAAATGTTCATTTAGAATAAGATTATGTATATTTCAAAGTATATTAAGGGAATTTTCTAGTAATATTGTACAGAAATTGCCTATGTGTAGACCTACTTGGAAAATTCAATGTTATTGTCTTTTATTTGATTTTCGTTTGTATTATTAATATCTCCAAATAGCCTTTGTATAAACTGATGACTTGATCTCAAACGTTAATAATTACTGCTTTGAATTGTGTTATTGTATAAAGTTAGTACATTAATACACAAGAATTTGTATAGGAAGTAATTTTTGTGTTACCTTGTATTGTATTTAAATATAAATTGTTCAAAAATATTAAAATTTTCAAAATTTATGTCCCTGCCTGCCTTTGAGAATTCAATTATAGTTATTGAATCACTGTTCAATCCCAGTAATATTGTATACTAAATTTCTGGTTCAACAATTAATTCATGACTCATGAGGTTTGTTTCATAAAAACTCAGGAGTCCTCTATTATAATTATGATATGAATAAAAGCGGACATCCATGATAATTGTACGTATGAATTTATTACATGGTTTGCCGTTCTATTCATGTCCAGTGTGAATCCGTCATTTTCCGAAATACTGGATTTCTAATTTTTATAAAACAGACACGACTAAGAATAAACTTTATAACTGAGAGGAGCAAGTTGAAGTCAGTTGCAAGCATTTGACTTGTTCATGGGAAATATTACATAACTTAATATAATTTGTACAACTCAAAACTTTTCGAAGTAGAACCTTTTTAAATATAACTTTATTACGACTTATTATTTATAAATAATTTCTTTAAATAACATACTTGAAAATAATAATACAAATATAATTATTTCGAACATAAAATGAATAATATCATTTTTAGTAGTGATGTCATTACAAATTATAATTGGATAGATATCTCAGATTTATACAGTTACAGCAATGTTGATACGATACCATCAGTAATTTTCACTAAAATTATCAATCAAGATATGACCTGTTATTTTACAATGTTATTGAGTATTGATAAAAACACTGGAATGTTCATTCTTTTCCCCCTTACATCATGCACTCACTTCACTCCACAGTAGACAAGTCTCTCGAATATTATTACACGTATGATACAATATTTCAACTGTACAGACAACAAGTTTTAATAAATTTGAATGAATTCAACTGTTTTGAAAAGAGGACAGCTAGTATACAAAAATACATAAAAAAGAAATAATGCGATTTGCATTAGAAATTCTGGATGGAAAATATCCAACTGGAAATTTCTTGGATAACCACTGGAACATGTAGCGCTTTGGTCACATCAAGTAAAGTCTTCCTAAAATTTCAATTTTCTAGATTTTGATAAACACCTTTTTTACAGTTACATTATTTACGAGTGTATGGCAATATGAAGGTACAATTGTTATTGATAAGTCTAACAACAAAGTATTATACAAGTTAGATAGGAGAAGAGACTGTCTAAATGTTTTCAAATGCATAACACATGGAATACCATGTTGACAGTCGAATCACTAGATAGCACTGACAAACGATCATTCCTCCTTGGGCGAAGTGCCGTCCTCGCGGGTCATGTCCTCGACGGGTGCCTTGGGCTCCGTGTCGGGCGGGGGGTCGCGGATCATGCTCTCTGAGCCCTGTGGCCCTCCTTCGGCTGACACCAGGTGGGAGGGCACGTGGGGTGACGGTGTATGTCCACCGGCGCCCTTGTGTGCCTTCTCTCCTTTACGCCATAATGTTATTTCCTGTCGGCCAAGCACACACAAAAACACCACTAGTAATTGGTCAAGAATTAACTCAATGTAATTACAATAATAACTCATTATACCATAATAATCAACTATATGTATAATTATATTGAAACTCATTGGCTCTATGGCCCCTATAGAGCCTTGACATCTTCCATAAGTCTTCTACTATCTCCATCCTGTGATCACTGTCTCCTTTTCTTACTCCCAGTGCATGAAATTCTGCTTTTAAAAAGATGCTTTCCTAAACTACAAAGAAAACTGTACTTTCCGGCGTACAAAGAAAACTACGTGTTCTTATGAAACTGTCCACACATTGGCGAACTAAAGAACTGTAGTTCAATTTTTGGGACTCTACGCTGCTCATTATTTTTTTATATAGTAGACAATACTATCTCTGTCATGAATTGGTTCAGTTATTTTCAATGACTACAAGTTTCGACTTTGAATTTGTTTCGGATAGGTAGTAGTACATCGGCGTGCCTGTATCCCGACTATTTTTGAGGTTATCGGCTTCAATTTTTTTTAACGAAACAAAATATAAAATAAAGTGCGCTAGATAAAAACCTATGCAATACAAATTACATTTTTGGTCTGCTTTTGCTTCTCAAAGAAGAACTCTCGTTCAAAGGGTACGAAAAGAGTCATTTCAGCTAGTTTCGGAAAGCACACCCTTAGTTGTCCAACCATCGTTTACGCGGTGGCCTCGCTTTCTCTGATTCTACAGCATTTTATCATTACTTGGTTTACAATATCCATGTTTCACAAGCATACATCACTACTGGTCGCAGCACTGTTCTATTAATTTTAACTTTACTACTCCAGCTTTACAGACTTAATCTAGAAAATTTTACAGGCTGAGCTGAAGTAGCCAGCTTTTAATCTCCCTTCAATTTCAATGCTATTTTCATTCTTGTTTGTGATCAGGGTTCCAAGATACTCGAATCTTTCTACTGCTTTAAACTTATGTTCAAAATCTACATCCATCCTTCCTTGCTGATTTCTAGTCATCTTCATAATATAGTTGACAGTTTTTCCTTCATTGACCATCAGACATGCTTACCTAGACTTTTCCTCTTGTTTTCGGAAGCTTTCAGTCAGGTTCTCCTTAAGGCTATAGTCTGTCCAAGCAAAGAAGACCCCCTGGCAAGATGGGGAAAATGACTCCAGCTCGTTACTTCAAAAATGATTAATTCAGTCTCAAATTGTAAGAGAAGATAGTTTCCAACAATTTAAGACTAAATTTATGATTTTTGAATCAATATTGATCGAGCTGGAGTCATTTTCTCATCTTGCCAGAGGGTCTTCTTTGCTTGGACAGACTATAATATGCGGCTAATTCTGGCTTATTTGAGTGGTATTAGCTAGGTATAGTCCTAGCCCATGCATGCTCAGAAAAAACGCTTTCACAATACACTATTATTGGTACGACATATTTTCTCATCCTTTGCGAACCTACCAGCGTATATCAACTACCCTGAGGAAAGTATACATATAACTATGATAAATTCAATATGTACTATTCTTAGATTGCCAAATGACATTACAACTAGTTCTAATAAAAACTCAGTTTATGTGAGATTTGAAGAAGAGAATCCTTTCAAGTTTCAATCAATATAGGTAGAGAGGAATTTCTATACATTAAAAAGAATTTCACTTTTTGTATAGTAGTGAATGTGATATCGAGTTAGATCCATATTTCTGGTTATTTTATTCAATCGTATTCATTCGAGAGGTGAATAATTTGGAATATTGAACTCATTTTTACGTTTAAAAATACTCAAGAATTGCAATATTTTTCGACACTACCAAACTCAATTCAAACCTTACCATGCAGCATTGTGCTTATAGAGTAGTGTTGGCGAAACCCAACAGTTTTCTATGATCAGGGCCGTGTCTTCAGAAAAATAAGCTGTAAATGTTTATTAGACACGGCCCTGGTCGAGAAAAAGACATCCTTGAAAAACATTCTTTCAAGATAGGAAAATGACTACAGCTCGGTCAATATTACAGTTCAAAAATTATAAATTGAGTCTCAAATCTCAAATTGTAGAGCAGAATGTTTCCTACAACTTGAAACCAAATTTTTAATTTTTGAACCAATATTAATAGAGCTCATTCTCCTATCTTGTCAGAATGTCTTCTAAAAATTTATTAATTTGAAACAACTATTTGTATAAAAACTTCGGCTCTACAATTTGAGATCAATTTACTATTTTTAACCAACATTTACCGAGCTGGAGTCATTTCTCATCTTGCCAGAATGTCTTATTTGCTTGACCAGTCACCAGACTATAGTATAGTAATACAAATGTATTGGAATACCTCGTTGTTCACCAATTAATAACGTGTTTGTTATTTGTCAAATACTACCGCATGCCTAAAGCCACCATAATATGTTCAAATTAGCCTACCAGAAATATATTTATAAAAATTTAATGTTAGAATTGAAAAACTCACTTGCTGCTTGAAATACCGTCGGTCCTCCTCGTCCATTAGAACAAGATTCAAGAAATACTTAACAGAAAACTTCTTATTAATATCACGCATGGTTGGGGTTAGGTCATAGCCGGCCAGGAATACACGGATCGGAATACTTTCTCCTCTAACAGGCGCTCCATCCATTATTTCGTACTTTGCGATTGTCTCGTTCTCTGTGAAAGTATTCGGCCCTGAAAAGAATAACACAATAATTTAATAAGTCCAGATCCAATTTCTCAGCAACAATGGTTTTCATTAAAAAAAAAACATATATATTTCTTGAACAAACATCTACTACAGTAGTTATTAATCTATGATCTTTTCGAGTAAAGTAAAAATTCTGGCAAGATGGAAACATTACTGCATATCAGTCAATATCCATTAAAAAATTATATAAATGTCTCAAATTGTAGAAAACTTTCTGCAATGATTATTTAATATTTTCATTATTATTCATAATGAGACGAAATTTGTTATTTCTGAACGAATATTATCGACCGAGCTAGAGTCATTTTCACATCTTGCCAATATGTCTTCTTTGCTCAACCAAACTACTTTAGTTAGAGTGGTATTGACAATAGAAGAAAAATCGTATGGGCCATAATATACTTGTCATTGAGGCTGGATCAATCTTGAAGCATATGAATTGTGTTCACTATAGAAGCGATTTTAAGCGAGTTAGCTTTCAAGTGCCTTTTAAGGCACATTGATAAACAACACATGATTTGAAAAACAAATATAGTAATTACAATGTAAATATGACCTTGGAAGTCCACAATGTTGACTCGCTCCAAATCGCTTCCAAAGAAACCACAGCATGAGATGGACTAGAGTAGGATGAAGGTAATGTGGTATTATTCGAGATTCATCCTTTTTATTTATGCGCTTTTTATATTTTTTATTTATGCGCTCAATAGAATTAATGGTGATATTTGACTGATAAACTAAAAAAAACATCAATCAATGACAACGTGACATCCATGCCATTGATCATTCTATAATTTCAAAATGGATTAAAATTTATTCTCAAAATGGAATACAATTAATTGACTCAAGCTTTGGAGAAATTATTGCAATATTAAAATTCAGTGGATTAATTAAAATAATGAAACAATATTCTAGAGCACAATATTTTAAAAAATATATACTGAATCAGCTACAGTGTAGCTCATTATGGAAATTTGCTTATTTATTCAAGATTCAACAGTTGAGTCTTAGAAGTCTATAACATAGGTTGAATTGTTGCGCTCACAATGCTTTAGTTTTAGAGCTTGAATTCAATTTTATTTATATTTTTACATGTTATGTGTATGTGATATATCAGTTGAGGATATGGAGGCTGACAATTGTTTCTTAATTTGAGAAGAAAATTTATCTCTCTATTTTATCTCACACTCACAAAGTTCATGAGAGTTTAGTCTGTCCAAGCAAATAAGACATTCTGGTAAGATGGGAAAATGACTCTAGATCAGTCAACATAGATTAAAAAATTATAAATTTAGTATCAAATTGTAGGAAACAATCTGTACCATTTAAAACCAAATTTATAATTTTTGAACGAATATTGACCGAGCTGGAGTCATTTTCACATCGTGCCAAAATGGCTTTTTTGCTTGGTTAGACTATAGATGGGCAACTCTGGGCTAATACGAATCTCGGGAATAAACTCACAATAAGTTATTAAGATTCATATTCACAAAAAAAAACTATTATAAATACAGAGTTTATTGATGAATTTCTAGATTTTCGATCAACATGTTTAAAAAATATATATATACTCACCAGATCCGGTAGTTTCCCGTTTAATAATTGCTATTTCCATATGTTTTATTTTTATTCGAACTAGGAGAAAATATATTTTTCCTACAATAACATCTTTCAAATGGTATCTGAAAACAAAGAAGATTACAATAAATTCAATTCATCAATCAAAAAATACAAAGGTTAGTACAACAGGCATAAATAAGAGTAAACCACTACATTCTACACCTACAGTACAAGAAAAATCAATTAAAGGAGTTTTAACTTATTAAATTGTAGCTTGGCACCACGTTTGATAACTGCCAAACCAAACTCAAAGAATAACCTGCTGAAAACTGTTGAAAATTGGAACATTGTCTCAATCAATTATTGCGACATAAAAATACTAGTTTTCAAAATAAAATAGTTTGTCGAATATTTAACAGTTACTTGAAGGGCTCCACGCAATAGCCATACTGTGATTTTATAGCCTCTGTAACTTGTAATCAAACCACTTGATACTCACTTGCACTTGTTGTACTCGAACTCAATGTGCAGACAGTCTTCAATTCCCACCTCCATCTTGATGCTGTTATTCATGTCAGGGTAAGAGGAAAGCGTGTGCACCACCATGTCCACTTCCTTGACAATGTCGGACAGTCGCCTCACCACAGTCACTCTCAACAGGTAGCGTAACCGCACATTGGAGCCGGTGTACGATTCGAACGGCTTCTCAACGTTCTGAAACTCGAAACTGTATTCTGTGTTCTGCGACAGGTCTCCAGGTCGCGCCAGTTCCTTCACCAGCGATGTGAATTCGTGGTGATTGCCCCGGTCGTAGTACAGTTCTATTTGACCGATGAACTCGATTTTAATACCTTGATGTTCTAGCTTGCTGCCTGGCTTTTTCAATGAGATTTTCACCTAGGAAGAGATAACGATCATTAACAACATCATTAATTCACATTCATATAAAACTGAACAATCAATCAATTTTATTTGAAATAAATCATTACATTTTTGGTCCTGTTAAACCCGTGGGTTTTTCAGCAGGTGACATTTCAATACAAAAATTATTCACAACGTTAAAAAATATAAATAAAATACAATTAGCTCATTTGTTGTAAATTATAAACAATCTTAACGAGAATGAAATAAGAAAAATGAACATTCAGCTTTTAGAAGAGACAGGGAGTTCTAATACTATTTTTCAGAAACTGCAACTGCCATCACTAAAAGTATGTCCTAAAAGAAAAAAATAGAACTATCGAGGATTTACGCAATAAACTTTGTATTTTGTGAGAAAATTATTAATAGACAAATTATGGAGGACCAATACTTTATCTTTAACCTCAGCACAAACTTTGAAATGGAAAATAAGTGTTTTCATTCTCAATATAGTATCTATTTCAATGATAATGTATAAAGACTTTTACAATTCTATAAATAATACATAAATTCAATTTGAAAGATAACTTAGATGTTTGTTGTCGTTTTTTGAGGGTGATACCCACATGAGCTCTTAGACTTTTGCATGGGTAATGAAGAGATAATTATGATGATGAGAGATCATGTCTAGCTGTTAGGTGGTCATAACCGAAAACTTATCGTTAAAACTGATGAAATGATAAGTATAATTATTGAGAAATTCTACTTGAATTTGGATGAATAGAGATTAATGAATTCAATTATTGAGGTCGAGACCACACGCTGATGAGTTGACTTCAATCTACTAACATTTTTTTTTTTTTGAGGGTGATGCCCACATGGGCTTTTGGGTCTGTGCGTGGGTAATGGGAAGGATGATGATGAGAGATGAATGGACCTACTGCTTTAGGTGGGTTCCGAACCACCGGGAAGCGATTTTTGAGGCTCATAAATTGAATTCAGAGGAACCGGTCACCAGTACAACGGTGCTGGCAGAGGCACGTCGCTTATCTAATCTCACCGATTAGACGCTCTCTGCCACTGGGACAAACCGCTTCCGCAAGTAATATGCATATACTTGATCAAGTCGATTTATCAGCGTGGGTTCAGCCACTAAATCAAAATTTCAAATGAAAATATACCTTTCCTGTAACACTTTCTCCATCATAGTAGAGGAGATGACGTTCTTTCTTTCCATCTTCTGTTTTAATCTCTGCTAGCTTCCGTGTTTCGGTGCCATCTAAAACTATATCTATGTCAGCACTCTGGCCAAATCCAAAAAAACTCTGAAATAGAATGAGAAAATCCATAAATTATTTTGTTTATAGGCTAGCAATCAGAATATCATGCAAAAGGTAAGTCATTTAGTTTGAAAATTTTACACCTTTCTAACTTATCACATTAGGCTATTTTTTGTTTTTCAAAGCAAGTAATGAAAAAATGAGGAATATATTATGACGTGTAACAGCCTGTACGTACTGAATAGGCTACACTAACTTATCAACTTATGTAAGATTTTTCAATTCAAGATTTTCTGAAAATTAATGAGCCTCCAACAAAAAAGGAGTATATAGTAGAGTTGAAGAGTACCTATGAGTTAGTAGTTTAGTAGAGTATGAAATGTAGAGTGGAATAATAATATTCGAAAGAACTAAAATTTTCTTGATATAAGCTAACTGATTTCATCATGAATCATGACATAACTTAGCTCGATTGCGATTCCATTTCATAAATGAATAATGTAAAATAGAAAAGTAACTTTGGCCCAACTTGATACGCCTTTTGATAGTCCTGATATTCATAACCTAACTTCGGATATCGTACATCCGTACACTTTTACCTAATGACACTTCCAGACCTAGGCTAAATCCTTCATTAAAACCCGACAGATATGTAGTTTGGAAGTTAACTGATTATTCACAAATACTAATAAGGATTAATAATAGTCATCTCATCAAGGGCATGAGCTTTATGTTGTAATATCAGTACAGTATATTAGATTGAACAGTTAAGGTTATGACCCCGCAAAACAAGAAAAGAATTACCAAGATATGAAAATAATATGGTAGTTGTAAAGTACATATTCTAATGAGCCTTTCTCTAGGCAAATCTGATATAAAATAAAAGAGAAGATTCTGGCTAACTTATATCTATAAATTTATCAAAAATCTGACCAGCCCTCCAAAACTGTATGAACTTGAGTAACTTCAACTCACCATCTTAACAAATTATGAGAAACAATCACACAAGAGAATAAAGACACTTTTCACTAGTGAATAATTCACTCCACATTATCTAATAAATAAATACTAATAATTGAAAAGTTGTTCAATATTTCACATTATGATAAGGAATTAGGTTGTCAAGTTCCATTCTGCTCGTTACGTCACAACTCAATGCCATTTGAATATAGTTTGTGTTTGTCCTTCGAGTTCGGAATAAAGTAATATTTCAATAATTCATAAATCTTGAATACTATTATGAAGTATCAATGGAATAAACTGATATTTAACTCAAGGTTCCATTGAACAGTAGAAATTTAAATACAAAATCTAACATCGCTAATCAAAAGTGCTTCTGAATAACGATGTGCTAGGTGGCTGTTTTTTTCTCGACTCATTCGTCCGCTTTAACAGGGTTGTCGAAAAGAAATGATACAAGCGTCAAAATCAAGTGGATATTTTTTTAATAGGAGACCTTTTTATTTATCCATCTTGAATAAAGGCATTGAGTGAATAACTCAAAGATAATAGCCTATTGGGAAAACATGCTATAAATTTCATAAATCTATTGTGTTCAATTCTGTGTTCTAATCTATTCTGTCCAAGCACAGAAGAGCCTCTCTCAAGATGGCGGAGGGAAGTGAAAGTGTAACTACGCATGATCTGAAAATTTTAGTGTAAATTAGTTTTAGCCAACCTACCGTTTATGCACTATTTTTTATTTTATTTATTCCAATCAATACATGTACAATAAAAAATTGTAATCGTCAATTACATAATAAATTATATACATTATTTCTTAGGTTATCACTTCATTTAAATTATAGAAACACATTTCTTTCAACCATTCTTTCTATTTACTTTTCAGATTCACTGTACTGTCAATAATTTTTAGGTGTTGAGGCAGGGAGTTGAGTATCTTCTTACTGATGTGACTTGGATTCTTTTCATAAAACGCCGTCCTATGTTGTTGCAATCTGAATGAGTTTCTTGATCGGGTGTTGTAGTTGTGAAGGTCGGCACCTCTTGTCCACGATGATGCGTGTTTGAGGCCAATTGCTGCGGATTCAAGAATGAACAGAGAAGGCAGAGTGGGAATCCCTGTTTCTCGGAATAATGCTCTGCATGGTGTTCTAGGTGGTTTCTTCAGCATTATTCTAAGTACTATTTTTTGAGCTCTAAACACTCTGATCATTTCTGGTGACGTGCCCCAAAACAGCAACGCATAGGTAAGGAGAGGCTGGAAATAACCGTAGTACGCTGAAAAGACTATTTGCTGATGCATTGATTTTGATAGTCTGGAGATTGCAAATGTGGCCTTACTTAGTCTCTTGATTAAGTTGTCTATGTGATCATTCCATTTTAATCCAGAATCCATTTTTATTCCCAAGAAGTTGTAAACATTTGCTGGTTCAATCGGTTGGAGATCAATTCCAAAATCAAAGATGACTGGTGTGTTGAGATGAGTCATGGGGAAGCTCAGGTAAGCGTAAATAAACAAGGAACCCTACTATTAAGAGTATTTGAAAGGGCAAGAACGCACTGAATCAACAATTAGATTGCGGATACCACATGCGCCTGATGTGATTCTCTACACTTGACTGACTCAAAGAGTATTTCCACGCAAACATCTTGACATAAACAAATTTGAATAGAAACTAACAATTTTTTATTTTAACGTCAGTCTTTACTTCCACATCCATTAGATATAGCTCTTAATTTTAAATGGCGATTTCCACACATGCCAATAGTTCACCAATTCTAAGCCATGCAGAATCTCGACAATAGCGCCGTTGCCGGCGCTGGCTTCAACTGACATTACAATGAGATTCTAATAAAGCTTTAAACTCTAAATATACTTGAGTGGAAACAATCCTATCAAGGTAGGGTAAGTGTACCAGTAAATGACCACCCACCAGTGAATGACCATTTTGTGTTTGAAAAATCATAATAAGAATTCCATACACATTAGCCAATCAATCAAGAGCTCACAACTAACTATGAATCATATGCTTGCCATCTCACTTCTCATTCGCTGTCACAGAAGCTTGTCAACGCTTTGTGAATCTGTTTGAAGCAACTATCAACAACGATCAACAACAACTATCCATCTGCAATAGTGAAGATCCTAGAAAGGTAAGACAAAATTTGATTTTCTTATTCTAGGAGACACATTTTCATAACTTTATCAGTTTTATCAAGTAGTTAATTACTCAATGATGTATATCAAATGATTTTGGAATGCATAACCTAACTAATTTTTAGGTAATAATGCTGGACATGCATTGGAACACAACCTACTGTGGTAACCAGTGAATGACCGATTCGGTCATTTACTGGCTATAATCTAATATTTTTCTTGAACAGCTGATTCCTTCTATAATGAAGTTTTTGAGCTGGGAAACACTTCTGTTGGGTTAGAAATGCTGTTTTCTAGTCCTATCCAGTGAATGACCGGGGGTTAAAGTCTTGGAGTCATTCACTGGATTAGACCGTCATTTACTGGATCAAATCAATTATGGATGATTATTTGATCATTGGATGATTCTTTATTGTCAGTAATGAGGGAAAACAGTGGTATTAATTCATAAATATTATATTTTCACTGCTTTGTATGTGAAAACTCATTTTCTTGATAAATCTTTTATTATATATATAATTAATTCTCACTCCAAAGAAATCTAATGTTAGTTCATTGCCTTTTAAAGCACAGCCTATTTTCTTTTGGGTAGCTTAGCCTACCTGATTAAAACCTATAGAATTTATATCAAAATGAAAAACGAGATTCACTAACTATGCCCATTCACAATTTGTTTCAGATGGAAAATGAAGAGGACAACGTGGATCGGCCAGATCATCCAGGCACAGAAGGAAAAAGAGCCTACAAGAGATTTGCGTACACCATCGAGACACTCCAAAAGGCGATTGAAGAGGTGAAGTCGGGGAAGTCTTCAGCCAATAAAGCATCCAAGGTATTTGGAATACCAAAAGGTACACTTATCAAAAAACTCCATTCCGATGGGCCACTTGATTTGAAAATGGGCTCTTCAATACTTACACCAGAAGAAGAAAGAAAACTTGAAGAATGGATTCTGGGGAAAGCAAAGCTGGGATTTCCGATGCATCCAGATGAAGTGAAAGACACTGTTGAAAAAATAATCAGAGATATAGGAAGAGAGAATCCTTTTACAAATAATCGACCAGGAGAAAGTGGATGGATTTGTTCTTAAAACGTCATCCAAATATTGTAAAGAAGAATGCAGAGATTGTGTCAAAAGCAAGGGCTCAAGTCACCGAATTGAAAATTCGTGAGTGGTTTAGGGAACTGTCAGAATATCTGAAAGAAGAAGATGCAGAAGATATTTTGGATTGCCCGAAAGAATTTTCAATCTAGATGAGACCGGGGTATGTATTTGTCCCAAGTCTGGGAAGCTCTTAGGGCCAAAGAGCTACAGAAACTTTTATGAAATTGCTCCTGGACCCAAAAACAATGCATTACTGTGCTTTGCAATTTTAGTGCAGCAGGAGAGGCTCTGGATCCAATGATAGTATTTCCCTACAAGAGAATACCAAGAGACATTGCAGACTCGGTTCCCCCTGGATTTGCCATTGGTCGGAGTGACAGTGGGTGGATGGTTAGTGAGACTTTCTTTGAGTATATCGCAAATGTATTTTACCCATCACTGGTAAAATCTAATGTACAATTCCCAGTTATTATTTTATTAGATGGACATAAGTCTCATATAAATGAGCAGCTCTACAGATTCTGCAAAGACAAGAATATTCTTCTATTTTGCCTACTGCCCAATGCAACCCACATTTTGCAGCCTTGTGATGTCTCTATATTCAAACCGTTGAAATCAGCTTGGAGAGTATTCATAAGTTCAAGCAAACGACAAACAAAAGTGTATCTAGATTGAATTTCGCTCCACTGTTCCAAGAGGCATTTAAAGCTATAACCCAAGACTCAATAAAGAATGGATTCAAAGCTTGTGGGTTGTACCCCTTTAACCCTGATTCAGTAGACTATACAAAATGTATTCCTGATAGACCCAGACTGGAGTGTAGGCCTACAGAAGATCCAGAGATACAGTGTTCCAAAGATGAGTACAAAACAGCTTGTAAAGTTTTGGAAAGGGAGATGAGTGAGGAGACAAGAGTGAGTTTCATGACTGCTGTTGATAAGAATGAAGTTGAACGTGAAATTGAACCTGAATTGAGAATACTTTTCCAAATTTGGAGAAGCATGAAAGAGAAGGCAGGTGATATTCAAAGTGCAGACTGTGCAGTGACTGTTGAGAATGATGGAGAACCAGCAACAACAGAAAAACCTACTGAGGAAAGTATCAATTTATCAGACGTCCTCATCTCTTTTGAAGATGCGCAGGAACAAACAGGATTGAATGAAAGTAGTCTGACTAGAATTTTGTGTGAGGAGCCAGCTGTAGAAGTTATTGTTCGCGATGGTGCTGAAGTTGATATACAACCTTCATCTGAAAAAAGTCACAAGACAGTGGAAAATGAAGCCAGTAGGCCTATCATTGAAACTTTAAATGAGGAGCCAGCTTTGCAAGTTGTTTCTACAATAACGTCCAAATTCAATGAAGATTCACAACAAAACAATGAAGTAGCTGACACGAATCCATGGAGCAAACATTTGCATTGGCCAGTGACTGATGTGACTTCAAAGAAAAACGAAGAATTCAAGAGAGAGTACCATTTGCTGTTACTTCAACTAAATGGAAAGCATTCCACGAAAATAAAGCGATGGAGAAAGAAATCAAAGAGACTGAAGCAAAAATAAAAAAGAAAAACGAGAAGAAGCAAAAGCAGCTAAGCAAACTGAGAAACAAAACAAAGGAAATAGAAGGAAGCTGGATGAACCACAGAAAAGAAAAGCAAAGAAACTAAAAACTCAAGACCTACCAGACTTGACCCTGCCACCTTCAACATCATCTTCTAATCTACCAAGAAGAATTCTACCAAAACCCACCAGTACTGTGACAAGAGAGGATGATAATGAATTCAATGTTAATGATTATGTTATTTTTAGGTATGAAGGTACTCCTGAAAATAGAACTCCAGGTCAGATAATTGAGAAAAAAATAATCGATACAAAATAAAGGAATTTGTAAGACTGGGGAGAACTTCCGATGGTATTCTCCCATGACAAAGAACAATTGTGGTATGATGAGTGTGAAATAGTAAAAAAATTCACCCTCCAGAGGATAAAAATGATGGTTTATTTGTATTTTATGAATTCATTGAGTTTTAATTTTGAACAGGCTAGTCACTTGAAAATTTTTTAAATTTCCATGTCCAATCTATTTTACTTTTTGTAAACAATATAACTTTTTGTATAATGTAATTTTGTTCATTTGAAAAAAAATTAAAACACTAGGCCTACCAATTCTCAATTACTGTATTGCCTTATTGCTAGTGAATGACCGATGTGTGAATGACCGGTCATTCACTGGTTCTGTATGGGGGTCATACACTGGAACAACCCCGGTCATCTTTTGGTTTACTGACTTGGGTCCATTAATGATGTTTAGAGGGATTCATTTGATTTTTTTAACAATTTTTGACTGGTCCAAATGAGAAGTGAGATTATTGAAAAGAAAATGACGCTGGTTCCATAAGAAAGAATGGGAGTAGACGATTGTTTCAGGAGAAAAAAGTGAGTAACATGTCTTAATCGGTCATTTACTGGTTCACTTACCCTAAAGTAAAATTTTTTATTGATAGGAAAAAGTTATTTAAAACTATTGGTACAAGTTATAAACATATTTTTGGCCAATGTTTATCTTCTATCAGATATCTAAGAGATATCTCGTTCATCATTATGAGAGATTTTCATCTCTTTATAAGATTTTTCACGTTTTAGTCTATTATCAATAGGATTTTCGTGAAGAGCTGAACAAGACATGATTCAAGACGAAGATGGAATGGTTGGAGCTGTTTTCAGTTGCAGAGTGGAGGGATCAAGTTTGATTCGGCTCAATCTTGGCTCCTTGTTCATCTGCCTCCACTCAAGCCAAGCGGCTATTTCTGGTTTACTCTTATCGCCTTTCAACTCCAATTGCTGGTAGTAGGCCTCCCTCAGCACACGGAACGCATGCATGTTGGCATACGGCAATTGAGTCACTGGATCTAAGTACTTAGCTGGATACCTGAGGAAATGAGATTGAAACATGATTTAAAGAGATTAGCGATAAATATAGGACAGAGAGAATCTGGTTCAAGAATAGTTTAGCAATAGTTTCAATAGATCCAGTAACAATTCAATTTGTGACACGAGTTTATAAATAAAATTGAGGTTATTGGCTTCAAGTGGAAAGGAATTTGTTTACAATAATTATTATATAGTAGAAATTGATAAAAATAATAAGATCGTGAGCTTTGATGAGACATGAAATACGCCATAACAGAGAGATACAAAGAAGCCATCCTGGAAAAATGACTCCAGCTCAGTCAACTTTGTTTCAAAAATGATTAAATTAGTCTCAAATCGTGGTAAACATTCTGCTCTACAATTTCAAACCACATTAATAATTTTCGAACCAATATCTACCGAGCTGGAGTCATTTTTCCATCTTGCCAAAATGTCTTCTTTGCTCGACCAGACTATAACTTACGTAAAATAACAATCTTTCATTAGACAAGAGAAACAATCATTTCTAGTCACCTGCATTACAATAGCATAAATATTATTAAACATTATAATTGAAATGAGATAGATTGAACATGATTATCATATTATGTTATTCGAGTTCAACAGGAATTGATAAGTTACCAAGTAACCATGTTTCCATACCAGATTCAAACAATACAATTCAATCAGAATATATTATTGAATTTTTTTCATATTTATGTGAATTTTAATTAAAATGTATGATTTGTTTCATCAATTTCTTAATGCCCTATTTCTGACTATTACATTGAAAACCAATATTAAAATCTAGATCTATACAAGACACTAAACGAACAGTAAGTTATATTCACCTTGTTATAGTACAATAGTTGGGAACATGAGGTTTCGGTGGATCTTTCTGCGGGAAAAACTGCTTGAATATATCTGGTTTACTGAAAGTGATAAAAGTTCTCTCGCACTTGGCACCGGTGTCTTTGAACGATTTTTCATCACCACCATCAGCTTCAGGGTTCATAACATCGCTGAAAAATAAAATATCTTATATTTTCATACTCAAAACTCTAAAAATTTAAAATTGATACAGGTAATAAAAAAATAATAATTTATTATCTGAAAAATTGTGAAAATTAACGTCTTAGTTGTAAAGTTGTCTTGAGTGGAAAATTCAAAGTTGAGCTAGCTTTCTTCAAAGAAACATCATGAATGTCCCAGAAAAAGCAAGTTTAATGCATATATTAGTTGAATACTATTATATACATACTCCATTCAATAAGTATCAAGATTATGGTTCGATTTAGCCTCATACGAGCTTCATAGGGGAACCTCACTTGTGAGGATCGATAGATGGGATCCTTACGAATATTCTTATACTCTTACACACTGGTTCAGTCAATTGCGAGCATTCGTTGAGGCAGGAGCTTGATTTCCGCACCGAGTGTTTTTGCCTTGTGTTGCAGCACGAACATGGAGCTTACCATCGAGCAAAGCTACATTGTGAAATTTTGATTCAAACATGAAAAATTCGCGTCGGAGACCCTTTTTCTTGTTAAAGAGGCTTACAAGAAAGACTCCTTGAGTCGTGCTAGAGTTTTTCAGTGGCGCAAAATGATTCGGGAAGGCCAAGAACTCGTTGAAGTCGAGTTTTGCGTTGGACGCCTAAGCTGGGGCTTGGGTGGTCAAAACAGAAGAAGTTTTGGACTATGATAGGCGTATGATAGCCGCCCTGATCAGTGAGAAGAACAATCTTGAAGTGGAAACCATCCACACTATCGAAACGGATGATTTGGCGATGAGAAAATTTGTGACTAATTTGCCAAGTGTGGCGCAGTGCACAATGCAATTGTTTTGCAGTATCTACTAGCGAAATTCTACGTTGCCAAGTCAATCAACCACCCTTAACAATTCATCTGACTTTTTTCTTACTTTAAGTGAAAAGGATGCTGTGAGGGCAGGGGTTTGCCTCTGATGGTTCAACTTTGGCTTCCAAACCGCTGCGACGCGCTCTCAAAACATTCGTCATGTAAATCGACCTCTTGTCTCAACGAATGGACTTGGGAGGCTGAATCGAAGTGCTTCTGAACGGTAAAGAACCCCTCTACTCAGCCCAACGAGTCGGACTCCCCTACAATTCTCTGTTGAGACTACAGAAAACAAGGCTCGATACTTATTAAATGGACCTTGAAAATCAATTTTTAATTGAATGACTACTTTATTCAATATTGTGAATCAATTTAAATTGAGAAAACGTGCATTATATAGCATAATAACTTGATCTACAAGACTAAAGTAGATAGTGGTATGAATAAATACCAGCAATTTCTTGCTACTTCTCGAACCTTCTATAAGCTTATATAATGTCGGAGTGTTTGAACTACCAGTCAGTCTTACTCGAGCGCTTAAACAAATTGTGTCAGTTGAATTGTGTGACAGACGTTGTATATAGACACTCTATAGTTATATTCATTCTGTTTATTAGTCAGTTCATATTTCTTCTTAGTGTAACTTGCGTGATAAAGACTGTTCTCATTTCTTATTCAGTGCAGTGTTAATTTTAGTGAAATGTGTATTGTGAAACGTTATAAACTCTTGTGCTATCTTCTGATCTGTTATAGTTTATCTTTTTCCAGTGTGTTATAGCAGTGTAATTAATCAAGTTAATCAGTATAAATTGCCTCAAGTCTTTTATTATAGTGGAAACCCGTAACAGTATATAATCAGCTATATTGGTATGAGTGAAAGGAGTACAGTAATCAGCTATTGCAGAGTATTGTTGAACTTTTCTATTCACAATAATATCATCACCTTTTTTAGAGCACCAACGACCTCATCAAGAAAAACTAAATAATTAGAAAATTTAGTACTTTATGGTGGTTAAATGCTTTACAATGATCTAAATTATAATCTTGAACTAATGGAAACAACTTTTCTAATCATCAATCAACTTTTGTTTTCTCTAATCAAGTCAACTTACCCTTCCTTATCCTCGGATATATCCTCGATCAGGGGCATAGCAACTGAATGATACCGGATGTATGACTCACCCACACTGAATTTCTTCAAGGATCTATTTTTCTTCTTTTCCAATTCCATTTTTTGATATTTTTCTGGAAAAAATAATTTATGATAAAATTATTAAATTAACTTGTTATATAATCATTTTCTTTTTCAAGTTTAATTGTTAGTAACTTTAAATCTAACCCTAAATCAGTGGTCACCAAATGGCGGACCGCGGTCCGGGTCCGGACCGCCAGCTAGTTTTGTGCGGACTGCGATGTCATACCAATGTCAACAAGAAGAACTTGAAATAAATCTTTTAAAAAATCCATAAGAAACCCTCTTAAGTCTAAATGAAATCGAATTATAAAAAAACAATAAATAAACACTTCTTATTATACAACTCTCAATAAAAATTTGGCTATTTATTCAATATTGTTGCATTATTTTATCCAATTATTCTATGCCCAGTAAAACGTTTGATTTAATTTATCTTCGTATTTCAATAGTTAAAGAGATGTAGTCAAAAACCAAATTCTAGAATAGTTTTATAATTAAAAATTCTTCATATAAATAGAATAAACAATAAAATAATTCATATTACCAAATACCATTGAAATAATAGCCTTTATTTCTTTTTCAATAGATCATTGGCATAATATCAAACTTCAATATATTTAAAGAACATTAACATCGAAATACTTACAAAGTAATAAGTACTGTATCCCAAATATTTGAATAATAATTAAAGTTAATCAAAGAAATTTCCGGGGAGTACCCCCCGCCCCCCAGTGGTTATCTCTGAACGGATCGAGGAAGTTCACCAAGACTTTGAAACGGACCTTCATCAAACTTAATTGGTGACCACTGCTCTAAATCGATGTGAAACCATTCACCATATTGGAAACATAAACTACTAGTCTTCTACTATTTGAGAACAGAAATTCCTGAAAAGCGAATTAGCTACAATTTATCTACCTGATTTATCAAGGTAATTAGAATAGAAAGGTATGAGTCATCAACACCGTAGCCGGGAGGAAACCGTGAGTTCTGACGTCATCGGCACCACAGCTGTTTAGCGAACCTAGAAGTTAGGAACTTCGTCTGCTCCTTGTGCGTTCCAATCAAAGTAATTAGATTAAAATTATTTCTGACATCACAGATTGCAAAATATGCACTCTGATTTAAACAGGCTATTATGTTATCACTGCATCATTTTTTTGCAAACATGTGGTTTTTGTTATTAGTATAGAATCTGTTCCCAATTGCATTCTAACTGTAGGTTATATAATTTTATTAAGCGAAATGAATTCTTGTTATGATGATTTTAAGAAAATGAGTTCATCAATTTGATTCAATTGCATTGACTTACAAAGCACTATGCCATGCTGTGCTATTTCAAAACAATATGGAAAAAGAGGTTACAAGAATAGGTTTGGTAATAGATAGATTGCATGTAAATAATATAGATATGGGCCATAAAGCTATTGCCAAAAAGTTTTTCAAATAGGCATAGAAAAATCAATTTACAACATCAGCGATTGGAACCAAGTTGAAACGCACATGGAGCAGACGAAGCTCCTAACTTCTAGGTTTGCTAAACAGCTGTGGTGACGATGACGTCAAAACTCACGGTTTCCTCCCGGCTACGATGTTGATGACTCATACCTTCCTATTCTAATTACCTTGATTGGAATTACCTGTATGACAACTCGAATAAAATAAAAACTTCAAAATAGTTTTATAATATATCTTTAGGTTAAAATATGATGATTAAAAATTAAGAATATGATGGTTAAAAGTAAGATAAAAATTGAAGAAAACAAGACAATTAACATGAGGTAAGGAAGATATAAGTTGTTGAAGTGCACCAATAAATTGTAAATTGATGAATCATTGCATTATAATCTGAATCCAAAGGTATTTATAAGTTTAAGACAATAAATTGTCAACGAAAGGTTGGTAAAAATTGATCTGCAAGTATTTACTATAAAATGAAAATTAAAAAATGATGAACAATACAAATGAAATAAATTATGATTTGAAACATGTAAGTGGAATAATAAAATATAAATTTTACCTAAAGATTTGAGGTTTTCCTCCTCAGTGATTTTAGCTTCTTCCAACAGTTGTTCTTGAGTGAAATATTCTTCTTCTTTCTGTTTTTTGGTCTTTTTTCTACCTTTCTCGGTTCTCTCTTTCACGCGTTTGGCTGTTTCTGCTGATTTTACAAGTGTCGACTGCCGAGCTGATTTCCTCTCTGAAAATAAAAAACAAATTGAAAAAATAGTGTCCTTTCATACTTATACAGTTTGGCTTTTAAGATGTGGGTATATTTATTTATTTATTAGATACATCACAATTATACTAATAGGTGAAATCACAGACATGAGTATATGGGGCAATACAAAGAATTTCATGGACGGAAAAAAACACCGAGGTTTTTGGCACACTTAACAAAGGGAGATTCTGTTCAAGATCAAAGCCCGAAAACTGCAATACTTCACTCAGCTTGTGATGCAGGGTAAAACAAAAAAAAAAAAACATCAGTAAGAACGTCAAAGAAGAACGTCTTGGCTCAAGAACCTTCGCGAATGGCATGGCAGGAACACGGGAGAACTCAACAGAGCGGCTGTAACCAGGTTGCAAATTGCCATGATGATCGCCAATCTTTGTTAGAAGAATGCGACTAAAAGAAGAAGAAAATACTTGAACATTGAAAGATAAAACAAATGAATATTGCATAAAAATTGTTTTACAGTAACTCATACACTCATCGTGGTATGTGATTTTTTTATATTGGGTACATATCTGGGTACATAACTTGCCATGCCTTGCCATTCTACATAATTATGAGGTCGATACAAAACTTGACACATCAGACTAAAATAGCATGGTTCTGTAGCAAAAATGGATGGATGAAGTGAATTTGTAGTAAAACCAGTAGCCCTCTGAAATAGATAGATTGAAAAGATGTAACAATGTATTGGTACCTGATAGGTCACCCAGAAAGAGAAAATCAGATTGACGACGCTCCTTCTTCTCCCTCTTTTCTTGGACGGGTTTCGGCTTTCTCTCTACTTTTTTAGCAGGTTTTGGTTCCTGAAACACCACGAAAATAAGGATGACACAATTAGTTAAGACACAATTGATAACTCACTTCATTGACAACAAAATTGCTGAACATGCACATCACACTGCATGGAAAGTTTAATTTCCATCCCAAACATTCCATTCATCTAAAACTATAAATTTTACTTGTGTTAATACGATGTCATTGCCTTTTTAGGTCATAATTTACGTCTCATGCTTCTTGTTACGTACTCAAAAATTGAAACCATAATTTACATTTACAGTGATAAACAAGAATATGGTAACTTACGTATGATTTTCTCAATCAATCAATGTAATCTTTCATTAATGTCACTTTTCATTAATGTAATCAATCAATCAATGAATTAATCAAATATATCTTATAAGTAAAGTTTGATAATTCGTATTCAGATTAATTCAATTCCTCCAGCATGATTAACAGCTATACAATTATAGTTCGTGCAAGCTGACAAGAGACGACGTAGCAATGCAAAGTGTATTGTGGCGGCGTCTCTCTTCTCAGCGTGCACGGAATATATCAATGAATTGATTGCTTGCATATTAAAATCAAATATAAAAAATATTATTATTTTCTCATCAAGGGTTTTATTATTATAAGAATATTCAATGTAGTCAGTCTGTGTTTGGAGGAAGCGTTCCAAAATACCTCTTGTAATATAGTCTGTCCAAGCAAAGAAGACCCTCTGGCAAGATGAGAAAATGAGTCAAGCTCGGTTCAAAAATCATCAATTAGATCTCAAATTTTAGGAACCAATTCGATCTACTATTATGACAACATTTATAATCTTTGAACAAATATTGACCAAGCTGGAGTCATTTCCCATCTTGCCGGAGCGTCTTCTTTGCTAGGACAGACTATACAGGAAGAGTTCTGTACCAAGTTCCAAGTTTTGTACTAAATTTAAATGTGCATTTCATGAAGTGTCTACATGCAATTTAGAAATTAAATAGAGCTAGTGCCAAAAAGCAAGGCGGTTTCGTCTATGTACGTTCAATTGGCCCATGTACGTTCCAATAGACCTAGCTGATGTTCTATTATAGCCTGAGGAATTATACTAGACTGGACTATTTCGGACTGGTCTGAAAAAGTTTTTCAGGCTATATCCATACAACATCAGTTGTTGAAACAAGGCACAGACGAAACCGCCTTGATTTTTGGCACCAGCTCTATCTAATTGGGAAACAGAATGATATTTAAATACACTATTGGATAAAAATAATTTGAATTATGTCAATAATTTATACATTTAACCAACCAACCTTATAAGCCTTGGTTGTGGTCAATTTTTGTCTCCTTGATTTACCCTCTTCTTCTTCAGCATCAGATTTTGGCTCATCATTTTCATCTATACTAAAATCTGAATCGACGTCATCCTCTCCCTCTTCTTCTGACCTGTGTGAAGAAAACTTGCATAAAAAGCAGAAGAAACAAGATATCATACACGAGAAGTACTAAAGAAAAGTGTTTATGATTCTTTGTATTACAATATTGCTATGATCTCCTCCAACTAGATCACTAAATCATATTCATATCCATGCTCATTTTTATAACACCAACACACCAAGGTTTCCAGTCACATTAAAAATATTTTAAAGATTTGATACAGTTCGAGCTTGTTTCAATTACAATTTTGTCAATTAATATGTCAATAATATAAAATAAAATCTATTTTATTGAACTGATTGAATAGATAAAAACAATTGTAATACCAAGTTGCCAAGTATTCTACTGTATATCCACATAGAATAATTATATATATTATTGGTTTACTTACTGATAGTCATCATCGTTTTCTACTTCTTCAAAGCCTCCGTAAGTAGTTTTGTAAAATTCATCTTCTTCATACTCATC
This sequence comes from Sogatella furcifera, assembly GCA_017141385.1. Classification (NCBI taxonomy): domain Eukaryota; kingdom Metazoa; phylum Arthropoda; class Insecta; order Hemiptera; family Delphacidae; genus Sogatella; species Sogatella furcifera. The sequence goes on along the minus strand of CM029551.1, from coordinate 9,798,143 downwards.
CAACACCTTTGCAAGTTTGTTACCGGCATTGGCACGTCTCTCTCGTTCCAAAGCCATTCTGAAAATGTATGCAATTTTCTGTTACTTTCTCTGGAAATTTAGCGAAATTTCATAAATAAAAAATGTTACAGTTGTGCTCAAGTAATAAGACTATGAAAAGTATAATTAATTATTAATAACAGAGAAAACAAGATGAAAAAACTGTAAATTGAAGTAAGCAATTTTTTTTTTAAGTAAGCAATTAATTTATGGATAGGAATGCATGTTCTGTAAGCAAGATAGTTGGAAAGATAATTCTACAATATTATTACAAGAATATAAGTACATTTTAAAAATTGATACATGTATATTTAATTAAGTGTGACGTATAAAATTTTACTTACTGAAATAATATTACCTATAATAGAAAAAATTAGAGCGTCTGGAGAATTGAATTGAATCTCTATGACACATAGAACATGGATTTCTGTACATGAATAATGGCGCTATGCGATTCAAGAGATTGATAAGTACTGTATGACATTGCTCTTATGGGACATGATTCTGCTTTTCGGTAAGTGGCCGATTGGCGACTGCTTCCGCCTACTCTTACAAATAGTATTTTTTGCGTGGGCTGTCTAGACTTCAGTTTGAGCAATAAGAGGGTTGATATCGAGAGGTGACGACTACTTTCAGTCAAAAATTGTTACATTACCCTAGCCAACTTTATTTTAGAGAGATGCTGGAGGAGCTGGACCGATTGCACAACATCGCCTTAGAAGGAAGGGACTCATGACATATGATTCTAGTTTCTAAATGTTATAATCTTTTTTATAATTATAACTTGAGAGGCTATCTTATATTATCAAACAGCTATTAACTAATTTTCAATTTGATTTACTTAAATTATAGGGTAATGTTAATTGATTGCAGATAAGTTCGGGCATTAATATTTTCTTAATTTCAACGTACACTATTACCAGCTTAGGTAGACTAAGTTTTCCGTGCTCCTACTAATATTACGCTATAATTAAACAATATTTTTGTAATAGAAGCTTCTCTTACCGATATTGTAATAGGATATCACAGCAGCATAGAATACTCAACAAATGCAAATTAAAACTCTACAAATACCGGTTAGCCGGATAAGTTATCAGACTATTCATAGAAACTTCAAAGTAAGTAAGTTAACTTACTCTTTCAGTTCAGATTGATGGAATATGATGCATTTTTACAGGATTATCTAAAAAAAGCGTATCTAATAATCAAAATCTAGCTTCATAAACAAGAAAACTAGTTATGGATTTTACGAAGTATCGTGGGACTAGGTAGAGCCAGGGCCGGACTGGGACCCCTAAAAGGGCGCTGCCTTTCACTTATGAAAGGGCGCACCTCTGGTGGGGGTGGGTTGTTCATGGGGGAGGGGGTGTATGAACCTGAAATAAATCTAAACTTGAACTTTAAAAATAACTATGATGTTTGGAAGCTTGAAAATGAAATATTTTTATTAGATGATAATAAGAGATTCTGTTATGAATTTAATGATAAAATTGAACTTCAAATTGATTTATATTAATGCATATAAAAAGCATTCTCTCAGACCAACAATGAGAATTTGCAAGTAGAGAAAATAATTTTTTGAAATGTGATTCAGTACATTCGGCGAAAAATGAAATTTTGAATGAATTGACTAAGGAAATTTTACATAGAATTAATTCATCTAGTAGTACACACTACTTCTAATTCTTAAAGAATTCTAAACCACTTACTTTAATTATCTTCTACTTGTTTCTATAAGACAGTTTCTATTGATACGTAAATTTTCATCATACATTTTTCAAATTCAACATTTACATTTGTTAAACAACAGTTACATTGGGTTGATTATTTCCACTGAATAGGTTTTTGTTGAATTCTCAATTGATCATCAAATTATTTCACTCCTCCGAGCCGGAAAATTTTGAAAATAACGAGAAAAACTAACAAGAAGAGGTGATTCTGTCGTAGTCACGCTTCCAAATTCAACAAGCCTGGCTATAATAAATTGAACAGAAGTAATTTTACTATTTTAACCATTCTGTAACCATAGCACAAATAAAATCAACTGACAACACCCTTTGTGATGATTAGATCCTGCTAGCTTCTGATATTTTTTATGAGGGCGATGCCCACATGGGCTCTTAGCCCTGTGCGTGAGTAATGAGAGGGATGATGATTAGATGAGAGATAACAACTAATTTTTAGGCAGACCGACGGCTTTTCGTCTCCTTCGAAAGACGAGGTGGTCGTATTTATGTGATTGTACTATGGTTAAAAAACTGTTCCCTGGCTGAGAATCAAACCTCTGAACCTTTGGTTATCAGACAGGCGCGTTATCACTCCCTCCAAAGAGCTCCCCAAAGTGAAGGTTAAATATTATTATTATTATAATCAACCCTTAATCTTTTTAAAAACGCTTTCTTGCCTGTTTCGTGTTCACTTACTGATTTGGTAGGTTTGGGTGCGTTTCAGACAAAACCATTACCTACTGAACATTTTTTCTTTAGAATCAAATTCTCAACAATATCACCTAGTTTAAAACACGTTAACAACATGCTAGTCTATTCTATTTCTATTCCTTTGAAGTTATAAAATTGAGTTTTCTTCATCTTATTTCGCTCATCATCAAAGTTTCTAACTCCTAACTGGTTGCATTCAATTTCTTACTTTGCATAAGATTAGACACTAAAGTACCCTGATAAAGGCAGCCACAAAAATTCAAAATTGGAAATTAGAGAAAAATAGCGGATTTTGGATTATTGCAGCTATAAATAGCGGTAATTGAGGATTGAAAATGATGTACTCCATTCATTTAAATTCAAACTGTAATTTTGTCTCGTAAATTAAGCGCTTCTTAGAGAATTTGTGGGGTCCCAGCCTGAGGCCCTGAGCTACTGGGCGCCCTCCAGCGACAGGCAAATTGTCAATACGCTACCGAGAATAAAAGGAGGTGATTCAATTTCTCACTTTGTGAATAAAATTCAAAGATCATTCTTTCATGCGTAATACTCTATTTCTACATTTTGATATTCTCTAAAGGAATTTTAAGTTCGAATTTGTATCTCAATAAATTATCTGGAGCATATTTCGATCCTATAAGTTACTCGAGGGTGCAATGGGCGCAAGATTGAAGGGCGCCCCGGCTCACGGGCCGGTGGGCCGGCGGGCCAGTCAGGGCCTGGGTAGAGCTACTTAATAGTCTACAAGTAGAAAGCAAGTTTATGGTATAACTTGTTACCTGTGATTGTGTTTTGAAATGCAAGTTGAATAATCGTTCAACTATTCATATCTGCACTACAAAAAGTTCTTAGTTATAAAGCACTAATACAGAACAGTCAAAAACACGAATCCACAAAGAAAGTCAAAATGAGAATTAGCTAACCTCAACTTTCCCTTTCATTCTCTTCCTCTTCAAACGCTATCGATCATCGATAATCGCAAGTTTCAGCGTTTCGATAGCCAGCCAGTTGTACATGTTATCGATAGTCGATGGACACGGTTCAGACGAATTTGGCGGAGAATTTGAATAGAACTAGTATAGTCTACTAGTGTTGTAAATTGAGGGAAAACTGATATTTGAGAATTTATATTATCTATTGTTCAAATTCGATACTCCATACCTATTTTGTAATTTCATACGTTTTTATTCAAGTCTTTTGACATAGTTTTTTAGGAGAATATTTATTTAAATATTCCATGCATATCAAGATGAAATATTATTCTAAACATATTTTGTTTTATACAAGTAAAATTAAAGAGTTGAAGAGGACGGGGAAGATATTTAAAAAGAAATGCAGCAGGATATACCACCAGTAGGCAGATATACGAACGAAACAGATTATTTACGTCGTGCACAAACTTGAAGTATTTTTTCAATTGAATTAATTTAAATATGATTATTATTCATAATATAATATTAAAATGTTTGTATTCTTGTAGAGAATATAGATGGAGATTAACAATAATGGAATGGATTCCACTAACTCACATTGCTTTCATGAAAAATGTACGGTATCAGCACTGTGAATGAAATAATTTTGAATAGTTTTTAGTTATTCGGGGATAGGGTTGGTTACATGCGCACAACGGACTCCTTGCGGAAGCAGTATAAATTTCCTTCCAACTGGTAATCAGAGTATCACACTGGAGTTATATACGTACGAAGTGGAAAGGGTGCATCGAGTTGTGGGTGGGTTACGGTGGGGGAGGGTAGGGTAACCAGAGAGAATCAATATAGAAGGCGCGCGCATACCTTGGTGCCGTAGAAGATGGCTGATACTGAGTTCGAAGAATTTAGAGATCATTTGGAAACAATACCACAACATATCAGGGCACCCACAGCATGTTACACGTGAGTTGGATTATTCAAAATAATCTTATCTAAAAATTAAAACTTTATTTCCATTTAAAAAAACGCTGGCACAAAAAATAGTTAGGCCTACTGCTGCACTTAACCATCCTGCATTATGTCTTCTACCAGTTGATCGTTATTATTTCATATTCCGTGAAAGAACAGTGAAAATAATATCAGGAACAGTCATTTCTCCCAATTATTGGCATTTTCAAAACAAATGTTCATACTTATCTCATTTTTAGAAGTTGATTCTACTATAATGAAAGTATGTAGTTCAAATATAGAACTGGCTTATCAATGAATCATCTGATCTGATGAAGGCCTATATATAGTGGAAGTGGTGTGAGATGTTAATATACTGTAGGTAGGTACTATAATGGAATAGGTACGGTAGGTCTTCAACAGGAATAAAATTGAATCACTCTTGTTAAAATTCTTGAATAACTTGAATACTTTTACGTTTTAAAATTGAATTTTTTCGATTCTACGCTCTTTAAATTTACAAGACTTACTAAAATTGATACCGTACTTATTAAGAGGATCTATTAATTTTGGAGCATAATTTATTATCGATTCAGCATAATCAAGAAATCGTGCCTATTAAATTCACTTCTTGTTTTGCTTTAGTCAATAATTTTTGAACAATAATATTAAATTGAATTGGTCAGTTATTACACAATGGTCGAAAATTATATTCAACCACCTCTTAAAATTCTATTAGTGCTACCTATTAATAGTTATTATATTGACGTGAGATTCGTTTCTATATATTGTCTTAACTCCAATCTATTCAATTATTATAATAATGATTGATCTTCTTTTATTCGAAGCATTCATTTGTTGTATTCTTTATAATAATACGCATATATTAATATTAGCGATTCGAGGAAAAATATTGTATCTGTATGAACCCAGAATGTTTAATTTTTTACTAGAATTGCTGAGTACAGTGTATCATAATGGTTTCCAATTTCTATTGTTCAGATTGGCCTAGAATTCATGCAAAATTTTTATTTTTACATTTCTTCATGATTTTTTAGACTTGTCCATGATGTGATCGTGGATGATGAGTCTCCAGTTGAGGATGAATTGCCAGAGTCCAGTCTGAAATTATCGCGGAGTCTGTCAAAACAGATTGATACAACTTCTTCTGATGAAGAGTTTCTTTACAAAGAAATTTCCAGGTATGTGATAACATTTAGCAAAAATATAAGCGTATAATATAAAAGTAAAATATATGTACCAGCAGTAAACTTATAGGCCTATTAGAAATTCTAGATTTCTATCAAAAATTCCTGTTGGATTCAAGTCAAATGAATCACTTTAATTAATCATCAATGGAGTTGTTGCTGTTAATCTATTCATTTTACTTGTTGAAATCAACAAGAATACATGTATTCCACTTAGTTTCCTTGAGAAATATAACTTAAATGAAAATTATAACTCACCTGTAATGTGCTTGAAACGACGAGCCTACTAGCAATAAGCAATTTTCTCCTATAACTTATAGGTCATTAATTTTCACTTTGAAACAAAACATTTTTCTAAATCTATGGAGTGTGAATAATCCTTATCGAATTAAACTGCTGTGTAAGCATATTTCATGATTTTATTCAATTGTAATCATAACTAACATAATTTAACCCACTATCAATTTAAGGCACATTGAAAATAGAAATTAAAAATCACTGCACCATACGGTACCCTTATTAGACATGTTTCGGTGAAATTTAACTCATTTCCAAAATAATTATTAGTGAACCCTAAACTTATCACATTGAATATCGGTAATGTAGATTATTAATATAAATTCAACCTATATTTATTTATTCATTTTTCAGAACTCAGACGCCTCCTTCTACGGCAATTTCTGTAACATCGTTTGATAGAGAAAATGACGAAAAGTCCGGCAGTTGGACCTCTTCGGTGGATAGTATTGAAAGTAAAGGCAGGAGAAGACGCCGACTACCAGAACTGCCAAGGAAAAATTGTAAGGTCATATTTTAAAAAATAGTGTAAAGTATAATGTAGTTAGGGAGATATTCTGCATTCAATTATTATTGTTCATAAAAATCTCATACTAGATGTGCTTTTTAGATGTGTAGTGTACAAGAGTATCTCATAATTATCTGATATCTCTGTCCCAAGCGAATCAAATGAATATAGGGCATACATATTTCAATAATAGGACAATAGGTTGATTATCATGTATCTTCTTGTCAAAAGCTGAAAGTTTAGTCGGGTGATATATTTCCTATAAATAATATTATATGGAAATATTTTATCAATCCACACACCTACAATCCTTCAATGATTTGTAAGCCGTAGATTGAAGACGAAGAAATATTGTATATTATACAATTAGAATAAATTTATTGTATGAATATATTATTCGGACATTCATTTTCCAGCATTATTATTAGATTTTTTATTATTAAGCTTTTCCAAGCTTTATATCTAAATATTACTAGACGATGTCACATCCAAATGAACTCACAAACAAAATGGAACCAGAATGTTTATTAAATAAATAATTATTCATTGAATGTTTCAAAACTCTTCCAAATGAGAACTCGCAGAAGATTCAGTAGGTTCTTCACAGAAGATTCCCACTCAATCTCCTGCACTCTAGCACTAAAATAAAAATCTCTCAAAGAAGAAGTGTTTCATTATATTGAAAATATACGGAAAAAATAGACAATATGAAAATTGTTTTTTTGCAAAAATATATTGACTTTTCTAGAGAGTAGCTAGAGCATACATCCAAGACAAAGACCACCATTTAATAGCAATTTGAAAAACAATACTATATGTTTTAATGATACGGTACTTCCAATAATACAGTACGGTACAGCAGTAGTCTACAGTATGACCTACATGTACAGTACAGTTCAGTACAGAGTATGGCCTACAGTATAGTACACAGTAAACACAACTGTCCAAATTTGCAAGGGGCAGAGATACAACTTTCCTCATTAGATTGATCGATGAGTGTTATCTAGAGTCAATTAGTGTTATCTTGGTATGCAGTCACACCCGAACTTCACCATCAGCAGACAGACAATCACGAGACGAGACTGGAGTGGTCATCGTCCTCTCCAACTTCAACTGTTTCCGACAAGACACGAAGCCAACCGATACCGCGTCAGCGCAGGCGACTGCCTAGTGTACCAAAGAGTAAGTCGAACAATCACATTTGAAGAAACAAACCTCAGAATCGCTTGATGGCTCAGAATTATCGAACAATGAGTGGACATGCGCGCACTCACGATTTCTCAATCTTCTAGATATTGTGTGAATTCTATCAATTCTTCTACCACTGACCCCTCTCTACTACTGCTTGCTACATTGAATAATACCATGCATTCCCTTACAACACCTATTTTGCTCACTCTTTTATTATTACATAAGTTTTTGCCACTAATTTGAACATTTTGTTCGAATAAATTTGTTCAGCGTAGGCTGTTGTAACACTTCACATTAATTACCACCTATATCTACAATATGAGTTTTCGAAGTTTTTTGCTCATCCACTATTTATTTATATTAGATTTTGCCGCGGAATATAAATTCGTTCAGTGTATAGTCAGCCATAACACTCACATTATCATCACTTATCTACTAGGATAGCTCTCAATGTTTCATATTCATAAATACGGTACATAGGTACAAAAAACTTCACAATTGAAACAATACGAGTATTAAAATCAATACCATTTAAATAAAAATTAATACCGTACAATTAAATCATCTGATATGTTGACCTTTTCTGCTTGTTGATAAATAGATAACTTGAGTTCAATTTTAATGATGGATTCAGACAAAAGAGCTACCGGTAATGAGAATACCGTGTAATATCAACGAATTGATTGAATTGATCCGCACCCCTGAAAACCAGCGCAGTATATTTATAAGCAAACCAGCTATTCATTATTTCATCCTGTTGCTTCGTCCTAATAAATCAGAATCTCTAGCAAAATATAATAATATATTACCGGTGTCAATGATTAAGATGGAGAGCAAAATATAAAAAATTGAAAATGAGTACGGTGAACATTTATAATTATTATAGTAAATTTTAAGGCCAATCACGGTATTTGAACTTACATTCCTGTATATCAGAAAAAAAAACAATTGAATTAATGATATCACGTTCAATTTTTTCATTGTGACCCTGTAACGTTTTATACGTAGGCCTATTTGCATGACATGATCTACATCTGATAAATCTGGCTTGAGATGATGGAGACTTATTCCTCTAAAACCATGAAAAATAATTCCAAATATTTCTCAATTTCTTACCAATGCTGGGCAATGCATAATTTATGATGTTAAAATATTCGAACAAAAGTGCAAGTCCATTTTTCGAGATTTTCTTATCAGCGATCGTGCATAACAAGGTTTGATTAATGTGAAATAAATATGCATTTTTATGTTAAAAATTAGAATGCTCCTTGTGAACACCTTGTTTTAGAATAACCACTTCACCAACCTTATCAATAAATTAGTAAGCCTGCTGCTGCATGTTATTGTTAGTTTGTATTGCTATCATTTAGGTACTCTGATTTTTTTATAGGTATTATTTATAGAAATCCATTAAGCATGCTTCACTGTCATTTTGATTTTATGATAATCTCTAGGCCTACTAGCATGTATATGTTTTATGAATATTGATAAATATTTTACAACAATATCTTAGGTGCCATACCCAAATGTATTAAGGATGTATCAACAGGTATGACAACTTTGAAAGTCATATTTCTCAATAAAAAATTTAATTCTTCGTCAAGTTTAATAATTCTTAAATCTTATAGAAATACTTATATAAAATACAGTAATATATCAATCCGGATTGGTGATGACTGATGTTCCCCAGGTCTTCAGAAGTATATTACCTTTATTACAATATGTACAACAAAAATGTTATAAATTCTTTAATAATATCAGAAAGATAACTTTTTTGAAATAGGCCTACAATCAAATATTATAATTGAACCATATCAAATATCACAATTCAATATCACTAATAAAAGATGAGTAGGTGATGATATTCTCCTTTTGATGTAAACATATTTTATTCTGTTCTATTGATTTTTTATTTTCCCACTGTGTGTCTTGATATTCATCAATGTTGATATTTTAACATTATCATTGTGAGATTTTATTTTTTCCTAATAATATATTTGCTTTATTTTTTCTAGGATGTTTTGAAAATTCATTAATATTAAGTTCCATCGCATAATTATATGACTTTTTCATCCTAATAATAGATTGCTATAATTATTTACTCCAGGGTGTTTTGAGAATTCATATTGTTTTTCAATTTTTACATCATGAGTTTCTATTCTGCTCTACATAGATTTCTGTATTTTCACCAAATAAGTGTCTTTAGTAGGGAGGTAACCAATGCTGTCCAGTTTTTAGAGTTTCAATTCTGTTTTATAGATAATGGAGTTTTTTGCAGGATGTCTTGATTGTTCATCATTGTAGAGTTTTTACTATAAATGCGCTTTCATTTAATTCTATCGAGAGATCCCTGCATTTTCCAGGATATATCAAGTTGAGATTTTATCGTTGTTGAGTTTAACCATAGCTTCCTTAAATAAACCTTTTCAATGAAACCTTGAAAATGTTTTCAATGCTTTTGAATGGACCTATTTCCCTACCCTACCTCGTAGTTGCCAATTTTTAAGCCATTGCCATGGCCTTAAAAGCTGTTCAGTTCCTACATTACCTTTAAAAGTTTAGTATCGTAAGTTACTTTATACGTTTCAATTATGTTCTGAAGATTGCCATATTTTTTGGATATATTATTAAGATATATCCATTTAGATTATTGAGTTATCAATTGATAGTCAAATCATTGTTGAATATTTTTATGGATTGATCCCTGTATTCGTTTTTGCAGGGTGTTTGGAGAGCTCATCGCTGAGCCTCGCCGAGGAGCTCGGGGATGACGCGCCTTGCATGCCGAGCGGAGGCCGACCGCGCTCCCTGCTCATGCTCAAGTGCCACAACTATTTGCGCGAGGAGGACAGCTCGCCCGATGTCGACTCGGGCAACTCGACCGCGCACTCGCCTGACAACATTGACAAAACCGGCTCACCCCATCACATACGACGCAATGGTAAACTATCATTCCAATAATATTTTTATTTTATAAATTGAATTTATTACGTTAAGTACTTAACAAAATTGGAGTTCAAGAGACTATTTATAGAGAATTTTAAATCATTACCAGCATGGTATGGATTCTATTGTTTGAAAATTTGGCTCTGTAGTAAATTACTACACTACTGTATAGTGTAGCCAGTATTCTCAGGAATAATAAAATAAGATATAATTTCCATAGTGATTTGTTGTCAACAACAATCATTATATTCTTGATTGGGCTGTAGGCCTACAATTCAAACTATTGAAACCACATATGATTAGCAATGTAGAGAATTCATTCAGACTTTACAGCAATAATTCAATTTTTTTAGTACCTAAATTATATGGTTCTATATATAATAATATTGAATTGCTAGAATTATTTGAACTTCACTACTGTTCGAGCAGTAGCCTTACAATTCTAATCCAGCAGTGAGATCTATCGATCCATTTGAATTTATGAACTAAGTACAATACAGAATACAGTGAATTGGAAAAATAATCAACCATTGAAAAATCTTTGAAAAAGCAACAAAGAAAATGAAAACTATAAGTTGAATATTAGTAGTTCAAAAGAATGAATGAATTTCTTTTTCTTTTTGAGGGTGATGCCCACATGGGCTTTTGAGCCTGTGCGTGGGTAATGGGAAGGATGATGATGAGAGATGAATGGACCTACTGCTTTATTAGGTGGGTTCCGAACCACCGGGAAGCGATTTTTGAGGCTCATAAATTGAATTCAGAGGAACCGGTCACAACAGTGGTGGCAGAGGCAAGTCTCTTATATAATCTCACCGATTAGACGCTCTCTACCACTGGGACAACCGCTCCCCATAAAGCTCCCAAACTAAAGCTGGACTAAAGCTGGGGAAGTCCAGCTGGGGCTTCAGCTATAGCTTATCAGTTTATCAATTCCAATATTATTCAATCGCCATTAAATACAAAAATGAAAAATGTATGATTGACCAGACAAAATATGAAACAATAAATTGTTAATTTGTGCAGATTCGATGACTCTGAGTTCTGCGAGCTCTACAAGTTTGCCATTCACGCAGCTGGAATTGCTGGAAGCAACACATCGTGGCCTGTACAAGTTCGTGCCTCGTCATAGGGATGAGCTAGAGGTGGAAGTCGGTGATCCCTTGTACGTTCAGAAAGAGGCTGATGACTTATGGTGTGAAGGTAAATGAAAAAAAATTCGTCTCGCATATTGAAATTAGCTACCGTATGGCTGAACTCATGGCTTAAATTGGTTGAAAATCGATCATGGCTGTAAAATTAGCTTATTTCAACATTAAACTTTGAAATCTTCATAAGTTTTTGTATGAAATATTATTGCGACCTTTATAAATAAATTGTATTGTAAGCTTTACATTTTTGTATTCAGCATCCATACAGTATCTGACATATCTCAGCCTGAATCTGTATCAGTAGCAACATTTGCCGATGTCACTGAAATTTTTATCAGTTGGTGAAACCGTTGAAGACTCTAAAGGGACTTCGCAGATGACAGTCAACAGAATCAATGTCTTTGAGTATAGGTGCTATTATACTATAATAATGAAGAAAAAACCTTGTAGGTGAATCAATTTCAAATTGAGCAGCTTAACAAAACATTCTGGAATCATTCATAAGTAGATCTAAAAAAGTTTTTAATTTTCATTGATTGTGCAGCATTTATAAGAGTGTATATAGTATTCTCTAAATTGAAGTCTTCTATAATCCGTAGCAATAACTACCAACATTATAAATTTCTCTAGAATGTTCTTCTCCTTTGAAAAAAGGAGATTTGAAAATTTCTCCAATGATTTGGAAAATGGTATGCATTAATGAATAAATGCATAGAAAACGATAGGCTACCTGGATTTTCAATATTATTTTGTAGCATCAGTGATAGGATTTCCAATCTTATTTATTTCAAGTAGTTCAAGTAGCTCTCAATAACAATTCAAATTATACAACACATAACTTACTACTAATAAATAATAAGTCTGTAAATACTCAAAACATCATACAAAATCCAAAATATTTTCCACTTTCAGGCGTCAATTTACGGTCTGGACAGCAGGGCGTATTTCCCTCAGCATACGCCGTTGACACAGAGTACAACGACTTCGATTCGACAGTGCCAAAGGAGAAGCGAGAACGATTTCTGCTGGGCTACCTGGGATCGGTGGAGACGCTGCGACATAAAGGCAATTCTGTTCTCTGTCAGGCTGTGAAGAAGATTGTTGGATCTCAGCACAAGCCGCAGTCCTGTATACTGGAGGTGTCCGATCAAGGACTCAGAATGGTCGATAAGAGTAAGCCCAAGGTAAGATTTGCATACCCAAGTTTTAATTTTTCCAATTTGTTCATATGACCAGTTACCAACCAATGACTCTTCTCAGCTTGCACGGACTAAAACAGTCGAGTCAGAGTTTGCTTGGTTCCTCTTTGACCAATGAGTTCTCATTGGTTCTCATTGGGTCAATGAGATTTGAACTCAGTCAAATTTCAAAGGTAAACTATGCCCTATACCTCAGAGAAACTAAAAGCTTAGCTTCTCGTGCCTATAACTTACTAATGACTTTTCATTACTTTATAAGTTGTAAGTATTCAAGATCATGAATGATTGAAAATTGGGATGGAAACCACATTAAATTATTAGAGGAATTGAGGAAAATCCGAAGGGAATTTCGGAGTTCATAATATTTTATTTTCTTCTGGCAAAACTAAAGGGGATTTCGGAGTTGAAAATATTGGATTTTCTTCAGGCATGAATAGACTTATATTGGATGAAAAATAAGAGAAGCTACCGAATTAAAATAATAATTATTCTGTTATGATTACCTTATTTCAAAGATGTAGTTATTATAGTTCTCTAGTCGAATCAATTCCTTATACACAGAGAGTGTCATTGAAACTTTTCTTTGCTTCACATTCAGTTCAATTGAGTTAATAATTTTCAATTGAATTATGAAAACAATTAAATGCACAAGCACTCATTTACAATTGGTATCCTAGTTTATAAACATAAGAAATGTACAACTTCCCAATTCATGGTCTTCGATTTAATAAAGTTTTATGCGTATACTGTCGTTCTCTTATGAAAAACATTCTATGTATTATGAGGGTAAATGGTGAAATAATTTCATTATGTTAATTTCTTTTTAATTGTTCAACAGGGAAGGAGCAATCCTTGTCATGATTATTTTTATTCGTTGAAGAACGTTTCGTTCTGCGGATTTCATCCCGGCGACCACAGATATCTCTGCTTCATAACCAAACACCCCCAATTGCAAAGGTTTGCATGCCATGTCTTCCTCGGGTGCGAATCTACAAGGCCTGTGGCTGAGTCCATCGGGTATGCTATTATCATCACTTTATTGTTACCTACATTGAATTAATTACTAATAAAGAATCGAGTTTTTGATAAAGGAAGAAATTTTTTTACGAAAAACCAAGGAACATACAAATTATTATAGAATATGGCCTATTTCAAATGAAATAAGAGTTGTGAAATAAAATTCATAGTTTTGCTATAAATTATTAGTTTCAACTGATGAAAAGTTAATTCAGACTAAAACTCTACTTATTTACTTACTTTTTTTTGCTGTGGATGATGCCCATATAAGTATTTAAATTCACTTGTGCATGGGTAATGGAGTGTGCGAGGGTGATTTATGAGGTGCATAAACGACCATGCCTCTGGTGGGATTCGAACCCACGACCGGGTAGCGCTAGCGGACTGAAGGTTGTAACGCCCCAGACCACTCGGCCAACCCGGCCGGCAAAAAAGTAGATGACAATATTTATAAATTATTATAGAACATGCTCTAATTGTCACTCGCATAACACGTATGAGATGGGGAATACAGTGTAATCAAAGTTACATGAAATAGGAGTATAGTTCTCAGTACAAAGAAAAGGCATTCAGCTTTACTTAGTATGTTTTTAGATTAATTGGATAGAAAATTATACGAAGACAACAATCTTTAAAAAGGGTTCTAACACTGGAAGAAGCCATAGGATAGAAAATTCTACTGAACTATTATGATAATTTTTATCATGAATATTTTATATTTGGAGTAGGTACTGAGTAGAAACTGTAGTAGTAATAATAGGTTTATTCATTTACAGAGAGGCCTGTAGATATAGTCATGGGAGAGAGTGACATTTTCAAATTTAAAAATGCAATTTTTTTATTGAAAAGGGACCAGTCTATACTACATAAGCGTCCACTGAATATTCTTACTAAAAATTCTGTACTTGAAATTCTATAAAATTATTCTGTTTTTCCTATATGTTACAGGCGAGCTTTCCAGAGATTCTACACCAAGTTTATTGAGACTGCTTACCCCATAGAAGATATTTATATTGAATAGAGGAAATAATAGCAATATCATGATAGTACAAGGATAATAATTTCAATATTTTAGGGCACAGTGCAATCAATGCGACACTTTTTCAGCAGCTACATAGCTATCAAATTTCTTTATTTCATAATTCTATGTTTTGTGAATATTTCTATGAATTTTGCTTATTTTCGAAGATTTGAAAATGAGGTATCGAGAAATTATTCGTGAAATGAATGTTGAGTTTTGTCTTCGTTGAAAGAATTTTGTAATTGGTTGATTTAGGTTTTTGAAATCTGTAATAGTGATGAGAAGTTTGAAAAGTTGAAATTTGTTAATGTGATTTTAGAATCTGATTACACTTCAGAATTAAGTTATTTTCTAACAGGAGAATTTCTCATTTTCTTGTAATAAATCAATTCTAGACTAAGCCACTGGCGGCTCGTGTCCACGAAATAGGTGAAGTGCTGTACAGTAAAAGATACGATAGTCACTAAGCTATATTTTAATATCAAATTTTCAGACCAAATTTGCCCGGCAATTTGGAAGTTTATGTTTAGTGACTGATATACAAGCTTGTTAAATGGACTAGGACTAATAAGAATTCAAAAAGTAGATTGCTGGATTAAATTGTAAATAGGATGATTATTAGATATTTTTCAAGAGTGCGAGTCAAAATACATAAATATAATGGGGTATTGATTTTTACGAAGATAAACATTTTCTTATTATTATAGAACTCATATTAGATATGAAAACATTTCAAACCAATTTCTAATATGGTTAAGGCACCCAA
Organism: Sogatella furcifera; assembly: GCA_017141385.1. Lineage (NCBI taxonomy): Eukaryota > Metazoa > Arthropoda > Insecta > Hemiptera > Delphacidae > Sogatella > Sogatella furcifera. The sequence continues at coordinate 9,782,485 of CM029551.1, read as the reverse complement.
AAATTATTTCTACCAGTCTTTATATACTTGTAGGTTCTAGATCTAGAGCAGTTTGAAAAATATCATTATTATCGGGTGCCAGTCTTATCATGACTGAAAAAAGGTTAATTAATTATTATTCAAACCAATTTAGCCAAGTGAAGAACTGCTTATCAATAAAACAAGAGAGAGGCGTTTTACTGGAAAACAGGAGAATAGAAAAAATAATAAATACATTAATGATGGCATGCTTTTCAATCAGGACAATCCTTAATAATTGATTGAATTAGACCAATCAATGAGAAGGAAGAATAGAGTTTGCAAACCTACTTTACAAAAAAAGGAATCGTGAGACAACAAAAGCAAAAGAATATGGGTGAAAAATTGAGTAGCAAAAAATAATTAGAAATTACTAATCTTCTACAAATAACTGACAAATAATGATACAATAATTTAGGATGTATTTGATCATCCTGAATATATATTTTCTTTAGATAGCTTTCAGATTTACTGTGATAATTATTTATGTAATCTTCGAGTTGAAATGTAAAAAGTTGTAAATAAGTAAATTGTAATAATATAAGCTACTATATTATATTATAGGAATACAATAACGTAGAATCTTATTGTATATCTTCTATGATAATATCACCGAAGAGTCATTAACACAATTGAATGCGTTGGGTTTGATGCTGCAAGTTCCTAGGAAGAATATTTTTGTAAAAATCTTTCAAGTGTAGCCTACTGTTTGTTAGCTTGAATTTTTCCTGCAATTGATTAGATTTTTCCATATTGATAATGGAATTTTAATTTCAAAGTATGTTTTTATTCAATCTGTATAACTTGATTAAATTTCAAATAAGCTTTGAGTTTGTACAGTTTTTATTGCTAAAAATGTCACAATCTGAAAGTGGAAGTTGAGATGCCATGTGAAGTTCATCTCAATGCTTTTTTATTTTCAACTGTTAATGATTTATATATTATAGAGTATTATAAGCTACAGTGATAATAAAAATGATTCTTCAAACCAGCTTTTTTCACTCAGTATTTGATCACCAACATTCCGAAAATAATAACACATATGCCTGAATGGTGAGTATTCTGGAAAAATAAGCGTATGACAGCAAGTGTAATCTTTTTAATCTTCAAAAGCGTATGATAAATATAATAGTGTAATCGTCAGAAAGTGAACGCACATCCAAGAGTAATTTTAGAGCTGCGAAGCACAATCTAATGCTAGACATGAATGTCAATCATGTCTAGAACGAAAACCAATAGAAATTATTGACCGAACGTAAGTGAGGTCTAGATTCAAGACGACGATTTTGCATTTCTCTTTATGTTTGTTTGTTCCGCATTTACGACAAAACGCGGCAATAGATTCGGATGAAATTTGACAGGAATGTTCCTCTTGAAATTTCGCGTCGATGTATATGTAAGGTTTCTTGAAATATTGCATTTTAAGGATAATATGAAAGGAAAAGGAATTACCTCCATACTAAAATATTACTATATACATTTATACTTCTGATCATAGGAGAATTCACACTATAGAATTATTTATTTATTAATTATTTATGCTAGAACCAGCTGTCGAGTTTATTATTAATTGCATGCAATTGAAGAAACTCGACATAACGAAGTATTCCCTTCATGAATAATGGTTGCCCCATCCATAAGCGACTTCGTGAGGTCTACTGTTCACAGAACTACTAGTTACAGAAGGTTAATCTACCTAGCAACCCTAAATTAACTTTCCGGTGTTAGCCAAGTGTCAGTTGCACAATAGACAGTCAAGTCTTGTTTCATTGAATAATTTAAACCCTCATAAGTAATAGAGGATTAATTATAAATTCAACCAATTCTTGTGGCAATGAAGTTTGAATGAGTAGTTGTCATAAAATTTGTAATGTTGGAGGAATCCTTTAAAAATTGTAAATGCACCATTATTTGAATTCATGTAGAGGCATCATTATTTTGATCCTTGGTAGTAGTTAATCTTAATTCTATTTATTTATTCAATATGACAATAATACTTGAAGGTGAAAACACAGACATATGTCAAAAACGTCTCCTATCCTAATCTCCTCAATGACCGTCTCCCTCACTAAGTAAATTTAGCAATAATCAGGTTGAATAATTACAAAAGGTTGGGAAACTATTCATTTTATTGGTACAGTATTATAACGTAAGTATAAATTTTTTAGAAAAAAATTAGAACATTTCATCACAAGAAAGGAATATTTACAATTAATTACATCAATTTACAACATTAAATTTTCCTTAAACCTTTTTGAAAATACATTGGCATAGGCTATTAGGCCAACTTGCCATCAGCATAGAATTTCTATCAGTACAAAACCTAAATAATCAAAAAATCGAATTTCACAAGATGAAAAGAGAAGATTTTTAAACATGAACATTGGCCTACCGATGTATATGGAATACCTTCATATTTCCGATACTGAACTATATTAAAAATCACGTCTTCTACTTCTACAGTAGAACATTCTCTTATTATTTCTCTCATCACATTCTCAACTAATTTCTTCCGTTTGCAATTTGTAAATTGGAGGAATACAATAGTTACTCAATATGGGAAGTCTCTATTAATGGACGATAATGGTCAATTTTGATAAAAAAATCTAGCAGAACAATAAGGCTTCAAGTACGGTGAACCAATCTTGGGAAAGTGTATGAGGGTAACCAGTTCCTGGTATAAATTACTTTTGAAAATTGTTTGTAACCGATAGAAACTTGAAATTATGACAGTCATTTCAAGAATAGGACTTGGGATGAGGCATTTCTGAAAGTGGATAAGTTATTGTTTCTCGATAAAAACAAAGGTCAAGAACAATATTGTTAACTAAATAGTTCAAAACGATATTTATAGTCTATCCAAGCAAAGAAGATAATCTGGCAAGATGGGAGAATGAGTCCAGCTCGGTTAATATTGGTTCAAAAATTATAAATTCCGATCAAATTTTAGATAAGAATGTTTCCTACAATTTGGGACCAAATGTATAATTTTGGAACAAATATTGACCGAACTGTAGACATTTCCCCTTCTCGCCAGAATGTCTTCTTTGCTTGAACAGACTATGGCGAATCTTCATCTTTTAATCTTGTGAAATTCGTTAATTCGTTAAACCTCTTCACAACAATAATTATTTACGTATTACCCATGGGGATGCTGGTAAACAGAAAACGAATTCATGTTCATTAGTATCCAACAACACGGCGATCGAAGAGCAACTTGGAAAAGATTTCGCCAATGTAAAATTTTCATAAGCAACATTGACAACTTGGAAAAATATAATTATCAATTTGAATGTAACAGCCAGTTAACATCAATCATTTCCATTCAAAACAGGTACATTTATTATCGCTATTTACATAACTGAGATATAAAATAGGATGAATAAAATTAAAATGAGAAATATTTACAATGAGCAATGTAGCCTGAAATAATAAACTATTCAAATTAAGAATCTTACATTATTAAATAATCTATCAAGAATCTAAACATCAATGAAAACTATAAGTCCATACCTAGGATAAATCTATAATTCTAAAGTCCTAACTGAAACTTGAATGCTGAAATGCAAATCAAGAACTTTGGTAATGCTTAAAATCTAAATAAAATTCACAAAAAATGGAACTTAAAGTTGTTGACTGAAACATTGATGTAAACTTTCTCAAATATTGATATCGATTGGAAAACACCTACACCAACATCAATTATAATTATTACATAACGTCAAAGACTGCCACCAATCTTTGCTTATTTTCTATTGAGTTTGAATGTACAACAATACATATATATAAGTTAGATTGAAAGTAAACATCGAGGCAATACACTGATAGGTAACATCCATAATACATTGAAACATCGAATTTCACTCAGAAATGATCTGGAAGTTAAATGTTACTTCAGAAATTGATACAATCATTAATCAATTAGACACAATTGTGAAATTTCAACACCAAAAAATGACATTTAATAATTCTATGTTAATTACATGACTCCCTGCTCAAATGCTGGTAATAATGAAAAATCATTCATTTAAAAAAAACATATGTATGTAGCAAATATAGAATAATACTCTTACATCAAAATTAATTAAGATAGTCTGAATCACCTAAATAATTTGTAATTCGTCTCTCTAAATTGAGAGTGAAATAATAAACATTCTTAAACATTAAAAAAAGTCTTCTGACACAATGAATATTGCCACAAAAACATTAGATTTTTTACACTTAAATGTGTTTAAGAACTAAATGATAATCATTGTACATTTTTGTTATCAAAGTAATAATGATTAAACAAATCTCAATCGTAGATGATGAAAAACAATACAGTACAACTTCTTGTGATAACTAATAATCGAGGAGGAGAACAAATTCAACAATAATCTCGTTCTTGAAGAAAAGTGATTGAAACATTGATATAATCTGACCTAGATTCATTAATTAGATGAAATCAATAGAGATACGGTACCGATGATTTCCATCTGGGTGCAACAGCTTGATCCTTTCTCTCCGCTAATTCATTCGTATGTTCCGAACCAAGCCTAATGGAGACAAAATTCAATATAATTAATAATTTGAATACTAACAGTAACTAAATTAAAATAGTAATAAAAAATTCAAATGACTTCCCAATAGTTTGGAATTGACCTTAAACCAATCAACGATTGAATCTCAGGCCCACGTTTCAGATGACCAAAAGAATATTAAATCCTTTATAATATAAAAAAATTGATTTAATCAATTTTATACCCCTCCAACCATCAACAATGCCCCACCATAATTACAATCACCGTTCCATGCTCCTCACATCATTATTCCAAATCCTCTAAAATTAATTGAGCCAGAAAATATACAAAGAAAGTGCATCATGGGTGTAAACCCCCAAATAAAAATACTGTGTGACCTTGCTGGCTAAGGTCTGGTGTCAGAGTTGTCAGGTCGCACTCGATCAGTTTCAGGGCCTCTGACATTACCTAACGACTGTTTTTTAGGCAGCCGGGACCGACGGCTTAACGTACCCCCTTAAGTACTACCCCTGTTCTGTACTCACACATCCGATGTAACATTTTTGTGTTCAACTATTCATCGATATTAGTCAGTATATTTTTTATAACATTACAGAGATTTCGATTACTCCTAGAATATCTTATGAACCAAAGATTTGTTTGAATTCTGATGCTATCTGTAAATACAAGTTCCTTATAATACAGTTTAATATACCTTCTTCACATGTTCTGTAATGATAACCCTGATCAATTCAGACAAGTCAATAGTCTGTTTCAAGATAGCAAGCATGATCATTGAATTACATTACTTAATTATAAAGCAAGGTATCCAAAATAAAAAATAGCTAAATCTAACCTCTATAATTTTTGCCATCACCAACCATACGTGTACAAAGCTTTCAATCCATGCGTTTTAGAAAACTAGGAATTCGATTATTAGCACCAAAATTCCTTACAAAGAAAAACATACAATGAAATCTTACATCAGATGAAGAATTCACAATTCGAGCTCAAAAGGCATGAGATCAATAATTTACAACTGCTCTTCAGACGAGACTAGATGTATAACGGTTTCGCATTAATATAGGTACAGAATATAATTATCAAGAAAAATCACCAACCCGTAAAAAGCAACGTGTTAGATAAGAAAAACCTCATTCCATGACTATATACAATAATTTGAAGCTGAATTTGATCATTCGATAAATAAGTCTCAACTAAAGAGGAATAACAAATCAGCCTAAAAAAATCATGCTATATTACAAGGCATGATTCCATACGAAAAAATTCGAATTAATTAATCTACTATCTAGTAAATGTTATCAAGTTCTATAGCACGTTACTCCTGAAGTATTAAAATCCCAACAGAATAAAAATCTCAAACACTAGATAAAACTCACTGGTATGTGCATGAAGCTTACAAAATAAAATGTGGATAAGTTAGCCTACTTAAAAATAAAATTACAAAAGACGATATATGTAAGATGAAATTAGTTTGAGAGAAAGCATTCTCTTACAGTCTTAGTTACCAAAATTTCAAAATTTGGAGGTTAGATCAAATTAATATGAGAACAAGCATTCTCTTACAAAGCGACGGTTCATTTGAAAAAAATACAAATTTCATTTCCATAATATGAAAGAAATGTTGCAGTTCAATAATGACAACACAATGAAAACATACTGTTATGTCTTTCTTCCAATTACAAGTGAGTAGCTTCTATTCTAAATGGATTTGCATTCTGCTAGAATTAGGTTTGTATTAGTGGTTAAGAGTAGGTGATATCTATGCAGAAAAATTACCAGTGCGATAAGGTCAATAGATGCAAAATTCGAAGTTTGGCTAAATCTTACCATCCAATAGTAACTGTTCAACAGTACAAAAAGTGCCGTAGGTCGAATACAGCTCAACTTTCACAGTTGAAATTGTTTAAAGCAATATTAGCGATTCCAATCCAATCTAATATTATAACGCCTCAGGACTTAGCAAGTTGTAATCCATTGATGCATGATACGTCAAATGATAAATATCATTAAGCCAATCCAGATGAAGAGGGAATGATAATAATTCTGAAATAAATAAAAAAACAGATAAATAAAAAATTCCGTAATAATTAGTGATGAAATTACAGAATTGGAAGAAACCGAAATAAAAGTCAATGGAAGAAAGACAGTTTACTTATAGAAATAGATGGGAAATCATCTTCAAAAAAGACATTCATTTGAAGTGAATTCCAAATTTGTCGAGCAATTCAACTTCTGAGAATCAGTAGACTAGCAATTGTATGTATTATATATTTAACTTCAACAACATTCATAAACATCTAAATATAATATAAATTTATGAATGAGATCGGTTGACTGATACTATAAAACATCTAACATTCAAAACTAGCCTATTCATATATATTTAAATTGGAAACGTTGTATCAATCAACGGACAATAACAAACATTTATCACATCAATTACATTCAGTCAATAAAGTCTAACATTTAAGAGTATGGTAAGTAGACTGACAATAGAATCAGCCTATTTACTCCAATCCAGTCTTGGAGTGGGATAGAAGCTCGACATTAAGTTCATCAACATCTTAACATTAAATTGACAACAAATGGCAATAAACTATAGCACAATTGTGAGTCTACTGAGTAAAAGACACAACAATACAGTACAAGAATAGTTCCTTAAGATACACAACATCAAATACATAACATTTATTTTTCTAATCTAATATATCTACATAACTACATTTGAAGGGACATATATATTTTTTGTGAGAATACGTTTATATCATCATTGAATCCCAAATAATACTTGATGCACGTCGCATCTACTAACTTTATTGGGATGGTAACGTCAAAAGTTACTAGAAATTAATACTGAATGGTTTGTATTAGATTAAAAAAAAACATATCAAAAAGTTGGAAAAAAACTATCGCGATAAGAAGATAGAAATGTTTTTTTAATACTCAAATTGAGAAATATTTAAAAAAATAGTTTATAAAATTATATTATTGGTTTATTTAAAAAAAAAATTATTCTTAGTTTTATATAGGAATGGCAATAGTTAAAATAGAATATGATTACGAAAATTTATTTCTCTTTTGAAAATATATCTCTTTGATATTGAAACTTATGAGCAACGTAGGCCCGTATATCAATAGCAGTCTAAACCAAAGATAAATCAACCGATGGTTAATCTGGATATGGTTGCATTATATATAATGAATAAGTCAACTAAGACTTATCCATATAAGTCAACTATGAAACTCTATGCACCATAGAGTTTGTTAACTTAAAAATCAAGCTTGAATTAATAACTTCACATTAATCATAAAAATTTGGAAATATTTGGTAAAAGAGTTTGATTTAAATAGGATAAATTCAAGTTATTCCATAGAACTTTAATGCGCTAATTTAGTTGTATTTTGAAAGCGTGAGTTCTCTCTAATTTGTATAGATTACGCTTCTGAATACAAAATTACATATAATTTACTTCTCATTCTAAAAATAAATGATTATTGGTTAAGGGAATAAAAACAAAAGTGGGTTTAAGAAAATTATTAGAACTCTCTATTATTATCTCCATTTCAATAAAAAATTATCATGTTTTCAAATTATGATCTATGTATAAAAATATAGTAGAAAAGCAACATGATATAAATAAATAAATAGATAAAAATTTATAAATAATAAAAACTTGATGGTATTTGGGTAACATCTATCTGCTATAATATAGGAATGCACATATAGGCTAACATAGATAGAGACGGACACACAAGCGGTGCTTTCACAAAAGCTCTGTTAGTCTCTTGAACAGGATAATTATTCTAATTTTGAACTTTCCAAGGTAACAAAAAATGACTATATTGATACTCTTAAAACAGAGTAAAAGATATGAAAAGTTCAAAAATTGAAATATCCAAAATAATAGAATCTACTCATCAACTGATGTTAGTCTACTGGGTGCTAACATTAAAAGATGGACAACACAAAGAAGGTTTCCAGAATTGAAACTTAGGAAAATCGAATACGGTATAAATTCTTCCTAAAATTAGATAACTTTACTGTATTTGAAAATGAATTTCCGCATTAAAAGTTTCAACCCCAACTTTTGTACGAAGTAATACCCCCCGAAAGTTATAGGCAGCTTAAGCAGTAGTAGAAAATAGAAAGAAATAAGATTAACGCTGAAAAGAAAATATAGTAGAAAATAGAATGAAATAAGATTAAAGCTGAAAAGAAAATAGGATAAGAGAAGAATGAAAACAGTTTGAAGAAGTAAGGAAATAAGAAAATAGGATAAGAGAAGAATGAAAACAGTTTGAAGAAGTAGAGAAATTTCAAGAGAAGAACAGAGTAAAAATTCATTTCCATGAATAAAAATGTTATTTAAAATAATGGAAAAGTCAAACTTTCATAAATACTGTAATCAGACCATAAATTAACAACCTAGCCAAAACATTTTTTAATCAGTCAACTTTCAAGATTTGAACATCAACCGTATCAAGCGTATCATCAACCGTATTAGAATAACATCTTTCATAGTTGAAATAAACTATTTGTTTTATATTTTGCGAATTTCAGTTCGAAATTGGTTCCAGTTCTGATATTCTTTCGTATGAATGAAAAAATTCAACTGAAACAACCAGAGTTTCTTAAGTGAAGGATTATGTATTATTATAATTGATGGCAAACTTTAATTATAAATATAGGATGGTCTTTAAGTTCCAATTGAATTGAAGTAATTCAAATTGAAACGTGAAATGTATTTTAATCAATTATTACTTTCGTCCAAAACAGAGAAGAGATGAAAATACAGAAAATAAAATAGTTTAAAGAAGTGGCAGTAAAGAGGAAAAGAAGTATAGGTTGAGTATAGAATACCAGACAGATAGAAGGATAGAAAAATATAGTGAAGATAAAATTAGACAAAAGTGCGAAAATATATCGAGAAAATTTCAAGAACCTCGAGTGTTTTCAATTGAGGAAAAAAGTAGTGTTGTGTGTGGAAATATAACAGTGAATACTGATGTTTTTTTTTTGTAAAAATTCACATATAGGCCTATTTCACTTTATTAATCAACTATGTATTTTTTTTTTGAGCAATCATAAGGAATTTAAATAGCCTATATTTTAGTAAGTACTTTTCAAGAGATAATTATTTCGTGAATACAAACAATAATAATTTTATCAAAAAATATTTAGGCAACCATAATGGCTTTGAGATCAATTAACTGAGCAAAATACTCAGCACAATGTTATTATAATTATTTTTCATTTATTTGGTAATTTATAAATATTTTTAACAATTACATAATTCATCAATTATTTTATTTATATAAATCATTTAATGGCTATGATTATTATTCAACCAACTAAAATATATTGGTGAATAAGCTGGTAACCCATAAGCTCATCTTACGATACTTGTAGTAGTTTTTTTAAAATACTGTTTCATTTTATTGAGATTCATTTCTTGATAACTGAATAACAAACTCAAGTTATAATTAATTTAATTTAAACTATCTTTAACGAGCCATCTATTCTTCAAATATCACCCTGGCATAGTTTAAATCCCTATATCAACAAAAAATACAATTTAAACTGCTTTCAAGTTGTTTGGAAGGCCTATCATGTTTGGAATAAGGGATATATTTTATCTTAGCTTATAAAGAGAAAGTACATTCAGAATAAGTGGAAAAGGAGAAGGAAGAAGCTGAGAACTTAGAACATTCAGATCACAGAAAAAGATTTCAAGAAACCCAGAAAAGATAATAGTTTCCAGTTAGCAAAATTTGTCCAAAATATTTTCAACTTACACCGAGTACAGTGTAAGCTAGAATATGATTAATATGCCCATTGAGCTATGCCAGCTCACCATGCAGAAATAATGTAAATTCCTACCTTGGCAAAGAGTCTATCGTTATGGTATCCTCAAGCAACAGCTAGCAACTTCTACATCAGTCTCATCTTGAATTTGCTGTTCTGCATGAGAAATCTGAGGCGATTTGTTGCGATTTTTCAATGATTTTCATCAACTTCTTTTTCAATTGAAATTATTGATATTTTAATGATTTTAAAAATTTGTTTTCTATCTGAATTGATTAATCGACTTTTTGCCAGATTGATTTACAAAAATTAACCGTATCTTGTGAGATTTAAAAATTTAAATGAATATTTCCTTGTGCTTGGTCATAAAACTCTATGTACTTACAAAATGAAGAACTTTCAATTAAATTAATTTAAGATAGAATTTTCAAAAATCAATATTTCAAAATTCTAATAAATCAAGCTTTAAATTGAAAGCATGTGAGTTCGTAACTTAGAAAAATGAGCTTAAAAATAGCTTCAGAAAATTATTATGACAATTCTCAACTTGTCTTCCTTATACATAATAAAAACATTACTTTGAAAGTGATTATATCAATTGATAAGTAATAATAAATAACAAGTAATCTTCCAATTTCATTTCAGTAGGATCTGCAGTTGTAGACGAATTTTATGTTGAAGTGAAGTTCAGTAGTGTTCGAGCAGTGAAGTTGAAGGTTGACTTCTTTCTTCTTTTCTTGATATAAATGGTAGTGCAAGTAATTCTTCTTGACAAAAATATTATCGCTGATGAAATAGTCAGCAATCAACGTTTTAAAAAAGTTGGAACGAAAAAGACTTTACACAGCTAAGTTAAAAAAATTATAAACATACATCGTTAATATAAATATAAATACAAAAGTAGTACGTATACAAATACGTAATCCTACATAATTGTCATCGTTCTTGTAAAAATCTGGGTTTGAAAAAAACAGCAATGTGAATTGAAGATTACTTTAGGAACAAGTCTTGGATTGAAAAGAGCTTATATAAACTCATCTAATCATAGAATTCTTCTTACTACGTTTCCTTGTAGGACGTGAATTACTATTTTCGAGGTGCTCATGATTCGAGGAGGCTCTAGTCGATTGTACTTGGCCTTGCACTTGTGGCGCATACCGCGAGGTTTCCGATCTTGTTCTCGTCAGTTCAACTTCTTCAGCTCTCCTCGATTGACTATATCGTGAAATATCAGTGCGGCTGATTGCGGGTTCAGCGTTTTCGTTGTAGGGAAGCGAGCCGCTGACGGCGGTTGACGAAGGTCGGCGTGTTGAGACGTTTCCGCATCGACTGCTCTGAGCCGCGCTCACTGCAGCTGAAGAGCTCGCTACAGCTGCTGCCTTTCTTACATGACCGTCATTCCACGTCGGATCGCCAGCTTCGTCCTCAATTGGTCTCTTTATGCGACTTAGCGAGCTCTGAGGCAGTTTAGAGCAGTTCAAAGCAAAATCCATCAGAGTCTCAGCCGCTTTTGTATCAGAAGCAGAAGCGCTCTCAACTTTTCTGTTTTTTCTGTTTGAGGTTGATGTAGTTTTCAACGGCTCTGTTCTATGTCTGGCTGATTCATTCTCTACATTTACAATAACAACTTTCTGGTGTGTTGTTCTTCGTAACTGATGATCTTTTTGGACTTGTTCATACATTTGTTTTTGCCTTAATAGATCTTCATGGTGTTTTTGCTGTTCTTGTCGACGCTTCATTTTTTGAAATTCTTCATGAGCCAGTTTCTTTCTCTTAATTCTTTCCTCCTCCATAGCCAACTTCCTCTTCCTCTCCATTTCTTCATGTATCAGTTTCTGTTTCAGCAATTCTTCTTCATGTGATTTCCTTCTCATCGCTTCTCCCTGTGCCAGTTTCTTCCTTCTCATCGCTTCTTCCTCCTGAGCATGTTTTCTCTTTCTCGCTTCTTCTTGTTGTTTCTTCTTCAACAAAGCTTCTTGCTCATCAATTTCACGTTGACGCTGCTTTTCCCTAATCAAAGCATGTTTTCTTTCTATTTCAATTTGTCTGAGTTTCTCCCTTTCATGCTTATGTTGTATTTCTAGTTGTTTTTGCAGATGTAATTTCAAGTTTTTCTGTTCTTCCAGGTGCTTTTCCAATTTATGTGTCTTCTGCTGGCGTTCTAATTCGATCCGTTCTTTTTCAAGAGCATCAGAGCCGTGTGTGGACTGGGTCCATTCTGGTTTGTGCGTCCTTTCTCGTACTTCATTTGCCTCATTTTCAGAGTTACTGGTTAATTTCCTCCTCTTTTTAAGAGGAAGACTGCTATAATTTTTACAATTTCGTATATCTGTTTGTAGTTCCTCTCTTAAATCACTATCGTTGATGGTATTGTCGGGCTGGCTTACATCATCATCGTCGTCATACTTTCTGAACTTGATTCCATCCAATAGCTTGTATTGGATTTCAGGTTCTTTGTTGTCTTGTTCGGGTTTGACGTCGTTGATGTGATGCTGGTGTTTGGCATCGTCGGGGCAGGCTGGCTCCCACATGAAGGGTGGTGGGGGTGGCGGTGGATGCTCATTGAGGTGCACAGCTGGTCTGGCGTTGATCTGCGCTCGGCAGAAGTGCAGGATTTTGTTGAAGTTTGCCATAAGAATGGTGAAGTTGTTGCAGCACTGGAGACAGTTGCATCGAGGGCGGCCGTTGAAGTTGGTGAGTGGACAGGGTATGAGAGTGTCTAGGGTGACGCTCTGTTGGCTGCCGATGAGTTTGTACTGTTCGGTGCATACGTTGACGTCGTGTGTGGTGGTGATGTCGTGCATTTCGCCCATTTCGGCCAGCTCGTCAATGCCCGAGTCCGATCCGCCGGTCATCTCCAGTCGGTTCTGGTATTGGGCGCACACCTTCTCGCAGTCGGCGATCCACTGATGCGGAGGCGGCGGCAACGGCAGCGGCGGAGGTGGTAGTGGAGGCGGATAAGCCTCGTAGGTGACAGGCGTTGTGCACGACTCGGATGGCAGCAGCGAGTAGGAGGGCGGAAGGCAGGAGGGGGGGAGGGTTGCTGGTGGTGGTGGAGGAGGAGGAGGAGGAAGTGCCGGTGGTGCTTGAGGAGGAAGAGGAGGAGGTGGGGGTGGAGGCGGCGATGGAGGAGGAGTGGTGAGAGGCGAGGGAGGTCGGAAAGTCCTCTGGCTGTCACATACGCCGCCCGCTGTGCACCGGTGATGTCTATGCCTGTGACGACTCCTGCGCCGCTCCTTGTGACGATGTTTCTTCTTCTTTCTCGACCGACAACCGCTGACGTCATCATCACCAGCTTTCTCGTCACCAGCACTCGTCGCTTGTTCGTCACCACTCGGCGTTTTCACTATCTCTCCACTGTTCTCGCATTGGTCACCGTTTTTCACCAGCTTGATTTTAATACTGGGAACTTTCTTCAAGCTGTTGTCAGACATTGGACTTTCCGGTTGCTCCACTGCCACTGGAGCACTCACTCCCTGATTGAGAATTTTCGATGGGCTCAGACTATCATGTGACAATTCATCGAATTTCGGCTCAGAACTGATTTCTATTTCCTGAGCAATGCTGCAAATGTCCATGACTAGCTCTGATACTTCGTTTCCATTACTCACTGAAAGTTGTGTATCATTTGCAGCAGTATCAATTGTTGGCAGGGCTGGAGGTGGAACAATTTCAGTTGGTTCATTGAGTTTTTTACAATACTCATAAACATCTTGACCTGTTGACTGGATCGATTGAGGAGGGTTGTTTACCATTGAATCCTGCAAAGAGTTGATGACAGTCTTTGAAATCACATTCACATTCTCATCAGCTATTTGAAACTCAGGACCAACTGCTCCGATTCCATAAGAGTCCTTCATGATAATAATGTCATTTGTAAGAGGTATCAAGCAATGTGATTCGTTTACAGAAGGCTGCAAAACTTCTCCTTTGAGTAAATTGTACTTGGTTATCATATCATCGCAAATTTGGTGCGTTTCCACAGATTTTGGAATGTTATCTACTTGGGTAACTCCATGGCAACCCTTTATATCACAAACACATTTTGACAAAAAAGATGATAAATTTGAACAAATAGGCTTCTCTGCACATTCGACACCTGCTACGTTATCGGTAAAATTCCTACACTCTCTATCAATCACATTATCAGCACCATGTTTCAATTCAAGAAGTGGAACATTTTCAGTTGATGCTATCGAACTATTCTCAGTCTTATTGTTACCTGATGTAGAAGGTTCTGCCTCTATGTTTCTCAACTCAGATATTTTCTTCAACTTTATAAATCCGCGATTCCTTACATTACTTGGACTACGCCGCCTCCTCTCACGAAATCTCAAATGTGAATTTTCGACTACCTTCTCTTGCTGCGGTGGAACCAGGGAGTTGTATGTCGACAAAGATGTTGCTGTCTCTGTGCCAAATATTGGCTTAGCTGCCGGTGTATACAGGAAAGGTGATCCAGTCCAACTATTGCTCCACTTCAGCCTGTTCTGAAGGAGCGAGGGTGCTTTCATACCAAAGTACACCTGTTCTTGGAATGTTGAACCAGGTTTCCTACCAGTGAAAGCTGAAACAGGGTCTTCACTTTGTAGTTGATCACTCATCATGCTTGTTTTCAAAATCGGTTGTCTCAGGATTTGTCTGGGATTTTTCACACGAGTTAGCAGAAATAATTCTTCAGTTGGTTTCTGACTCTGGACCTTTTCTTGAAGCGGCAGCGAAAGAAAGGTAATCTTCTCCAGTTTCATGTGTTTCACAAAACACTCTCGGAAATCTTTTTCACTAACATTGTTATTTGTAGATTCGTTTAGATTTTCCGCTATTCTAAACAGATGATGAACCATTTCCTCAAGTGTTGCATATTCCTTTTGTGATGGAGGTTCTTCGTCAGTTGGTGGAATAGGACTCACCATTTCTTCTTTAACAGTGACATTTTCATTAATATCGCTCACCAACGTAGGTGACTCAGTCTTGATCGAAATATCTTCCATCTGTCTATTTTCGGCTGATAATAATTCTGTGGAGTTTGTTATATTTGTAGTAGAAGGAGATATTTGATTGTTTCTACTAATGGGTTTAACATAGGAAATTTCAGCAGAGGAATTGTTTTGAGAAGATGGTTCAGTAACAGTGGCAATAGCGGGAGTGGAATCATTTTCAATAGAATCAGTAATTTTCTTGTTTTGACAAGCGGGTTCTGCGGTGGAGACCATTACAGGATCTGAGATGGCTTTGTTCTGACATGTAGGTTCTGAAGCAGAGACGATAGCAGAATCAGAAATATTCTTGTTTTGAGAAGCAGTTTCTCCAGTGGGAGCAATCGTAGAATCAGATATGGTATTCTTCTGACAAGCAGATTCTGCAGCAGAGACGATGTCAGTATCAGATATGGGCTTGTTTTGAGAAGCAGATTCTGTAGTGGAGACATTTGTAGAATCAGAAATGGTATTGTTCTGACAGGTAGGTTCTGAAGCAGAGATGATAGCAGAATCAGAGATGGACTTGTTTTGGTATGCGGTTTCTGCAACAGAGACTATGGCAGAATCAGATGTATTCCTCTTTTGACAAGCGGAGACAATTGTAGAATCAGAAATGATCATGTTTTGACAAGAAGATTCTGATGTGGAAACTGTGACAGAATCAGAGATGGACTTGTTTTGACAAGAAGATTTGATGGCATGATCATAGATGGTCTTGTTTTGAAAAGCCGATTCTGCAACTGAGACAATTGTAGAATCAGAAACAGTCTTGTTCTGACAGGTAGGTTCTGAAGCAGAGTCTATAGCAGAATCAGAGATAGACTTGATTTGACAAGCAGATTCTGCAGTGGAAGCAATGGTAGAATCAGAAATGGTATTGTTTTTACAAACAGATTCTGAAGCAGAGACGCTGACAGAAATAGGAATGGACTTCTTTTGACAAGCAGATTCTGCAATGGAAGCAATGGCAGAATCAGAGATGTTCTTGTTTTGACAAAAAGATTCTGCAGTGGAAACCAAGGGAGAATCACAGACGGACTTGTTTTGACAAGTGGATTCTGAAGTGGAAACAATGGCAGAATCGGAGATTGACTTGTCTTGACAAGCAGATTCCAAAGCAGAGACGATGTTAGAACCAGAGCTACCTTGGTTTTGACAAGAAGTTTCCATGTCAGAGACAATGGCGGCAGAATCAGAGATAGTCTTATTTTGACAAGCAGTTCTAGCATCAGAGATGATGGGAGACTCGTTATTGTTGCTAGAAATACCTTCATCGCGGTCGACAATAGTGATTACTGATGAGGAGTCTGCTGTAGATTTTACCGTTGGATTGTCCAGCTCCATGGGAGTATCAGGAGTCTGAATTTCATTGACAAGCTCAGAAGAACCTTTTTCAACCTGATCATTTGTACACGGATCATGAGTAGTTGAAGTCTGTTTTTCTTCCTCTCCAGGTTGTTCAGGCTCAGCCATTTCAACATCCATAGTATCGTGGTTGGTTGGTGGGTCAACATTCATTTTTTTGCCATCACAAACACACCTTTTTTCGCTTAATTTACTTTTAAATTCTGCCATAAGGGATGCTACCTCGCTTGCCCCTCTCATAGAAGAGTTTTTGTTCAAACCTTTTGTGTTATCCTTTTTGTGTTTCTCAGCAACCTTCTCCTTAACAGGCTTTTCCTCAGGCTC
This sequence comes from Sogatella furcifera, assembly GCA_017141385.1. NCBI lineage: Eukaryota > Metazoa > Arthropoda > Insecta > Hemiptera > Delphacidae > Sogatella > Sogatella furcifera. The sequence goes on along the minus strand of CM029551.1, from coordinate 9,765,470 downwards.
TTTGAAGTCTGCAAGAAATTCGCTTATCGCATCATCCAGCCGACTGGTTCCTACTTCACCCAGCTGAAAAAAAAATTAATTCAGTGAATCATCTTTGAAATAACAATATTCAATTATTATAAAATGAGGAATGTAAATATAACTTGGAAGAAGATCAACGGTCAAGAACTGAAGGAATTCTAGATGAACTAAATACAATGGAGAACTAAAAATCTAGAAATCAAAGATGATAGAAAAGTATTCAAATATCCATGAAATTTGAATGAATGTAACCTTTAAATTTTTATACTGGGAGGTTTTGAATGCATATTTGAAATAAATAGAAAACAGAGCGGTTTCAATGAAAGTATAATATAAATATACAAGAAAATAGGCTCAATGCTTTGAATTACAAAATTGAATTAAATTTATTGCCAGATGAACATGAAAAATTGTGGAAAAAAGATGATCCAGTTCTAGTAGATACACATATACTGCACTGAGGAATACATTATATATCTAAATGATAAATTTTATCCAAAATATACTGCTTATTACAAACTAACCAATAGAGACTGTATAATCAGACAGATTACACAGTCTATACTGTATAAGCTAACCAATCTGTTAGGGTTAGCCAAAAACATTACTCTGATAAGTTTCATTTCCAATCAAATTTTTAATCAAATAAAAAACATACTTTATTAAAAGTATCTTGACCTCAAAGAAGTTTTAAAAATATTAAGATGACAGATTAGCCAAGAATACAATATAATGAATATCTGAAACTAAAAATCAATTGAAACTGGGAACAAGCTATAATCTTATTAGTTTCCTCTGAAAAGGATTCTCCTCAATATGGCATATTTTCATTACAGTAATGATAGAAAATTTATGAATAAATACTTACATTGTTACTATTATGTCCAAAATCTAGTTCAGGTGAGTATTCGCTAAAAAAACGAGCTTTGTCTAATTCAGACTCAAATTCATATTTTATGAGTGAGTTTGTCAAATTGAAGAACTCCTGAAAATTTCAATACAAGAGAATGCTGATGAATTTGATAGACACAGAGAGTTCGAATCAAACAAATGCAAGCCTACAGATGCATAAATTTACGGATTTTCGGCTATTCATGGATTACATACATACATACATACATCCACGGCGCTACAGCCCCGGAGATTCATGGATTGGAACTTACATTTCATTTTCAAGACATTCGGAAATTGTCAAGCTTTGAAGTACGAATTATTGAGTTAAATTATGAGAAATATGATGCATATCACAGATTACTTTCCTTTTTCAATTGGAAGAAACAGGTTTGATTGTCAAGTTATTTAGATTTTCAAGTAATTGTTTAGTTTTTCAAGTAAATAAGATAATAATTATTTCTAATTATACTGTACCTACAGGGAAAATGGTGTTTAAACGTTCTATAGAAAATGGTTGTTTATTACTGATAGCTTCCCAGATACTCTGAACAGAATGTATGTGTTGTCAAATTATGAAAATTGTCAAATATAAAGTTGAGTAGATGTACTACTCCTGTATTTTCAAGTAGGAAGTTTGGAATCAATGAGAAATCAACTAGGCTACTTGAATTATTATTATTCTAGTAACTAAGATTCAAGCTGATGATAATAAGCTATCACATTACTAATTTTTATTGCCAAAAAATGAAATGTTGGCTTCCCTTGAAAGCTTTGTGAAAATACCAATGTTTCAAGTGATTAAAAGAATAGATTTTGTAAAGTTTAACCTATTTTCACTTTGTGCAGTGAAATTTGAGAAAATCGAACATTTTTTCTTATTATGGATATCACGATATCAACATCAAGTCTACAAATTTCATTTCAAGTAAGATTGAAATCATAATCTAAAGAATAGTATTCAAATTTGCAATATCAAAGAAAATGAAATAAAAATCATTGATATTTTTAAGAAGTAATACAAGTACTTGCAGCAACCTAAATCTGAGAATGGAACCCACTTAAGCCTTAGGCTAGTGCGTGGAGAATGAAGAGAGATCAATTCAACGTCTTAGAATCCTACTTACGTCAATTTCATTCATTTTTATACAGGAACACAATATTATTCTACCAATACAATAACAGTCATGATCTTGTTCTTCTAGTGATAAATTTGGTGAAAAATGAATTTAAGAAATTTGGTAACTGATAGATGTCACTTGAAATTAAATACGGTTGAAATCATATAATACTGAAGAGTGCTATTACATCTAGCCCACCAAAACATGACAAAATGTTTCCTCCGAGCTTCAGAATTGTAAACAATTCACAACAGACCCAACCCAACAAAACGTTCTGTATATTATGCACAGTGCATTTTAGACCATAGGCTTGTTGTGTTGGGCTGGTAAGACCGCATCCTAACCAATTACACAAAAATAGTATTCAGATAATGTAAACATGATATTATGGAGATGATATTTGAATTTGTATAATTTTGAAGAGCTATAAGATTATTATCTCGAACGATAAGCTTGTGACAGTACTACCAATGGATACTAGAATACACGGTATTGATCATGAGTAGAATCATAGCTACCTTCAAGAAGTGTTATGGCTTTAAAGTGGTAACTATGTACAGTAGGTAAGTCGGTCCAATGAAAGCATTGAAATCGCTTTTAAATCATCCGTTTCAACGGAGGCGTTTCATGTGTGCATTCTCACATCTGACTTGCTAGAAATCAAAGCCACATTTAGATAATTATATAGTCTGTCCAAACAAAGAAGACCCTCTAGCAAGATGAGAAAATTACTCCAGCTCGGTCAATATCAGTTCAAAAATTGATTTGGTGTCAATCGTAGGAAATATTCTGATCTACAATTTGGGACCAAATCAATATTTTTTGAACCAATATTGACCGAGCTAGAGTCATTACCTAATCTTGCCAGAGTGTCTCCTTTGCTTGGACAGACTAAACCTGTCCATTTGAAATTTCACCTGCTAATTTCTATTACAACCCAGTACAAAAAACACAAAAGGAATTTCATCAAAAAAGTTGCATGATCATATTTCATGAAAATTTTGAATTTTTGAAAACTCAAGTTAACTTGCATGATTTGTAACTGTGGTGAATATGCTTTCATGTGGAGGCAGACTGTATCTATTAGGCAACAGTGCCATTTTATTACGCCACAAACCTTTTACTCAAGGAATGGTAGGATGAACAGTAGTTTGCTGAAAAGTAGCTCCTATGTACCATTTGTTGCCATCTAAACACTTGATACAGTGACATTTGTCTATGCCGGTTCAGGTATAGTCTGGCCAAGCAAAGAAGACATTTTGGCAAGATGGGAAAATAACTCCAGCTCGGTCAATATTAGTTCAAAATTTATAAATATCGTTTCAAATTGTAGGAAACATTCTGATCTACAATTTGAGACCAAATTTATAACTTTAAACCAATATTGACCGAGCTGGGGTCATTTTCCCATCTTATCAGAATGTCTTCTTTGCTTGGACAGGCTATACAACACCTCAAAATATAAGCTGAAATATGCGCATAGTCCCACTCTAACGTGTATTCTAGTATCCGTTGTTCTACCTTTTTGCAATATAACGCTATCCTGAAACTTAAAAAAAAGAAATTCAACACTTACCGCGTATTTTTCTGTTGAAATTGAAACATTACGTCGAACAGCCAGCTGCTCTTCTGAATGACGTTCTCCCAAACGCTAAAATTTACTCAATTGTTGGAGACAGAATAAATGGTGAAGTACCAGACTTCATAAAAAATTATGATTACGTCATAATGAAACGCGGTAAAATATTTGTATGATAATCATTAAATGATGAAAGAGAAACACGGTAAAATATTTGCATGACGATTAATGTAAGACTAATTTACCTCGATTTTTTTCTTGATATCAAACTTGGCCACCATGTAGTACTCGGTGATATTCTTGTTTGGTGGTACTTTTGGCAGTATATCACAGAGAGCTCCGATCTTCATAGCATCTCTGAAGTGTTCGGGAGGCGTGAGATGCTGCTCTGCCAGGCCATTGATACGTCTCCGTTCTGCCACTCCACTCACGAGTTTCTTCCACACTTTGAACATCAGAATGTATCTCATGTACATTCTAATCTTATTTCGAGGCTCTTTTCGGTTGGGGGTTTTCGGCTCCTTACTACTGGGCGCTGTCGCTGTCGCCAAGTCGTCTGAAAGTTTACTGTGCAAACAGAAATTAAACCGATATAAGATGATACGCTTATTAAACAGAGGTTTAAAAGAATAATAGACAGTTACATTAGAATCCAATTGAGTTAGATTGATGTAAAATATTGTTTTGACCCAATATTTATTCATTTAAAATGATGGTATCTAAAACTTGTATGACACCTGGCTCCTTTATAATCTACTCCCGACCAGTCTATAGAAAGAAGCAATACCTACTTAGTAGTAGCTAATCCCTTATAAGTAGCTTCTAGTAATAGCTATTAAGGTACGATTCCCAAGCGGCATCTCCAGCTGCCCGGCTCTAAATTCGCTGCTAGGGCTGACTATCTCTAGTTCGTTGCTCTAGCCATCACTACTCTATTTACATAACTGTATTATAGATGTTTACTCTGTTATTAGGGCTACTAATTCAAACGGAATCAATAAATAGTGAAATTTACTTAAAAAGGGCGAATTTCACTATTTATTTATTCAATATATATTAGTAGCTCTGATAACAGAGTAAACATCTATAATATAGTTATGTGAATAGAGTTCTGATGACTAGAGCAGCGCAGCTCTAGCAGCGAATTCAGAGCCGGGAAGCTCGAGCCAAACGGCTCTAGCTACCGCTTAGGAATTGTACATTCAGATGTTGTGTCTCACTTGCTAAAGTCTGTCATTATTAAATGTTACATTACATATTGTCACATCTGTTATTATTGTAGAAATGTTAGTCCGTGTCATGTAGTATTTTGAGTAGAGTTGTGTCCTGCATTCGAAATGATGGACATCACTTTGACGACATTATTTTTCATACATAACTAAAATTGCAGGTTTGTCAAATTGAATGGCATAATGAGCTTCGATTTTGTGTAAAAAATGCAATAATTTAGAAAATGGCCTAGTATTATTTCATTGAAAACTCTAGTATTATTTCGTGGGTCACTCTGTAGAACAGACTACACTATAACGGTTCACGAAAATGTAATTTTCTATGAAAAACTATTGCTACACTTGAATAAGATAGTTGAAACTAACATAAAAATTGGAAGGTGAAACTCACGTCAGTATCGGAATGAAGAAAGATCCGTAGCTTTTTGTGAGGAATTTCGACCTCAACACTGTATCCAAAACGTACTCTGTGGATCCTTCTGGAAAAGTAAAAGACATTGTACAGTTCAAACTAGGATCTGATAAAATTTAATGGTCACGTGACAATAACTGGGATAAGCTTATTTCTAGTGACTAGAATAGATCTAAGAACTCATGATGAGTGAAAAATTGATACCTCTAATAACAAGTTCGAAGAATGCTAACTTGAACTTTTAATTCTAAAAACTTCATCTTACTGCTCAATACAATAGTTGTCCAAGCAAAGAATACATTCTGGCAAAATGGGAAAATGACTCCAGCTCAGTCGATATTGGTTGAAAAATTATAAATTTGATCTCAAATCACAAAGCAAAATGTTTCCTACAATTTGAGACAGAATTTATAATTTTTTAACCAATATTGACCGTGCTGGAATCATTATACCATCTTGCCAGAATGTCTTCTTTGCTTGGACAGACTATACTAAAAACCTGTAAAGCTTATGCCCGGTTTTTCCAAGCACACTCAAAGTTAAGGGACCCTCAAATTTTGATGAACAGCTGACATTTTCTATGATAAGTATAGGAAATGTAGTAAACTGTAGTAAACTTAAGGGTCCCTCAAATATTTTGTGTGTTTTAGTGTGTTTGGAAAATCTGGGCTTTAGCGTCCTTGAGTTAGTAAATTAAAAAATAATCCATTGTAATAAAGTACCAAAATAGCCGAATAATCAAAAACAGAGAAGACTATACTATTTCATTTTGTAATTATAACGTAAAGCTGTGTCTATCAACGTTTCAATTTCCTATCAAAAAGAAACATTGAATGATGCATGGATGAAATTAAATGAAAGAATTGAAAGGTCTTGCTTGACTATTGAAAAATTCAATTTTTGTTCTAGTTTCATTCAATACAAGTACTATATTGTGTATTTCGTACAAAAAATAAGAACCGTGAACACTAATAAAAATAAATTTTCATGAAGGAAAATTGATAACAATAATTATAAGTTGATTAAACAATAGAATTCCGTTCTACCATGAAAAATATGCAGATACCAAACACTACAATTATATATGCAGCAAAGTATTCAAATTAATACCCATTCAGTTTATCAATAATTCAATTACTTATAAACTTAGTTTGGAATTAGTTGATTGGATAATAATAGATTCTATTTCAGAATTGGTAGCTCCATTTATTAAACTCAGAAAGTTGGTCTGTATTTTGTTATTGATATTTTTAAATAATTATTGTGAATGAGATTATAAACTAATGAATGCATCAGCGCACAATCTTGCCTTTGAATTGGAAAAGATGGTGTATGAATTGTAAATATTTTTCACGAGTTATTCATCAATTTTATGAGTGTATATTTTACTAAAACTTTCTCCACCTGAATATATCGATGAATACTCACCCAAGTACATATACAAGATCGTCATAAGTTTGTTGACAACACTAAGCGGTGCTGCTTTCTTTTTTCTGGAAGAAATAATTGATGTTATTAGAAATACAGTGGTTTGAAATTGATTCACGAACTTGAAAATCTTCGAAAATTGACAGCTAACTTCAAAGTTACATTGAGTTTCTCATTTTCACGATTTATCAGGGTTTTGTTGCAGCGAAAATCAATACGCTCTTGAAGACTATTTGCTAACTGTCCAGACAAAGCTGAGCCCGAGCACAGATTAAAATTGATTGCTATTCACGAGATTGATGAATATACTTTAAATAGACTGAGCTACATCAGTTCATTCATTCATTCATTCATTTGAGAAAATACAATTGATAATGGATAAAACCATTGAATGAATTATAAGTATACTCATAAGTATTATGAGGTTATAAGTACACTTATATCTTCACTCAAAGAAGGATTTGAGGAATGCTATATTGGGGGGGATCTTTAATATATTCTGAAATTCTGAAATTTATTTCCCAAAAAAACATACAATAGGATATAGCAAAGTACAGAATTCATAATGAAAAGAAAAATATTACCTGATTGATTATTATAAAACTAATAACAAAATAGCTTATACATACGATTTATGCTATCTACCGTACCTAATCCCTGCATTTATTATAATTAATTTGAAGGGATATAATATCTGCATAGGTATAAAAAAACCTGTGCGCAGATATGAGTCTTATATTTATATAAGATACGAAAAGTAGAAAAGCTGCAACTAAATTCAAGGGAAATAAATTGAAATATTTAATTAAGTTTGATGAAAAATTATTAACAATATTGAAAGGGGGAAGAGTATAGAATGAAAAAAGGAAGAAAATAGAAGAAAAATACTGCATAATTATGCTTTCCAGTATAAATTACATGTTAATGAAATGTATTTTTTCTAATTTATTAAAGTAGCAGGCTATGATGAACAGAAAATTTGAATAGAATAGTATATTTACAAGTCTTGCAAGGAGATCAGAAAAAAGAAAGGAAAAAATTGCCATGCATCGTACCGGCATGCCAGCAGAAGAAGGAGTGATATCATAGAAATAGTTTATCAGCGAGTTTATACTTTAAGATGTGCTTTTCTACATTCTTGCTCATTTTATAATTTTCTGCAGTAAACAGTACCTCATTGGGAAGAAAATTGATCAATTTATTTGCTACAAATATGAATTGTCTACAGCATACATCAAGAACAGTACGGTCGACATTATATGTTACAGTGGATGGTCTTAGATCATACCGAGAGTGTCGCAGATGAAACAAATGGGTCTCATTTTTTATAATATACTGTATGAGGCTTTTTGTGTATAACTGTCTTACCGTCAAAACCGTCAAATCGCTAAAGAGCTCGTTACTGGGGTACAGTCTGGGCTTGGATGTGATAGCTTTAATCAGAAATTTCTGGGTTACAAGCAGTTTATAGAAGTGAATGTTTCTTGCTCTACCCCAGGCAATGATTCCATACTGTAGAACAGACTGACCATAGGCAAAATAGACCAGTCGAGCAATGTCCCTATTTCTTAACATGCCAATGTTGTAGAATTTATAAATTAAGAATCTCAGCCTTCGACTCAAATTATTGATATGAGCATCCCACCTCAAGTGTTGGTCAAGAACAATCCCTAGAAACTTTGTATTTTTTACACCTTTTATCATGGGGCAGTCACAGATGACATTGGCATTTCTCGCCGACAAACAGCAGGAATGAATTTTCAATTCACTGAAACTGCCAGGGAGACCCGACTTATTGGGTGAGAATGCTAGGTAATTACTTTTTTTAGAATTCAAGGTTAAAGTGTGCTTATCCAGATATTTTTTAATTTTAATTAGACCACTTTCACAGATGAACTTCATGTTATCCCATGAATTAGCGGTGAAAAGGAGAGTAGTGTCATCTGCATAGGACAAAATATCACAGTTAACAATTTCCGTTTTAAGCCTATCATTTATATAGATCAGAAATAGTAAAGGAGATAAAACTGTCCCCTGTGGCAATCCGTATTTTGATAGGTTTACAGTGCTTGTTTTACCATCCAGTGTCAGGACGGTGCTGAGAGCGGTCCTTCAAGTAATTTGTAAATAATTTTAGGGGGATGCCTCGTATACCCAAGTTTTGCAGCTTCTCAAGTAATCTGTCATGGGGTATGGTATCAAAAGCCTTGCTCAGATCTATAAATACAGCCAAGGTCTTTTTTTATTGTTAAAATTATTATATATCATATTTATTAACCTTACTATTGCATCTTCTGTACTTTTTCCTTCTTGAAATCCAAATTGATTTCTATGAATTATTTTATGGATATCCAAGTACTTGACGAGGCGGCATTTTATTAATTTTTCCATGATCTTAGAGAAAACACTCAGTAAGCTTATTGGGCGGTAGTTGGAAGGATCGTTTTGATCACCTGATTTGAATAAAGAAACAACTGCGGCTATTCTAAAATGCTGTGGGAAAACACCTTCAGTGAAACACTTATTAATAATTACAGATAATGGGTCAGCTATGAGGTGAGCAATTTTCTTAATTGTTTGATTTGATATCCTGTCGATACCAGGAGACGAATTATTTTTTAATGTACCAATGACTTTACGAATCTCATTTTCATTTGTAGGATGAAGGAAAAATGAATGTGGACTGTTTATTATGGTATCCGGGATCTGTGTTAGAGAGGATGGAAATTGATTATTTATAGTACTACTTGAATCAAGTCGTTCAGCATATATTCTACCCACGTCGGCAAAGTGATTGTTTAATACCTCTGGGTCAAGTTTTGGGGCTGTTGATTTTTTGTCTTTGCCTAACAGCTCATTGATACAACTCCAAGTTTTTTTACTATTGCCCTTAGCATTTAGAATTTTATTTCTGTAGTACATGAATTTACATTGTTTGATAAGCTTGTTTAACCGGTTCCTATAATCTATATATTCCTTTCTTAAATTTACATTATTAGGCTGCTTTGTGAGAGTTTTGTGCATTTTATCTCTAGTGCGGATTGATTGTATAAGTCCCCTTGTGATCCAGTTCTTCAGTGGTTTCAACTTATGTGGTATGGGCTTTTCAGTGGAAGCAATCTGAATGAAATTTTGTAATCTGTTTATTAGAATGTTAGTAGATTTGTTAGCATCATTTGTAGATTCATACATATCTGTCCATTTTTCGGATTGTAACATATTAAAAAGTGAATTAAAGTTTAAAATATATCTGTGACTTTTAATTTCACTCCTACTATTGGTCAGCGGTAAACCCAGATGTAAACAAGTGGAATAGTGATCCGTAACATTTGTTCTAAAAATAACTCCCAGCAAATCATTATCCTCTAGATCAAGGGCTTTCACGAATACACGAAAAAGAATTTAGGTGAACCCTAGTCGCTTTGTTAATGTACGATTTAAAACCGTTTGAAGACATTGAATTAAAATAATCATTAGTTGATTTGTTAATCGAGATCAAATTTATATTGAGGTCTCCAAGAATTATAGAATTTTTGTGAACTCTGAAAAATTCCAAGCAAACACCCAAGCCATTCAGAAAGCGCTCCAGGTTAGAAGATGGGGATCTGTACATTGCAAAAAGAATTATATCCACATTTTGTAGGGGCTTTGATAAGTTAAGTATTATACTATTGCATTCATCTATATTATAATCTATTCTGCTGACATTTAAAGAATCTTTAAAAAATATACAAATACCATCACATTTATTTAACTTGCTAGGTTGATTGATTACTGAATATCCATTTATAGCGAAATTGAAATTATTATTATCAGATATCCAAGTCTCCGTAAGTACAATGACGTGAAATATAGTTCTACAATTTTGAATTAGGTATACAAATTCATCGAAATTCTATTTTATACTACGAATATTCATCTGTAATACATTTAAGCCATTTATGGTTGATTTTCTTGTGTATATCTGAGGATCAAAAGTCGTGATATCATCCACCAGTACTGTATCATAACATTCATCTGATATCTCCTGCTCGAAATCATTTATAATAACCATATAAGGTGGTAATGTGAGCTTAAAACAATGGAGAGTACGCTAATAAAAGAAAGTAAAATAATGATATTACTTTTATAAGTTGATATTACAGGTAGAAACGAAGTAATATTATAATTATGGAAATAGAAGAAAGAAAAGTATTTGGTTGAATATAAATAAATAGGTAGAATAGAGGAAAATTATTTCAAGGAAGAAAGAGAAAGATTAATTAGTTAATTACTGAAATCTCGTGTACAACCAGCAATCCAGCATTATCAAGGACTGGGTTGACAATTGCTAAGGGAGGAGCGTTATAAAAACGAGAACTGATGACTTTCATATAAAAAAATAAAAATAAATATATAACCTACTTGCATACAAATCTTATTACTAAAAAGAATGATCATCGTATTCAATTATACACCTTTCATACCACACATCATATTAATTAGTAGTTGCAATAATTCTACTATTTAGATGATATTGTCTATCACATAATAATATTAGAATTACAATCTTGAAAAAAAATTCAAAGATTAGAAAAAAGAAAAATCAAGATAAGAAAATTCAGCTTAAAAACTAATAGCATCTTTCCCAAAAATAAGTGGGCCAAAATCTTATCTATTACGATAAGATTTTTTAGTGTTTCTTTCGATCATAACTGAATAGTCAAACATTCTATCTCACTTCTATCAAGAAACTTCATTCCATTGTATAGTACCGAATTCTATTACATGGGAATTAATTATTGTATGCTTTAGCTTATAGAATAGATACAGAGGAGAGATAATTAATTAATCAATTAATCGCTTTAAATAAATAAATAAAATATTTCTTAAAATATAATAAAAAATATAAATAAAATATAATTTATTTGATTAATCTTAATGAGACACAGATAGAACGTCTAAAACATCTTATTCCCAAAATATTCCAAAGTTAGGTTATGTCCACTAAATTGACTCCCATTACTCACAAATTTCCCCTTAAAATAGAAAACTATAGGGTTATTCAAAAAGAGCGCCGGTTTTGATGCATATCAAGTTTAGAGGTCTATTCTAACGAAAAACTGAAAATAAATACATAACTATGTTCATCTAGCTTTCCGATTTAATGTATGAAGAATGATATCACCCATGTCTTCATCTAAAGCGCTGGCACGCATCAATACTGTCCATGTAATTCACTATTATGAACTGGTACTTTCTAACGAGATGGGAAAATGACTTCAGGTCGGTTAACATTGGTTCAAAAATTATTTATTTGGTCTCTAATTGTACATCAGAAAGTTTCTTACGATTTGAAGCCAAATTTATGTTTTTTGAACCAATATTGACCGAGCTGGAGTCATTTTTCCATCTTGCCAGAATGTATCCTATGCTCGACTAGACTATTATAGTGAATAACATGGACAGAGTTGGTGAGGATGGTGAGAATTGGACAGCGCAGTAGAGGAGGACATGCCATCATTCTTCAAACATTAAATCGGAAAGTCAGATGAACATTTTTCTGTATTTACTACCGATTTTTCGTTTGAATAACCCTCTCAATTTGATATATTAAAACTGGCGCTTTTTTTTAATAACCCTATATGAAATAATAATCAATTTAGAATCAGTCAGTTAATATAAAAAATTTGATAGTATAACATACTTTTCTGGGGTAGGTTTTGTCGGGAGTGACTTTGGGGAGTCACTATTTGTTTTGATGGTCACGTCCATGTAACAAGTCAACAGCTGCGACATCTTATCTAGGTAAGAAGAATTTTCCATCCGCTGAAATCACATAAATTGACAAATTAATGGAGAAATTGCATTCAACAGATTGACGTTACATGTTACATCATCGCCTACATAAATCTTGTTAAGTAATTAACTTCAATTACCAGAAACAACTTTAATAATATCATCCGTTGCTCAAATAGTTTATATCACGGATACTAGATCGTATTCATATTATATTATAGTATCCAAAGTTTTAAAGACATTTCAAAAACAATTCAAAAACATTTGAAACTGACAAAATAATAGCAATGATAACAATCTTCTACTATATATAGGCTTCGTCGCACTTAGTTGAAATTCTTTCAAAATAGCTACTCGAAGCGAGAGTATAACTGCACGGGCTCAAATCTGAATATTTTAGGGTAGAATCACTTCTGCCAATCCACCACTGGTGAGATGTGAAAGTGGAGCTATTTTCATTTCAACTGTGTGCGACCAGACTATAATTATTATTTATAATATTATGTATTATATCTCATAAACAATAGACAGAATTATAATATGATTTTTTTTAATATCCAATGAAACATTATACAGATTATTCCAATTTAATTACAACTGATTTTCAAAATTATAAAGATTCTGTTTTTGTTTTAGAGAAGTAGGAATAAAATATGTGAAATATTATATAATTATATAATAGTATAGAAAAATTATGTGAAATAACCTGGATTTGAATAGTTTGGGTGAGTTGGAAGAGGAGTGAATCTGGGCATAGGCCTTTTATGCTCACTCTCCTTTGTGAATGAATAGTTGGATAGATTATTAAAAATCATCAAAAGTATGAAGTTATTACTTGCAAAGAGCAAATAACAAACAAAATAACTAAAATGCATTTAATAAATTCATCAGTATAAGATCTCACCTCGTTAAGGTCTTTGTGCTGGAAATAGAAGATTAGCATAGCATCATTCAAAACCTTTTTCAGTTTGACTGCTCTTTTGGGCTTGGAACAACACGCTTTCGATTCTTCTGCAACTTTGCTGTAAATAAAAAAAAATATGATCACTAAAGTAACATTCAAACAAAAGTTATCATAAATTCTATACCTAATACCCAAAATTATAAATTGATTTTCTACCGGAGAATAAATTGACTTATGTGATCTGGAAATATTTTATTCCTTTCTCATCGAGGTTAATACCTCTTAGCAAAGTATGATCTTTCAATTTCATACTATTTGCTTTCAAGAATACCAATAGAAATCAATCTACATAAGCCCAAGTAACACCAAGCTACTTTGGTTTCTGCAATCTCTCAAAAAACAATGTAGAGGATACTCAGAAGAAAGTGGAGAGGAGTGAATGATAGATCATAAAATAAAAAGAGAAAAGAAATGTGGGATAACAGATAGTGTTGGAATGAGCCTTCAATCCAAGTTTGATCGCACTGTTTCACTGTCTATTCTACTATTCTGACTATTCCTCTGTCGCAAGGATTATGATGAATAAGTTTATTACATTTTTTGTTGTAATAGTACTATAAACTAGACGACTGTTATCAAGATACATTTTCTTATCTATTTCATTTCGTTTAGTCAACAATCGGTCATTGATGAAGAATGGGTTACAGAGGAATATCGATCAGACAGATTTATTATTCTTCCCATACAAAAAAAAATTCTTCTGCGACAAAAAACTTCGCGATGAATTAATTTCATTGTAGGATGTATAGTCTGTCCAAGCAAAGAATAAATTCTGGTAGGATGGGAAAATGACTTCAGCTCGGTCAATATTGGTTCAAAAATGTAGGAATCATTCTGATCCACAATTTGAGACCAAAATCATAATTTTTGAACCAATATTGACCAAGCTGGAGTCATTTTCCCATATTGCCAGAATGTCTTCTTTGCTTGGACAGACTATATCAACACGGTCATATTTGTGCGGAGACAACATTTACAGAATAAATGTGCCATTAATTCAATGAATCAAGATAATCTTGAATATAGAACATTCAAAGGTCTAGAAATTGGTCTGTCGATATTTTTTCATTTCATTAGAGACTTTTCCTCATCTTTTGATGCTGGGTTGACTTGATATTCCAAATGATTTTCCGGCTGAGAGGAAGAGAAACCAATAAATCAAAACCAAAGAAAAACTTATAAATCAAAACTTAAGTTTGATCGAATATGGAGCCGTTAATGAAATCGATAAATTCATCATATGAAACATCATTATTTGACCATATTATGATATTTACTCGCATTTTGCTCGGCAGGGGGGTAAGCCTCCTCCACCCCCAAATTGGGGGTAGGTTAGTTTTTTTTTGTTCTGCCAGTGAGATGAATTGGGTTTCCTTATTAGTTTTGTTAGTATTTATTGATCGGTGCTGATTGAAAAGTTCATATTTTCCTTTCAGTGATGGGGAGAGAAATGTGTAGGGGGATACATTGTTTGTGATCACAATTTGTACATTGGTCTATGATTGTAGATCAGAAGTTTCCTACAATTTGAGACAAAATTTATAATTTTTGAACCAATATTGTCCGAGCAGTAATCATTTCCCCATCTTGCCAGAATGTCTTCTTTGCTTGAATAGACTATATACACATTGTTCAAATTTAGCTTTGTTAAACTCACCATGTAGCTTACGTGTCTTTCAATTACAAAAAGACTAAATTTCAATCTTCAACACAATTGAATCGCACCTTTAAATTCAAGTCTAGAAGAAATTGGAGAATGTAACTTACCCGATGTAATAGGCCATCAATTCGTCGAGCTTGGTGATGGTTGATCGTTCGATGAGTCCTGAGAGGCACTTTCTGCGGAACTCCCTTCTCCACGGGAACGACATATCCAGCGAATCGTTCTCCATGCTTTTAGCAGGCTCGCAGCTTGTACCTCGCGTTGCTATGCTCAACGCATCAGGCACCTCCTCCGTTATCCGACTGAGCAATTGCTCTGAAAAAGGAAATTCAATTAATAAAGATCAAGTGATAAACAAAGAAATTGATGCTGAAAATTAACGGCTTTATTATTGAGTATGATAGTGTATTATAACCACTTTATTATTGAATTTGATAGACCACTTTATTGAAATTGAAATTTTAATTGTACCGGTATGATAGATATAGTCTGTCCAAACAAAGAAGACATTCTGACAAGATTGGAAAATGACTCCAAGCTCGGTCAATTTTAGTTCAAAAATTATAAATTTGGTCTCAAATTGTAGAAAATATTCTGATCTCAAATTGTAGATCGGAATGTTTCCTACAATTTGAGACCAAATTCATAATTTTTGAACCAATATTGACGGAGACGGAGTAATTATCCCATCCGCCAGAATTTCTTCTTTGCTTGGACATACTATAGAATATTTGAATATATATGTGATATAGTCCAGGATAGACTATAAATATAGTCTAGGATAGACTATAGATATAGTCTGTCCAAGCAAAGGAGACCCTCTGGCAAAATAAGAAAATGACTCCAGCTCGGTCAATATTGGTTCAAAAAACATTGATTTGGTTTCAAATTGTAGATTAGAATGTTTTTTTACAATTTGAGACCAAATTCATAATTTTTGAACCAATATTGAACGAGCTGGAGTTATTATCCCATCTGCCAGAATGTCTTCTTTTCTTGGACAGACTATAGATAGATGCTTCACTTTTCCACTTAGTACATTGCATAAACATGAGTAATATGTGCGAGTTGAGGCACAAGAGCCCCCTCTTCCACTCTAACTACATATGTACAGCTCAAGACCAAAATTTCATGTTCAATTGAATTTCCCACCAAGGTATAAAATTACCAGTAGTGATCAAACAAGTTTATATAAATAATAATTAGCATTTCATTATAAGGCTGTATGTAAACAGATTTCCATCTAATAAGAAACCTTGCATTGAACAGTTGTTTGGGTAAGGTAGGCTAAACATACATTAGATTTCTTCAATACAATGCATCGTTCAAGTTATATGTCATATTTGCACATCATTGTCCATATCATGGATTTTGTGTTATAACATACAATAGTTAGCGCAAGCTGAGAAGACAAGCAGTTACAATGTAAAGTGTATTGCACTGGTGTGTCTTCTCTGCTTGCACAAACTTCACCTATCTAATCTAGGTAGATCGACCTACCTTACCCAACATTTTCTTGATTCAATATTACTTCAACGAAATCTGACTACCAATCTAGAACCTAAGACAAGAAATTCAGGTGAAATGGCGATCTCAAACTACACAAATACATCAATTTCGATTATTTGAGAACGTTTTGAATCGTTTATTGTTAATTCATTTGTCTAATAGGCCTGGCGTATGCTGGGACGCACGTGTGCACACGCAGGCATGCCAGCCAATCACAGCTCTTGTTGAGGACAAGGCAAGAGCTGTGATTGGCTGGCTTGCGTGCGTGTGCAGACGTGCGTCCCAGCATACGCCAGGCCTTAACATTGGAAAGTTTGAAAACTTTTAATAGGCTATAACTTCAATGAGCTATGAAAACATAATAATATAACTTATTTCACAGTAGAAGGAAATAACGACACGTACATTTCAAATGTGAAGAGATTGATAGACAAGCCTCACTATACATGATACAGTTGTATCAAGTTCAAGTTCATAGTTGTAACTATGAGTTACAACTAGAATCTGATTGTAAAGTGTGGGATCGCCATTTCTCCTGCATTTTTAAAGTTTTATGAAACAGGTCCCACATTAGAGGGTTTGAAGAATTTTATCATGAATACAAGGTTTCAGTAAGTAGTGTTACTTGCTGAAAAATGACATCACATATTGCAATTGAAAATTCAATAAAAACAATTCAAAAACATCACATATCACAATTCACATGAAATGATTAATATATTTTTCATCTAATAATTTGGAATCATACAAATTTATTAAGCTGATTGAATAACGTGAACAGGAGCTACATATTGTTAATATGCTATGTCTAGTTATAATATAGCATGTCTAGCGTAAGGGTAGGCTGAGAATAGAGTTTCTTAATAGCGAGTAAAAAAAAATCAATAATTAAGATTGCATGGATCATCAGTGAATAACCAAATAAAAACTGGGATGATATACACTGTAAACACTATTTCCTTCATCTCAGGGCTACTTTTATCTCTGTTTTTTATTTTAAATAATTATCAAAGTACCCTTTTTCAATTATATTTTCAATGCATTACATGTTTCGACTATTTATAGTCACTTCGCATTTGAAAATGACTATAAATAGTCGATACATGTAATGCATTGAAAAGTAATTGAAAAGGGGTACTATGATAATTATTTAGAATAAAAAATAGTTAAAACGCTATGTTTACACTGGAATAGTTTAGAATAGGGAACTCAATGATATTATTATTATTATTACTCTATGCTAGAATTTTTTTTTTTTTTTTTATTCAAATCAAATCAAAATTTATTGCCATAAAAAACAAAGTACATTTTCGTTTTGCAAAAATTTCTTAGCATAGTGAGTTGTTTATATAAGAATAAGAATAAAAATTTTTACAACTCAATACTTGCCATGGCACCACCAGCAAAAGTAAAACTTGCTCGCTGGTGGGAGTCTTTATTCTAAACCTAATAATATAGGTACTGTACTCATTTAGTTGATCTAATGTAAACAAGATTAAACAAAAAAAAACTTAATTTAACACTACAAGAACAATAGCTGAGTAAAGAAAAATAATAATAAATAACTAAAATAAAAAATGAAGAAGATCAAGAATGAGAAAAAATACAAGAGTAAGAAGAGAACAAAAGAATATAGATTAATATCAAGAGAATTTTTTCAAATACTTCTAAATTAAACACTAATTTAGAAGTATTTCTAAATTATGTTTAATTAACATTTCTAATGTTAGAAATAATCCTAATTTTACAAATTCAATTCTCAGCGTCCCCAATTCAATCAGTTTTATAATTTAAATTTATTAAAACTGAATCCGTAGGATTATTTGCTAAAAATTGATCATTGAATTGATTCAGTACTCAATTAGCTAAAAAGAAATTAATATTGAATTCTCACTGTCATCTACTCTTTTAAGATAAAAGATTTACACACTTTCTTCACTGGCGGCTCGTGCCCACGAAACAGGTGAAGTGCCCGTATCATTTACTGTACAACATAAACAGTAAACTTAACCTCTTTATGGTTGATTGGTAGAAAGGACTTCCTAATCCTAATAAAGAGTATTTCCATTTCATTTAACTTTTTTTGTGGGCACGAGCCGCCACTGATTTTCTTATAATTTACCAATGATTGGTCATTTAATTAGTAATTGAAGTAGTTTCTACAAGAAAACCTACATAGGTATAAGAAAAAAAGCTAAAAATGTTGGATTATGAATAATTTTTAAATGGCTAATAATTTTTTACAATATTTGACCAGTTTATGTGACCACAATATGAACAGTAATGTGAGCTTAGAAACTAAACATTTATAATACTATATTATAGAATAATAAATTATTGAAATAGTAGTAAGTTAAAGTGTTAAAATTAAAATATTGGAACATATTATAGAAATTAAAATATTATTTCAAAATTCAATGCATAAATGTACCAATTGCCTCACCTTGTTACCTACCCCTGCAAAAGAGAAAAAAATATTTTATCAAACAATAAAAACTTCCTATGCACAAAAATCTCAATTTTTTTATAATATTCAATAATTGATGATCAATAACGCATTTGAAGAGATTGATCAAAATTGAATTATTTACCTTGCAAAACATTGAAGATTAAAAATATAAAATAGACTGAAATGTTTACATTGGATGCAAAAATATTGGACTTTGAATTATTATAAGTTGGGAGTTGATGCTATAACAGCTACAAATGAATTGTATGAGGAAGTCCGACTGTGAGTGAATCCAGAATTGGACTAGAAATCGTGATATTACAGGCGCATAAAAGATAATATTCATAGTAACCGATTGTTCTCTATAGCATGAACCGTCCAGTTTTCTACATTTACTTCAACTTACTGATAACTATGAAAGTAATTATTGTAGTCTATTCCCAACATTCATTATTTAATCACACAAAAAACAAAGGCTATCCTTTTATTGCAGTACTATTCTGTAGGGTTTACACTGAATACCAAACTACCATGCAAATAGAAGCAAATTGTAGAATAGAATTTGAAGAGTATATAAATCAAATAAGGTAAGGTATAACTTTGAAATTTATTAGATAATTCGCGAATAAATTCTGTTTTACTGGCTCAACATAAAAGCTGAAACATAAATTTAAAGAGAAATCTGAATTGAACAATCAAGAAACATCCTCTCATACATGGTGAACATTTAAAATGTACTATTGATAGTATCAGTTGAAACAATCAAGTTAGGAGTTTTAATATTTCGTTTTTAAACTTTCTTACAAAAAATAATTTTGAAAACTTAACAAATGAGGGTAAAACACTCATTAGTATAAAAGAAGAAGAGGAGACTATATTATTAACGTTTGCTTACTCAACATTATTCTATGATAAATTTAGACCAGAATCTTGTCTTCCAATGCCCATGATTTTTGCTAAAATAAGTTACTGGTCAACTCCAGTCGGAAGTGTCATCGAGTAAAATTATTTGTAACATCATCACATTGATTCAAACTGGATTGACATATTGTGTCTCAACCTCTTCATACGAGAACGAATAATTGCAGAACAAACAATCGATTGAATCAGTCTAGTATAGAATTCAATCAGCAATATAGTATTACAGTTTTCAGATTATATTCTGAAATATACTATGGTAGTTTGTTACAATACCATATTTGTTCGTAATTCATTGAAAGATCTATTGAGCTTTTCAGTACCAGGGCCCTGGCTTATAAAGATCTACAGCTTGTTTTTCTGATGAAAAACAAGTGATTGGGATTGTAGATTCACCAATAAAACGTTCGATTTACAATGTTCTAAATTTTGGAAAAAAGCTGTTGCCCTACTATTGCAGACGTTGAAAGTTCTTCAATGGCCGACTATTAAAATTAAATTTGTAGGTAATAATAATAATATTCGTGTAACCTGGCTGGCTCAGGTCTGGTGTCAGAGTTTTCAGGTCGCTCCTGATCAATTTCAGGGCCTCTGACATGACTTACCGACTGTTTTTAGGCAGCCGGGACCGACGGCTTAACGTGTCCATCCGAAACACGGGAAAGTGGCCTGAGAAAAATTTCTGGTCTGACCTGGGTTTGAACCCGGGACCTTTGGGTTGCAACGTCAGCACTTAACCCACTCAGCTACGCCACCCCCCAATTTGTAGGTTATATATCATTTTAGCAAAAAAAATATTTCTATTCAAATTTCACAATAAAAATAATAGTTAATATTTATATTCATAATAATATATCAATTTGTTCATCAAATCATTGCATTGGAAGCAAAGTTTTAGGGTTTCCATGTCATGGCAACTAGCCAGCTGAGGTTGTAAAATTTCCGAATTATGGGAAACGTTTATGAGACAGAAATACCAATAACATTCACGAATTATTATGAGTAATGTGGATTGTAAAATGTTTATAAGCCAGGGCCCTGATAATAAAAAATATCCAACAGATAAAAATATAGCCTAATGTAAAACATATTCTATTCAGTGGGGGTAAAAAAATTCAAATTAGACTTTATACAGATATTTTGGCGACAGATAGAATAGGATTGCTCTTGTACCGCCGCGACAGTGCTCTGGAGCGCGTCTTCGCCATTTGGATTCGATAGAGGAGTTCTTTAGCTAACAAATGAAGTATTGTATCAGCTATCGAGCTTCCGGAAAGTCAGAATAGTATTTTTCTCCTGACAAATTTCTGAAAGCGGTGCAAAGTGTTTGGATTACTTGAACCCATATTATATCAAAATGTTTTCCTTAAATGGTGAGCAAAATAGAAAAGATCAGGGATGTCAAATCTGGGCTGTATTTCGGCTAAGGAATTGTTGGGATGGCAGCCTGGTTCAAGAGGAGACTGATCACAAGAAAGGAGGTGTGAGGACCATCTTTCGAGACCACTTCCACACACTTTTATAATAATTTTTGCGGATGATGCCTACATAAGCATTTAAGCTTGTGCGTGGGTAATGGATAGTGAGTGATTGATGAGTTGAAAAACAGCCATGTCTACTGGGTCTCGAACACTGACCAGCGGCAGTGCTAGCGGAGTGAAGGTTATGACGCCCCAGCCAACTGCGCCAACCGGGCAGACAATTATGTAGCTAACCATATTTTTTGCTAAATTCAGCATCTGGGAAATAAAATGAGTAATAGAATAATTAGTCCACTACCTCTTGCACGCGAGTTATATTATGTGTGTTTTTATTTCAAAATTTAAAGATATACACTCTACAGTACTTTAAATTACAGTTACAACAGTATAATTTTCATTTGCTACCACTTCCTGACCCATCAAAAATGTTTTGTGCCACTGAAACACCCCATAAAATGGTATCTGGATAAGCCTAAGTAATCATATTTATCGACTCTAAGCAATTTACTGAGTTTCACAAAAAATTCATCACTGGTCTCTTCTCTATCAAATGCTGCATCTTGAACGCTTGCAACAAACTTGTCGGACGAAAAATACTATATACTGACTCTCAGGAAGCTTGAAGACAGCTGGCCAAGACTTTATTTTTTGTTGAAGAGCAATTCTATCGAATCCAGTTGGTGAATATTTGTTCCAGAGCACGGTCATGGCAGTACAAGAGCAGTCCTATTACTTTCCGGACAAAGGAGTAATATTTATTTCGAATTTTGTCAATAAACTGCTGTAAAAGGGTTGTCCATTATTCAGAGAAATTATGTACAGATTTAGGAAATATTACAAAATTGTATTAATCTATAAAACTTCCTATTATTAACCAAATACATCTAGTACATTCCTGACCAAGCAAAAAAGACCTTCTGGCAAGATGGGAAAATGACTCCAGCTTGGTCAATATTTGTTCAAGAATTATAAATGTGGTCTTAATAGTAGATCAAATTGTTCCCTAAGATTTGAGATCAAATTGATAATTTTTGAAACAATATTGACCGTGCTTGAGCCATTTTCCCATCTTGCCAGAGGGTCTTCTCTGCTTGGACAGACTATATTATGCTACTCATATTAATGAATATAAATTCTGATCTTAATAAAGTAAATCCAAATTAATAAATAACAAGAGTTTATTGAATTTATCATGCACGTTACTTATGTTATTCATAAAGCTTGATTGGTTGGTCTTATAACTAGTGTCAACAAAACTGGTGGATGGCAAAATTCTGATATCTATTTCACCACTGTCAAAATTGTGATACAGTATCTATTTTACCACTGTCAAAATTTTGATACAGTACCTTTTTTGCCACTTTAGAAGAACTAATTCATCATCCAGTTACGATGAAACCAATTACACAAAATCAAAAATGAAAAAAATGACAGAATGGAAAGGGTGATCACTCAATGACTATAAGCCATTGAAAGAGGATCTGTTGCCCCCCCCCTCACCATAACGATTATTCAATTCAGACAACTTCTAAAAATCTACTCTATGAATTATAATTAAATACGCACACATCTACAAATAAATTTAAAGCTTGCCTGAAAACAATCACTTCACTGTACAACAACTTGAGCCAGTTAGGGAAACTCTTAACATGAATTCGTATCGACTATCAAACTAGAATAAATAGCACTTTTGTACATACGTGATATCAACTAGCTCCTATCACAATGCTCACTGAGGAACGAATCCTCGCGAATACTCCATCAAAACTCTTGTTTGCTTAGAGATGCTTCACTGATTGGCAGACAAGATTATTGACAAAAACGAGCATGCTCAATTACTTGCCGCGTTACAGGCAGCGTTACAAGCTTTGTGCGTCAAAAAGCGAGCAAAGCTCTTCGATTGAGACCCTAATACCTATTTAATGACGAGGGAGAAACGCATAACAACTTCTGTCAAAGGTTTTGAGGAAAAGTAACAATATCAATAATACTCTGTTCATGCACTGTCTTTGATATAGTCTGTCCAAGCAAAGAAGACCCTCGGGCAAGATGAGGAAATGGCTCCAGCTCGGTCAATATTAATTCAAAAAAATATGAATTTAGTCTTAAATTGTAGATCAGAATGTTTCCTACGGTTGAGACCAAATCAATAATTTTTGAACCGATATTGACCGAGCTGGAGTCAATTTCTCATCTTGCCAGAGGGTCTTCTTCGCTTGAACTGACTATAGAAAGGTCGGTGTTGGAATCAGGGGCAATTTATGTTCAAGAAGATTGGAATTTCGGGATTTTCAAGTGATACTATTATCATTATCATCATCATCATCATTATATCATTATCATAATCAACATCAAACGTGTGCTATCACGATTATGATGACGTAATTAAACTGAGAAACTGGGGAAAATATTTGATTAAGATTAAAAAGGTTGAAATGAATATTTTCTTTCCAAGCAAATAGGCTACTTGGTTAGAATGATGATTCAACCTTCAGGTTTAAAAGAATCATCAACTCGCTGATGATATGGAATAAAAATATTTCAATATACCCAACACAGAGAAAGAAATATTTGAAATAGAGGAAAAGTCGAATTCTTATGATAAAAAAGAATTATTGTGATCAAAATTACAAATACAAGATTAATTTCAAATCTTCAGGAATTGGAATTACTGCTGTTTCAATCCATGTTTTATTCAATCATCTTGAGTATGAGAGAAAATGTAGTTCTAATAAATGATAGTTTTTACTATTACAGTATCAACAAGCATGCTAAAAATTATGAACAATAACTAAGTGGTATTTTTATTGCCCATTCAATTTGAATTTGAATGTATGAATTAAAATTTATTGAATTCGAAATTGATTACCATGGAGAATATTGAAAGATAGGTGTTAGTAGTTTCACTAACTGGTAAAAGATTGATGTAGAAATGAGGTTTTGGATTTGTTACATAGTGAGTGGAATATTAATCAACATGGAGAAAAAACAATTAAGCTTGGACAATCGAAAACTTAAATTAAATAACCTATGTTCTGTGATATACTACACTAGGAAATTTACAAGTAATATCAAGTAGAATGGGACAAGCAATGCTGAAATACACGCCAAAATTAATATCCTGCTGATAACAGAATACTTAATACAAGCAAGGATAAGTTCGAAGATACGCCTTCTCAATTTATTTCGTGCATTATTTCAAAAGCAGTTCAACAATTTTCAATTGAAATACTGTAATTTGGATATTTTTCAAGCTAGGCAAAAGGTTTCAATAGAAATATGAATCAATAAATTTCAAGTGAAGTTCTTGCTTAATATCTAATCACAAAATGTTCCAAAGTTTCAGATTGGAAATTGAACCATGCCTAAGGAATAAAAACATGCTTAGGCCTATTCTCAAGCAAATCCCAATCACACACAAATAACATATCGACTGTTGATAGTTGCTTCCCATAGAACAGTTTCTCAAAAGGTATTTAAGAACTTTATTAAAATTTGAGGTAAGTTATTGAATTTTCAAAGGAATAAAATTTTTATGCTTTACCAACAACTATATAAAATGGATTTTTTTCAATCATGTTTATTTGCCCACTCATGAAAGATTACGTTCTTTGAAAATCCAACACATTCCATATTAATTTCATCCCTAATACATAATTACCCTAAAGAAAATACCAAAATTAACATTTAATCTAGACCTTCATGATTCCAATGATAAAGCATTGTGAAAAGGAAAAAGATTTAGATGTAATCAACCATCAGAAGCCTGTATTATAAAGGTTAGAAGTATTGTAAAACAAGAGATTACTAAGGTTTAAACAGACTGTTTAGCTATAAAATTCATATTAGCTGATGAAGCTTTTTCTTCAACAGTAGGTTAATCATGAAAATATTTTATCAAATAACATAAAATGGTTGAAAAAAATTAAAGGTGAAAAGAATTATTAGATATTGTTAGTAATGATTGAATACCTGAATTTTAATAACAATAGTAAAATGAATAATACTGTATAAGAAAAATGAAACAGTGAAGAAATGGAATGATAATAAAAGTTGGTTATCTTACAGAAAATAAAAGAAAAATAGGATGACTCAAGAAATATCAAACGTAAAATTTCAATTACTACTGTAAGATAGTTACAATGATTATTGTAATATATAATAGACTACAGTAGTTAATCAGTCGGTTTAGTATGAAATTTTCTTGTTTTATAAGACTTTTAAACATTATGAAACAGGCGTTTCTAGGCGTCTGATGTAGAAAATACATGAAAATACCTGCAGCCTCATCGCCGAGAGCTAGAACAATGAAGTACTTTTTAGCAGAAGCCATCGCGATTCAAACAGCAGTTTTCCCAAGCAAGGAAAGCGTGCATCCAGCTCTTGTCACTTGATAACATTGAATGAGACAAATTCCTCCGGTCTACTCCTAAGATTTACCCCCACTCAACTCCCAACAGTCTCTCTTCACACTCTTCATGTCCCAATCAAAGTTAACCATAACTCTCACTAGCACTTGACTTGGATAGTCTTGAGCTGGGGTGTTAACTTAATCTAAACAAAAGACAAGAACGAGAAGGAACGGAGATCTTATATTTTTCCCATAAATATGTTTGTATATATTTCCCTAGTGAAAAGGTCTATCACCATTGATAATCCAAACAAGTGTGGTAAAGTAATTTTTATAAATCCCCAAACTCTCAATATCGCTTAGTCTGGTCTACCGAAGAAAACATTATGGCAGGATGGGAAAAGGATTCCAGCTCGGTTAATATCAATTCAAAAATTATAAATTTGGTTTCAAATTGTAGAGCAGAATGTTTTCTACAATTTTAGACCTAAATTATAACTTTCAAAACAATATTGAACGAGCCGGAGTCATTTTACCATCCTGTCAGAATGTCTTCTTCACTCGACCAGACAATACATGTGCCCTTCTTTCTTTTAGTGACACATGCCCTTAGTGAAACTTTCAAGATGCCCTGTGTTTATCCGTTGTTATCCATTTAGAAGTGGACTAGCTGAATACTGATAACGTTGGATATTGAAATTGAATGGAGCACCAATCGCCTAACAAAGAAATTTGAACCAAGAGAATGTAAGTAATGATCATCTTTGTACACACTCATTTGTTAGGACAACGAGAACGAAAGTAGGTTGAACAAACTAATATTTATCTTTGGTTGATCATGAATCTTAAATCTTACAAACTTCCATCTTAGTCGTGAAAAATCAATTTTTAAGGTTTTGAGCGTTGGATGAATTTAATCATTTTTCCAAACATTATCAAAGGGTCTTTTCAGAAGAAAGAATTGAAAATATTTGTAAAATTCTAGAGAAAAAGTATGTTTTCTTTATAAGGAAGCTATTTCATTTCCATCTATCATTAGAATGATAGAAGGTTATGGCTATTTAATTACTTAACTGAAAAAGGAATCGGCATCATATGAGTACATTATTAAAAAATAACTTTTATATGAACACATGAACAATTATTATATAAATATGTATGTAAAATTCAAAAATTGAAGATTATGAAAATAAAATTAGGGAAACTTATCACTGAAAAAAAAATGGGGAACATCAATTTGGATTCATCAAGTTTTCCTAATACAAAAAAGTTTTCAAGAATTGCGCTGTATAATTAATTGAAAAAGATACACCATTTGATTAATCTATCAAATGAAAAAATCGAAAACAAACACTCATTCTATTGTTCAATTCGATACATGTGCTAGCTTGTGAAACTATCTTCTCAAAAGGGGATTGAAGCGCCAACACCCAGCTTAAAATATTGAGGAACGTTGTTCAATTTCGACAAAATCAATATTTTATTCAAAATATTTAGCTAGATAGATTAACAAATAGTGGGTTTCAGCATACATAGTGGGTTCTTCAATCATAAATCGTTCATATAGAACCTTAATTGATATAATAACTTGATTGATATGCGTGAGATTCGACATTATCAAACGTATAATAGAATAATACTGATTAATTAATCATAGGTGATTGAAGATGTTCAATAATGTTGGAAAAATCATTGTTCATTGTTTGTAGATTACTAGAGTTTTTTACTAATGGAAAAGGGTACAGTAACAGCTTCAAATCAGTTGATATTAAAACGTGTATAGCCTAAATCTAAATGAAAAATTGAGGAAAATTATATTCGACATGTCCAAATTCATAATACTGTTCATCTTCAATGTTTAATTAAAAGTTTCTAGATGACAGAAATCAATGATAAAGGAAAAGCTGATATGAAAACGTGCATGA
Source organism: Sogatella furcifera (assembly GCA_017141385.1). Lineage (NCBI taxonomy): Eukaryota > Metazoa > Arthropoda > Insecta > Hemiptera > Delphacidae > Sogatella > Sogatella furcifera. The sequence goes on along the minus strand of CM029551.1, from coordinate 9,737,751 downwards.
GAGATGAATAATATACGCGTAATTTATTGTTTATTACAGATCAAAATCATTTTTATTAATAAAAAGAATTGAGGAACATTTTTCAATTACTTTAATTCGACGAAATCATTGTTCAACTGAAAAGGATATTGAATTTTTATTAATAAAAAGAATTGAAAATCATATTTCAATCAAATTATTTCGACAAAATCAATGTTTAATCAAAAGGATCTAGATTGGCGGAGCTCCATGTTAATGGAGAGCCATCTTCATATCATCGGTTGTTATGGGAACGAGAAGGTCAATAATGAACGCAAAACTCGACGTATTCAAGAATATTGGCGAATGAATACATTGGTATAGTCTGTCCAAGCGGAGAAGACATTCTGGAAAGGAGGAAAAATGACTGCAGCTCAGTCAATATTGATTCAAAATTCAAAAATTTGGTCTCAAATTGTAGGAAACATTCTGATCTACAATTTTAGAACAGATTTATAAATTTTGAACCAATATTGACTGAGTTGGAGTAATTTTTCCACTTTGCCAAAATGTCTTCTTTGCTTGAACAGAAACTAGTCATAACTGAATTGAAGAGCAGCTCGTGCCCACTTAAGCTCCTGCCCTGCTCTGCACACTCTAGCGCCCTTATCGCGCCCTGAATCGATCGACTCCCACGTTAGCAGACAGATTTTAATAAAGCTACAGCTCTGTTCCCTCTTATCAATTTGTAACGACAAAGTAATAAATGCGAAATTCCATCCACGAGGTGATATTTGCTCACTGAAAACAACGCTCTTCAATATTGGAGTGGAAACATACACTGATTTTGGACAACGATTTTCGTTTCATTCGAGGAAACGTTCAATCAATATTCATTTCATTGAAAATTACTCATGATGCAGAGATTGAAGTAGACAATATTGAACCATTCATTTTTCTCAAATTTTCACTACATTTTGCATTAATAATTGATTTTTAATAATTTTACAATTCCAAAAAATTTGTTTGTAATCAGTACTTATTAAAATTCCTTGATATCGTCAAACAAATGAATTGAAAATCGAGATACCGTAATCGGTTATTACATTATTCATCTCTGATAAACCGGTGAATCAAAGAGGTAAGCAGCGATTGATAATGGTGTAACAACCGAAATCGGTATCTAGTTTTGTAATAAATCTGTGGTTTGGGAGTATACAGAGTGTTTCAAGACAAATGTGAACCGGTAATACTTTGGGCTGATTCCTTTACACAATGTTAGTAGTAAAAAGTTCCATACGACATACCAACAGAAATGCTTTGTTACGGAGATATAGTCTGCCCAAGCAAAGAAGAGCCTCTGGCAAGATGAGAAAATGGCCCCAGCTCGGTCAATATCGGTTCAAAAATTATTGATTTGATTTCAATTGTAGGAAACATTCTGATCTACAATTTGAGACTAAATCAATAATTTTTGAATCAATAATGGCCGAGCTGGGGTCATTTTCTCATCTTGCCAAAGACTCTTCTTTGCTTGGACAGACTATAACAATGGCGGAAAATTTACATATTTTCAAGCTATAACTTAATAAAAAAACTAGAGGCTTCATGCAGGTACAAAAATAATCATCCCTCATGTAAAATTAGCTGAGAAATCTAATGAAACAAGTTAGAAGTTAGTAACTTGGATGGTTATTGATATAATGGGGGAAATATGCTGAAAAACACAAATTTAAACAATAATGGATTTTCACCACATATGAAATCATACACTTGTATTTTGAATTATATAGAAAACCAGGTTTCAAAAAAATATTAATGGCCGTGATTGTGTAAAACTTACCTAAGTCTCAGAAATCGCGATCAAAAGGGACTAAACACTGATTTTTCAGATGTGCTATCTTGCCCACTTTTGATCGCAAAATAATGTCAACAAATATTAGAATATAATACTGTATCTTATCAAATTGAACATGATAAGACAGCGCAAGTCCTAGGTAAACATGAGGGAGAGTTCAGATCTTATAACATTAAGGTCAAGGTCACACATGCTGCTCGTGATCGAACCCCATAATCGTATATAAACTTGGTTCACCTCTCCACCCTTACTAATCAAAACAGAACAGACCAACATATAATTTTCCCTGCCTTCCATCTAGAGAACTTTTCACCCTCCCCTACGACCTGAGGTGCTTGTTTGTCCACACGTGCACTAGGATTCATAGATAATACAATAGTGCGCCTTTGCATGAATATTAGCAACAAGAAATGTACAATGACAGTAATAGAGAACTCCATGGCTAACATTACTTGCACGAGTGGATTTTTTTTCAAAGTGGAATACAATATTCTACTAAAATCAATGTTTAATTATTTAGTGACACGATGTTAGAAGCCGTCCAACTAACTCAGCAGAGAATTAAGAAACAAAAAAGGAGTTTGACCAGAAGCTAAAAGAATCTGTGGAATACCAATAAATTGCAGAAGAAAGGAGGGTACTCTTTCCTCGACTTTTCTTTAGACAGAGTTTTTAACTTGAGAGACCCCGATACCATACTTATCGTATCAAATGGTAAGTTTGTTGAAAAATCATAAATTAGAATGGGATGGACTTCAGTGAAAGAATAATATGGTTGAATATTTCGAGTATAGGGATGTTTATTGGTACAATTGGGAGCACCTCAACAGAAGAGTTTTCCCGGTTGTTGAGGGGTATCAATGAATATTGTATTCTACTATGAACAAATCCACTCACGTAAGTAATGTTAGCCGTGGAGTTCTTTATTACTGGCATTGTACATTTGTTGTTGCATATAAATTCATGCAAAGGTACACTATTGAATTATTTATAAATTTAATTGCACTTTTGAACATTATAAATAATATAATAGATGAAAGTTCTCCTTCATCAATCTTGATAATCTTATCTGAATTCAAGTCACTTTCAAAAAAAGAGCACAATAGAAAATGGAAAAAAATATTTTCAAGGTAGATAGTGTTGAAGTAACAATAGCCTACAATTTAACTTATTTGGACTAGCGAAAACATTCAATACAAATAAAAATACACGTAATAAAATTATGACAATCATAATAATTATACTTCTCTTGCTTCAACATTTTGGTGAAGAATTATGTGGTTGAAAATGTAATTGAAACAGAAGCATAATAATTATGATTGTTACAATGTAGTTTTATTGTTGTATTTTCCTATATTCAATGTTTTTGTGAGTCTAAATAAGTTGTATTGCATTGTTATTTCTACACAATATTCCTTAAAAATAATTAGTTTCTTAAAGTGACTTGAATTCAGATAGAGTATCGAGAATGATAAAGGACAACTTTCATCTATTGAATTTATTGCTAAATATAGGCTACAATTTTCCTCTTCAGAAAATGTCAGACAAACAAGATTATTATAATCATTATAGTTTTTCTTAGCATTGTATGCTTTTGTGAGTCTAAACGTCTTCAGTCTGCATACTTATGAGAAAGTGCAGAAGAATCCTTATCGATTACAAGTAATTTAGTAAGAGCCATCAACAATCAAATACGTGTAATTCAGAATAAAGTGAGGTGCGTAGTAGGCAATGTATGATAGTGATAAACGTGCTTAATATGCATAAAACCTTATCGACAACTTAGCCGCTTCAATATTATGCGAATAATGAAAGCATAATCGACCCAAGATGTCTCGAGTTACTGCTTCATTATGAGCTTCATTATAAGCCTCATAGACTATTGTCGTCAAATATTCCACTGCAGTGATATTTTAATGTTATCAGTAGAGTATTATATTACTAGTGCAAATCTCAACTATAGTTCGTTGAATAATCTACAATAAAACTCAGTTGATACTCAAATCACTTGAATCTAGAATCAAGACTACGGTATTTTCAAAATGGGATTATCATTAAATTTTTTCCATCCACCATCTCGAATTTCTGCATCTCGACTATCAATGGAATATGCACAAAATTCAACTGATATATATAATAATTTGATGGGAATTTCACATAATACATGAGATGAAATATTCAAAAGATGATCAGAAAGAAGAAGAATGTACCCTCACACTCCCATGGATATTTACAAGTTTTTAAGAAACCGGTTGTATTTGATGAGATATTGTGGTGAGCTTATTTCTTTATTTGATGAAAAAAGAATATACAGATGGTGTAAATACCACTACTTTTATTTTGATGCTTTTTACAATAGTACCATGATTTCGGGGCTACACCAACCTCACACTCAGCTAGACTGAGAATGCCCCCCCCTAGTCTGACTGAGAATGAACAGATGTCGCCCCGAAACCATGGTACTATTGTAAAAAGTATAAAAATAGAATTAATGGAATTGACAACATCGGTCTTTTTATTTTCATTACAGAGTTTCACATGAAAAAGTTAATTTAGTCTTTGAAAATTTTAGCCTTCATTATAATTAAAAATTTAATTTCACGTACATCCATTATTTAAATGGTCTATCAATATTGATAGATGAATTATGGGCACGTAAACGAAAATATTCAAAATAATACAAAATTGATTTTAGTCACTAGAATGACCAGAGCGTCCGAAACAAACAAGGGTTGCTTTCACTGTTTGTAAAAAATATAAAACTCAACATATTTTGTTGAATCAATATTTTTTGACTTCTGAGATTGACTTCTATAGGAAGATATCTGTCTGACCTTGGGCTTGCTACAATTTTTTGGAGATCTGTGACGGGATTGTACTCTCTACAATCGAAGTGACCTTGACTTAAATGTTATAGATGTAACTCCTTTTTGTTATGAGTTTGAATTGACCTCAAAGTGGTAGCCATTTAAGTTAGTGGATGCCGTGTTTTTATTGTATCTATGTATGACTCAGCTAGTGGGAATTTTGTAAATTTGTGTGAACTTTTGAATGATTATTGATTTTTTGATTCTATCACTATGATTTTGGAAATTTTGATTGCTGGTGATTCTTATTTTGACGTTATCAGTAATGCTCCAATAACAAAAACTGTTGAAATAATGGAATGTTATGAACTTTATATTACCTACACTGAACCTACAAGAGAGGTGGCCTGCTTTGCTAACGTTGCAGTTAGCTCTCAGCCTGGATATTGCAGCGCAAACGAAAATTAAGCTGCATGGGGATAAACATTCTACATTTTTGACTATTTTCTGGAATTCTTGTATCCTGCCAGCCACAACCGAGGTAACTTACACGTCACACCTTCTTCTGCATGGAATGCTGACGCAAACGAGACCTGTGCATGGATCAGCCCTTGAGGTATAGTCTGTCCAAGAAAGAGATTTTGGCAAGACGGAAAAATGACTCCAGCTCGGTCAATATTAGTTCAAAAATAATAAATTTAAACTCAAATTGTAGGAAACATTCTGACAACAATTTGAGACCAAATTTAAAAATTTTGAAACAATATTGACTGATCTGAAGCCATTTTCCCAGATTGTCTTCTTTGCTTGTACAGACTATAAAACTTGGCCAGTATGTACTCTTTCTTCGGGAAAGACTAGATTATTTGCAACTTTTTAAAATATTTTCATGACAAATATGATTCTTTACTTTCCTGAAATGACCAAGCCACACCGTCACCAATCACTAAAGGACACCTGGATGTCCACAGGGAGTGGTATACTGATGTTCTGGCCAGATTCCAGGGGATCAAACTCAAACTCATCCTCATGAACAAACATGAGGGGGGTGATGCTGACAACTCTATCAAGTTAGATGTCGACATTTCAAACAATTCTACAAGAGGAGGATTGAGCTGGCTAAGAGGTTGGCGACTGAGCAACAGATAGAAAATACGCTTAACCTATGCAAAGCTGCCGGGGACGCGATCAATACAAACAGATCCCATGTGTTGTGGCCTTTAAAGATGGCCGAAACAACATTTATTTATTCATTCAAGATGAGAAAGTGAATATCAGTAATAACTGAAGGTGTCCCACTTTGTTCCTTATCTTGCAATGTTTTTTGTATTTTGAAATTTTTGTATACTTATTATGTTTGACTTTTGTGTTGCATCTGATAGCCTCAGATGTTGTTGCAATAGAGTTCTATTCCATTCATGAATGTTGTTCAGATGAGACCATCTTAAAAAATATAATGTGCATATGGTCTTCTAGGTGGGGAGCTACCCATAAGAGTAGGTTCCATTCGCCTTGTTCACATTATGGTCACTCATCCGAAAGCAGTCCATGTTGTTTGTGATTTGACATCACATCACAAGCACCAATAATCACCCTTACTAAGCAGCCAACCATCTTTAAAGGCCCCTACACATTTTCGCACCATTCCATAACTCAGAATGTATTTACCTTGAATTTCACTGATCAGGTAATGAGTGTCAATCGATTTGAAGCCTTGAGCACAGTGAGACAGTATCACAGCACGCTTTTGCAGTTGGCAGGTCTCTCGATAGAGGGAATGTTAAAAATCACGCTAACAAATGAAGACTCGATTGGAAGGAATGGCGTATGTGGCTCCACAACAGATGTAGCCACACAACGCGCATGCGCTAAACGGCAGCTGCAGCGCTGCGGCGGCGTGATTTAAAGACGATTTTTCATTAAAAAATAGGCCTTGTATGTAAAAGAGAAAAAACCTGAGATTAACAAGAAGAAAGATTTAGGTATCACCACATTGTCTAATCTTTGATTGGTGTTTTCCGATTCATTAATAAAAAATAACCTAAAATACTGGGCGTCAGAAGTAGTGGATAAGCGCATTATGTTGATGAGCAATTTGAGATTTGTGGGGACAAGAAATATCTGAATTGATATAATTTCTTTAAAAACAAAAATGTCTATTGAATTTACCCATTAGGCTATTTGAGAAGGAAATGATGGCAAATTGTCAACATCATCAAGATCCAGTCTCAGAAAGTATTCAGTTTGAATTATAATGTGGCTAAACATGAATCTTAATTAAGTGGCGATTAAATAATTAGGCTAAGTTATATTAGTTCAACAAAAATGTTAAAAATCATTTTCATTTGGACGTCGAGTGCTTCTCGTTAGTGGCCTACTAACTTATTTGTTGCTTTGAAAAATGGAAGATAAAATTGCCAGTGCTTACTTTCTCAAACTTCACACACAAGAAAACGCTATTTTACACCAGAATCTATTTTATATAGATGAATACGGTAGATGATTGTTTAATAAGTATATTATAATCTTAAAAAAGCTATTAAATCTCAAAAATGGTTTAGTATGAAGATTTGTAAGTATATGTCTAATTAGGTTAGGTGGGTTATAATAATATAACATCAGAACATCTTTGAATAAAAGTAACTTATTCCAAGAAATGGGTAGAATTTATTAGTATTTCTTCAAACTCTTAATCATGATAAATGTGCTTGAAAGCTACCTAATTACTCTAGTTGTTCAGGTTTAAGCTTAAATAAGGAAGGAAGTTAAATGACTACTAATTTGGTATATTTATAATTCCACAGAAATTATCAATGTGGACAAATTATTAATGAGCTGAGATAAACCATTGATTTCGATATTAGTTTAGGGATCAAAATTTGACTTGGTACTGAATTCCAATTTCATCATTAGAAATGGGCTATTGCTACATCGTCACCAAGTTTCAAATCAATGTTTTTTAATGCAGAATGTTAGTTGTGTCTATAGCACGAAATTCAATATAATTAGAAAGTAAATTTAGATAAGATAGTTATAAAATCTGGTAAATAGGAATCAAATACTCACAAATCATTATTGTTTCCTGAGATCACAGAATGAACAAGTATTAAAACGAACATAACCTTGCTTTTGAAATGGACTTGCCTAGACCATTTTTTAGAAACAAAAAGAGTCCTCAATACCCTCAGATATGACATGAAAGTTCAGGATAATTTACGGAAATAATCCAAACATTCATGCTTTCAATAATTTATAATGATGGCCATAAGTTTGACATTTTGGAATCAAACTTAGACTCAGATTCTAACGATTCAAGTTTGATTACATGTAGGCCAGATGCCAATCCATGATGAATACAAAGATGGAAAAAGTACCAATATGTTATAAAAATTTCTTGAAACAGCATGAATGATAAAAATATTATAAATATTCATTCATTTCAGAATATTATTCAAGATGCATAATCCAAACGGAACTGTTCCAGGGCTGAATTCAAGTTTGTATTCATATACAGTTCACATTTAGCAACAAAGTTCATCTGAATAACATCATTCTGAATGGCATGCTTCGTTTAGAATTTTTGAAAAATTACAATACCTGTTTCCAAATTTCCAATAGGCTTATCTTGCATTTCGATTAGAACTTTGGAACCTAAAAACTAAAGTAAATTCTTAAGTGTAATTCATAACATTCACATCCCGAACACATCGTTGAAGCTGTGTTGCTGCAAGTGCTGCTTTTGCTGGCTCTGCTGCGATCCTGCTGTGCTTGAAACAAAGAGGTATAAGTGGGAATATCAGACGCTTCCATTTGAACAAAGAGATGCAAACCTCAAGATTTTGTATAGAAATGCATTTTATTCCTCCATACAATCCTAATTTCAACTTATAGATTTAAAATTGATACACCGAAAAATATGAAAGAATTATTGGTGTTTTAAATTGCAGAATGATGTATTTTGTCGATTATGATTAATTTATTGAACAGGCACTTCTGGCAGGTAATTCCAAGAAAAACAGGGAGAAGGGAGAGTTTGTTGTCCGGGACGGAAACACGAAAAGTCAATACAAATAAAATTGAAGAGGGGGTACGGCCAATTAGCTTGAACTGAATCTATATTCAAATTCTATTTCTCGAGAATTTTGAAATTATTTTCTAGTTAATAAAATGAGGAAACAATACCTCTGTTTCATAATATTAATATACCATGCCATAGATAACCTATCAGTGACCAGGGGCATCTGGGTCTATTATTTAATTTTTGATAATTAAATTAAATACAGTTGTAAGCAGTTAAGCTTACAATAATATTGGTCAAACAAAATAATATAATATTCTGTACCTATTACACTGCCAGAATGTTTCTTTTTTATTTTCAATAATCTTAGATACCTAGGTCTATTAAAAGGTATCAATCTACTATCCTTGGGCCTAATAGGTTTTCTGCTGAAATTTAGACCATCAAATGCCAAACTACAACTCGCAGTCTACTGAGGCTACAGTGGCCTATAATAGATAGCTTTATATTATATTAGCTCTATATTATAGATAGCTTTTATTATTCATCTGATATGTTCCGATCAGATTTGATTAACTTGAATATCATAGAACTAATAATCCCAAAAAGAGGTCTTCTTTACCCACCCAGTTCCAGTTCTATTACCGTATACCAGAGGATGACTAAATCCTATAATGAATGATGAGATATAAGAAAAAGCCTCTGTCTAGATAGGAGACTCTTTCCTATGTTTGTGGAAAGGGATGCCCTTTTAGTAAGTAGGTTTATCTATAGAGACAGACTATAGATGAGTAATTATAATTAAGTTACGTTAATCTGATTATACACAGTCTCTCGATTTAGCTTATTGTTTAGGCCCAAAAGAGGTCACAGGGGAATATAAAATGCCCCAGAGTAGGGTACCGTACGGGGAGTCCCCTTTAAATTTTGAATAATGATTAGTTGTCAAAAATTAAAAATCGAAGCTCTAAAACTAGAATGTTTTTCATACACAAATAAGTACTAAAATCACTTTTGCAATACATGAAAATTTTAGGTAACTTACCGGTATCTGTTTTAAATTGCTGCCAGCAGGCTTCATTCTTAACATGAAACCATGCTTTGAGCTACCTACTAATTCAAAAGTAACTTACAGTAATTTTTTTGGAACATTATGCTTTATTATTAACACGACCCAGGCATGGTTGAATATGGTAGGATATCTTTCTAGATCCAAAGACAACATACTGTTTATGTACCGTATAGGATCACGTAAAAATTATAACACCCATAGGCTACAAAATAGAGTTCAAGTCAATTAAAAAAGTCAAAGTCTGTCTGAATGTCTTCAGCAGTAGTTGAACATTGCGGGTCAATGCTGGTTTCTGGCAGCTGAAGAAACTCTTCTACATTATGAAAAGGATTGAAGCAAAGCCACCGCTATATAAAACATTTCTGATCTTACTGATGAGGCCCATGATCCTAAATTTGAGGGGCAATTTATTTTATAATAATTGTAAGTTATCCTCATAATCAAATGATTGGACCTCAACCTTTCAAGGCAGACAAATGGAATTTTAATGTCATGCCTTTGTCTTGTTCTGATTTCATGGATGCTTGGTCTACACTGGAGTGTTTCCTCACGTTTATTAGTGTGAACCAGGCTAATGTAAATATAGAGACTTGCCACAGTACTGTACCGTAGCCATTTTCATTGATTAATTAACTTAATATATTTATAGATAATTCAATTAATTATTGTACATGGTTCAATTGGTAAAAATTAGTGATTGACACAATTGGTAAAAATGACACAAACAATTCCTCAAAATACTTTATTTTGCATAATATAATTCATTATTTCAACAATTAATTATTACTGACATATCCTAAATTATAAGTTATTTGAGACAATTATACAATCAGCAGTATATTCCTAATGATGAAATTTGCACCTATATTTGTCTCTCTCAGATGCAGAAGGAATATATCTCAGAGTACAATTATCTTTTTTCAGTATAATATTGCAGAGGTTATCTGTATTTGCATTACCAGCAAAATGTATTTAATGAGGAAACATCATATTTTAATAATTAAGGGTTTTACAATCGCATGGTTCAATACAACAATCAACATAGTCAACAAACAACACAATACACAGCGGTACTGTGTCATATAAATATATATATATATTCATGTTCAACTGAGAATCCATCAAATAGTTTGATAGGTTTCCAAGGAAGCCATCAAATTTTTTGATAGGTTTTCAAGGGTAGGCTATAAACACAACGTGCTCGAATTATTGGGATAATCGGCACACTTTGAAACGAGTAGAGTTCTTTACAAGAGATAAAACAATAAATTCATCTAAGTATCAACTAAAATCTCAACAATAGTATCACAGAGTCTCATCATAAACCAGGTATAAGAATAAAACAGGAAATTCTCAAAACTGGTGAAAGGTAAAGTCCGAGAAATCAAAGTGAATGCTACACAAAAGCATCCTCTTCATAGTATACTTCAACAAATATACAGTATTATAAAACTACTACATACAGTTATTGTTTGACTAGATTCGTTTTATAATAAATTGACTGTAATTACAATATAATAGTGACGACAGCGGATGAGAAATAGGCAATATAAAAAACGTGAAGAATGGTATGGAATAAAAACATGGTGAATGGTCCGGAGAGTACAAAGTATTCAGTCTTGGTTTATCTGAACAAATGCTTTGCATAGTACCAAATACGGAAGAAATATTCACTGCGCCTGAGCAGTGATCCCCTGGCGTAAGTGTGGATATCAGCATCCATTCCGGCCTCTCGCATCCATGATGTTGTATTTTCTGTGCTGTAACTGATTGAAGGCGTGTCCTTGTCTAGTCCCATTTCTTCCATATCCATGTCTTCTTCCATACCTGTAACAACAACACATCTATGACTATCGAAACGCTCTAACTGCTGGATATTGACAGTTTCAAATAGGACTAAAAATTCTACAAACTTATTAATGTTGAATTTGAGCAGAATTAAAATTGAAAATTACATCTTCTCTGCACTGAGCAAGATGGAACTTGTGTTAATTGGAAAAATTATTGAATCAAAGAATATTGCGCTACTTTACAAAGTTTGTGAAGTTAAATCAGATGTCAATAGTATTTTCACTATCCACACACTTAGTTTTCCATAGTTCAAAGTAAGTTGTCCAACTAGAGCAAGTATCATTCAAAGTATATGGTTTAGTTTAGACAATATAACTTAGTGTAAAATAGTACAGTATTTAATGTTCATGTACGGTACTCAAGTAACATGCAATAGACGTAAAATATGCAATTGATACATCTAATGCAAGCTTGCAGTTGAAGAAATAATAAGAATTTCTGGTATGTATTGAGAATTACGAGCTTTGAAAATCATCTGCTATCAAATATATTAAAAAAGATTAACTTATTGAGGAATGATAAAATACATAATCGTTGAATGATTTTAGAGTGAGAACTATTCCACTTGTGAATTTAGATTAGAATGAAAAATATGAATTTGAGATTCAAGAATAAAAATTTGACCATAATTAACGTACCAGTTGGTCTAACAACGAGGAATGGCTCATCTGTTTCGAGTGGATCACTTAGTCCAACCTCATTGCGAGCAAATATCCTTATCATATATTCATGGCCCTCCTGTAAAGAGAAAATATATGAATTGCATTCTATCAATATTTTGGGGAGGCGATTATCTTCCTGGTCGTGCAGATATCTAATCGCAAGATTAGATAAGAAAAGAACTGCTATTCCCTGTGACCTCCACACAGTTGTGACCTCCCTTGAGTCCACAGTTCATGGCCTTTTTCAGCTGAATTTCATTCAATACAATCAGAATATCTTTCAGATAGTTCGGAATCCACCTAAAGCTGTAGGTCCCTCTGTGACACTGGTGACTCGTACCCACGAAACAGGTGGAGTGCCCATATCTATTACTGTATAGCACTTCACCTGTTTCGTGGGCACAAGCCACCAGTGCTATGTGAACCTCCTCTCTCATCACCATCATCTTTATTACACACGCAGAATCAATCCCGGAACCAATAATGAATCAATATAACGCTCAATGGTAGGATGACAACAATTATTGCAGATCCTTAATTAAAAATTGAAAAGACTTATTTCATTGGACATAACTTCGCAAATCCACCTAGAATCGATTACAGTTTAAAAAATGAGGATGAATAAAATATCAATTGAAAAGCGAGTTGGAGTTTTGAATCAAGTGATTCAGAATTGAGAATTATTTTATTCATTGTATAGGAAAAAAATCAAAATCAGTTCTGGCAGAGAGGAAGTTTTCCCCACATCTAAAGTAGGCTAATTGTTGAAAGTTTTTTCAATATCTGATCGGTGAAATTTATAAATAAATAAAATTTGATAGTCTATTGTGTGAAAATTAAAAGCTTTAAAAATTCAATCAACTTGATAACCATTGAAAGATTGAAATAATAAGAAATCATATCACATAACAGAGATTTTTATTGCATGGGATAAAGCATTCAAGTCACGTTCAATGATTATTAATCCTAGTCTTCATTTGAAAATACATTCTGTGGTTTCTTTTTGTGAACTAGTGGTGAATTAGTAAGGCTGATATCGTGAAATTATCAGCGAAATTCAACTACCTTCCATGAATATTATTATGGGAATATTATAACAATATCATTATGGAAAATTAATCAGATAACCTCAATAAGATATTATGTGGAGTTGTTGAACAATCATGATTGAAACAGCCAGCAATGAAATTTTATGGCTCTTTCTGTCGGACTGCTAAAAATTGAGTAATAAAGAGAGGCCTTCACCACGAGTAGTATGATGTATAACTATAACTATTAAGGTTTACTGTTTTAGAATACTGTTTGAAATAGAATGATCCATTAGTGTTGGGATCATTAAAGCAGCTCATGGTTGAGATATTACAATCCATAAATACTTGATATGGAGATGCTTGATTAGTTTCGGTGACAAATTTATGAGTGTGGATAAGTCGATGTGTCAGATTGGAGATTAATTAAACAGAGCTGATAATCTTAGTCGACCCAGATAATTTTATGGGACGGAAATTATAAACTTTAACGATCCTGAAAATGGATCTATGAGTTGACTAGCGATTTCTTGGTCACATACTATTCAAAATAAATAATTGAGGAACCTCCAGAGGAATGCGAAAAGGGAGAATTGAAACACAACTTGTGAATTGGAGGTATTACATTTGACTGCTTTAAAATAGTCTCATCTTATAATTTTTGTATTCTTGTTTTACTTTCAGAGACTAAGATATTATTTAGATTCTATTACCTGCATATCTGCAAATGTTTTAAAATTAATTTCGGCTCATAATATTCTACTTCTATATTAATCCTTTGGAAACCATGATTATTTATTTCAACTCTATTACCTTGAGATTTGCCAATTATTTCAAACTGATCTCTTAATTATATCTGCCAATGTTTTGAAATTGATCTCGGCTCATATTTTTTTCTTCTGTTCCACCTTTGGAAACAATTGATTATTTGAACTTCTAGTTTGAGATTTGACAGTTATTTTAAATTGATCCCTTACTTGAACAGTAATTACACTCTATATGCCAATGTTTTGAAATTGATCTCGGCTCATAGTATTCTACTTCTATTCCACCTTTGGAGACCACTGATTCTTCAATTTGGGAAGGGGTCGATTGAAATCAAATTACATAAATGATAATAATAAAAAAAGAATGATCAGCATTATTTTTAGGGCAAGGGGATCATTACTGCCATTGAACTTTAGAGTGGATCAAGAAGAAAATAGTTATATATGTTCTTTGTGTAACAGTGGTGAGGTGGAAGATACCATTCATTTTATAGGAAGATGTAAGGTCTTATCGGAATTTCGTGTAAAATGGTTCGGCTGCTCGGTGATGACTAATGAGATAGTTCATGAATATTTGAATGGCGAAAATCGGAAACTCTTAGTAGGTTATTTTAATGCAGCACTGAAATATAGAGATTTTCTTGTAAAGGAATTTAACTTTTGAATACGTATAATTTGATTCGGCAGTTATATTATGGACTAAGGTTTGTTTAAATTGATTTTATAATGTAAGATTGAATGTTTATCTATTGTAGCAATTCAGTTCTCAGGATAATATCATTGTATAGTTATGAAGATTCTTTTTTCTATGGTTTTTATTTATGGTAGGAGATAACCCTGCTCTATATGGTTAAATTTTATCTTGTAAATTAGGATACATTTGATTCAGTTTTTTGGTTTGTTTTTTTTTTCTTTTTTTTTAGTAGGTACCTACAGATCGTTCGGTAAATAGGCTTACTAAATGTAACTGAATATTTTCAATTATTTGATAGTGTTGGCAAATGATCCGAGAAATATGTATATATATTTTTTCAAGCGTTAATATGGAATGTTGTTATTCGTCGAAATTGTAATGATGATTTAGTTGGAACAGATAAAGAGGAAACTACTGTAGGTTATGTCTAGTTCTTGATAATAGTTTTGGGGTTTTTCAGTGTTTTTTCCATCAGATAGTAGATAGAATGGATTTTTCAGGCGAAATCCTACCGAGATTAGATAGTGGAAACTACTAGACTCTGGCTGACGGCTTCGGCTAAGCTAATAGAATTTGAGTTCTGTTGATTATTTGAACTTTTACTTTGAGATTTGACAGTTATTCCAAATTAATCTCTCAATTAAACAGTAATTACACTCTATTACCTTCGTATCTGCCAATGTTTTAAAATTGATCTCGGCTCATATATTTCTTTTGTTGCACCTTTGGAAACCACTGATTATTCATTTGAACTCTAGCCTATATTACCTTGAAATCTGTCAATAATTTCAAACTGATTTCTTTTTTATACAACAATTACCTGAAGATCTTTGACGGAGAGTTTCTGCACATCAGCCCTGACCTGTCCCACTTCCATCCACATGGTCTTCTTCATGTCGCGGATGGCGATCTTGTAGCCTTCCAAGGGCGCACCGCCGTCTGTCTCGGGCACACCCCACTCGATCATGATTGTGTGTGAGGCAATCACCCGAACCTCAAGCGGTGCAGTTGGTGGTGATGGAACAGCTGGAACAGACAAGAAAAATTGTTCAAACCATAAAAAAAATACATCTGGTACATGTGCACAATAGAGACTGTGTAATCAGACTGATTTAAGGTCTTTATAATGTGCATCATCTCCGTTAAAACAATGAATCTAACTACAACTTTTTCAGGCGAATTAGAGAAAGAGTCATTTGTAATTGAGGATAGTGAATAATATTGTAATATTGTGATATATGTATAAATTAGTACAGTCACTTGTATCTGAGAAGTTATTTATATAAATTTGTTTATTATTGACATTTGTAAATATCATTGACTTGTTCTCAAATTGAATTTATTCTTTCTCAAATACCACTGGAAAAGGTGTAAAAACGTAGTTTAAAATTGATATTTGATAAGTTCACAGTTAAAACCAAGTTCAATTCAAGTTGAAACATTGTTTGAACGGATTTGGTACATGTGAGTCAATAATATAACATTGTTACATGTTAAGATTGTAACATTAATAATCTATGCAATGGTTAATAGATTGTGGTAAATCTCGAAAATAAATTTGATAGAGAGAGGTTGGATCTCTCCTTTAATGAGTCCTATCATTTGAAATCCTGTTTATGCGCTACAAATCAATCCAAAGATTAGAAAAAATTAAAAAATATTATAGAAAGCCTCCCATTTAAAATCCCGTTAAGACACCAATCCAGATATAGCTTAAAATGTATAGTAGCAGAGGTCTTACGAACAAGGGTTTTAATGCCACTGGTTATTATAAAAATACTGTATCCAGCAGTTTGACTGCAACGTTCAATAATTTCTTCCTTGAGAAGACAGTTACGGTATTATAATGAAAACATAATATAATTTTTTGAAGAAACTATTTCAAAATATAGAAAAACATAGAACAGTTCAGAATAAAACATGAATGTGTTCTACTCACTGGCATGTGTAGAAAGACTAACTAGTCCGGTGGAAGCCGGTGTGCTGAGTCCTATAGAGTTCTCAGCATATATCCTAAAGTAGAACTCAGATTTCTCTTTCAAATTCTCAACGGTGTATTGCAGCACGCTTGCATCCAGAGTAACAACTCTGGTCCATTTACTGCTTGTCATTGATTGTTTCTCGATGATATAACCTGTATAAAACAAAATTTGTTATGAATTGAATGTTGTACAGTGGTTTACAAGAAGTAAAAATGAATCTATTTAGTAACAAGAGATTCGAATTGAATCTTGAAAACGTTGAGTCGAGTCAATCAAAAACAATAAAGAAAACAGTAAAATTTGATTAATGGTTTTCACTTGCTGAGCAAAATAGGAATAAATTGTATCAAAATGAGAATTTACCGCTTCAAAAATCAGTTATGTCAATTTTATTTTAAATCAAGAGGAACAATGTGTATTGTCTCAACAAGTATGCCGGCCAGGTTGGCCTAGTGGTCTCAGGCGTTACAACTTTCAGTCTGCTAGCAATGCCTGGTTGTGAGTTAGAGACTTAGAGTCGCAATAGGCATGGATGTTTTTCACCCCATCAATCACCCACGCACTCAATATCCACTACCCATGAACAAGATAAAGTGCTTATGTGGGCATAATCGCAATAAAAAAGTGCATCATCAATAATGAAATTTTTCATTTCATAAATTGAACAATCATTCAATAAATTCTTGAAATCACGTTTCTCTATTCTGATATCTTCGAACAATGATATGTAAGAAGGTACAATGAATGCGCTTGAAGGTGCTTTCAAACTAATCTTTTTCAAGGAAGCTCTGTTGAATTCACTGACATACAATCAAAATATTTTGTATATTTGTATTAATGATTGAAGACAATATTCCGCGAGGAAGCGCTACTTAATGTATCTAGTGTTGCCTGTTGCCTCATACAATTATTTTGTCTTAGTTATTGTTGCATGAAGACTAGAAGATGCTTGCGGACAAGATTTATTCCAAACAAGCACCTACTGATAATAATGAATTCATTCAATGTCTTTTTATACATTAGCTTCTTCATTCTAAATACGATCTTGTGTTGACATTGCACGAAGCTCAATTATATCATCCAATGCAATGGGTTTTTCCATAAAGAATCGATATTCTCTTACCTGTGAGTTCAGTTCCACCGGAACTTTCAGGCGGTCCCCACTTCAGCGTCACACTCTTGCTTGTTATATCAGCGACCGCGAAGTCTGTTGGTGCTGATGGTGGAGCTACAAATTAGAAATAATCCATTTTAATACAAGTCTCTTTTATTCGACTTTCAATGAGATATGCAGGTAGTCAATAATACCATAGAGAAACTTTGTATATGGTAAAGCTCTCAATGTTTTCTCTATAGTTATATATTAACTTGAAGTTAATATTAGCTTTTCTTGACTGGTCATCTTTATTCGACGTAAAGTGTTGATTATAAATACACCGCACATTTAGGTACTCTATTTTAATTGTTATCATCTATATTATAAAAAATATTGAACTATACTACACTATCTATAGAAAAAGCGCTTGACAAAATAAGGTTGATTAATAGTCTAATAATCACATTTATGATATTCCAACTTGTTCAAGCTATCGAGCACCAATGTGAATAATAAGAAATAAACAATAAATTGGAATAAGAGTTAAAACCCACTATCATCAATTTTAAAGAGAATTCAAAGTTTCACAACTATGTAAAAATGGCTATACTGAGTTTAAAGTTTCTATAATTTATATTTGACTGAAAATTCAACTCAAATAAGGTAATTTATCCTTATTATAGTAATAACTGAGTAAAAGTGTAGTACGGAAGTGTAATAGTTCAAGTATAAAGTGAATATTTAGTGGTAAAGATAATGAACTTCTTCAAATACCTTGGAAAATTGAATACAAGTTTATGTTGATGTTAAAACCACACAATGAACAATGTCATGGTTCAAATAACATTCTATTTACTGTAAAATATTTACATCTTGGAAAGATTACTGTACTAGTCATTTCTCAGTCTCGTGCATGGTTTTCTTGCTCTAGCCTACATTTGGAATGATTGGTAATTAATATACAGGTAATACTGAGAAGTCAATGCACAAGGAATGATTAATATACATGGATATACACGAATAATCTTCAAAACAATAGGATAACGGTACGGTATTAATTATTTAAAATTCACCTGGAGTGGAACAATACTTCAAATATGAAGGGTTTGAAATAATAATTATTGATTTAAATAAAATATACTCCAACTAAAGAAAGTTTGTTTTTCAATTCTGAAGAGCATGTGAAACATTGTTTCAATTGAAAATACTGTGAAACATTATTAATATAATGAGTAAACATGCTTGTGAAATTTAATTTTTCAGAATAATATTGGACTTGAAACTACTTATTCATGGGATTATTGATACAAATAATTACAAATACAATTTACAAATTCCAGAGGTACCTTCTATAACCTTAACCTTTTCTAATATGTACAAACATTTTTCTTAAAAAACATTATCACAAGCATGATCATGGGAAAACAAGGATTTTTCTAGATTTAAAGGGTAAATATTTTTGGTAAGGGCCAAAATTCCATCACAGAATTGTTTCCATTCAATTGATTTGTTCCACTACTTACGAGGACCACCCAATTTTGTTGTTGGGAATGTTCCCAGCAAAACGTAAATAGCCTTATCAGTCAAGATATTAGAACCTGAATACAGTAATCAAAATTATATAAACATGTAAGATACGGTATCAAGGGAATGAATAATAACTTACACTTACTTAGAACTTCATAAGTACTTATAAAACCATGAGAACAGAACGCACTCACCAAAATTGAGTATTATTTCATGTATAATGAAATGTATCCCACATAGCACACAAAGTATCCGATACATATTAAGTACATATCAATGTAACCCTTAAAGTATGTATTACAAAATATGTACCTCAAACGTATCTGATACATATTATTTGAGGCAGAATTGATACGTATCTCCCGATACTTTCCGATACATATCAGATATGTATCCGCTAAACCTACCCACAATGCATTAGTAACTGTACCTTTGCTTGTGTGCTCTTTCTGAACTGAAATTTTCTGTTGTGAGAAGTGATGAAATGTAAACTGATGTGATTGTGGAGACAAAACCAGAATAGTACTTTTAAAAGGATGAAAATTGTTTATTTGAATGTAATATTATAATATATTACTTATTATATAAATCTGTGTTTCATTTATGAATTGGTTTGAATCTGATCCAATGCTAAGTAGGCTATTGATTGCATTCAGTATTTTGAGGTTAAGTTTCTTATGCATCTTTTTATGTCTTTCCAAATGGGATTAACTGGATTATTATGATTTTATTTCAACAATTACAAATATCAATATCATCATTTGATAATATTTATATCATTGATCAACAAAGTATTTTGGCAATTCTTTTTTGTTAGTTACATATTAGATGTATATCCAAGACATGAGGGTGATACATATCGGATACGTATAATCAATACCTAAATAATATGTATCTCAAAAGCGGACATTTTCACGTATCAGATACGTATCAGATAGGTACTATGTACGTAAATTTATGTATCCAATACATACTGTAAGTATCGATGGAACTTATCTGATATGTTCATGTGCTATGTGGGATGATGTATGAAGTATGATGCACTCAAAATTCCTTCATTCATGGATTGCATAAGACATTATTTTGATATGAAGGAAATAAAAATATTAATAAAGGAAGATGTGTGAGGGGGAAAAAGAGGAAAATATAATGAACACCATTCGTCAAGTGATTTCAATACAATTTTTCAGAGTATAAATGCTTCAAAATATTTTCTCAAACATACTGAAAAAAAATACATACGGAAGCTAGCTTATGGTTGAGAGGATCAACGTGCTAACCACACGCAACCTCTATCCTGGTTGATGATTATTTACCTCTGCTGTATAGTGGAGTGAATATGAAACTAGCAACCAGCCAGTTGGTAGGCCTATAAGCACTCCATGGGCTGTTGAGCCATTGACATACATTGATACATACATATACATACTGAAAATTCACCCAGAATGTAGCATACCGTACCGTACTTTGAAAGATGAAGATAATATTTATGTGGAATCGATACGTTTAAGATTAATAATTATAATTTATCTTCATGAACACATAATGAATGAGTATAAGCAAAGATTATGGAGAGAAATACTTTATATTCACTGGTTTAAGTCAATGAGGCAATAAAGCAATGGAATGATAAACTGTAGAAAAAATGTGAATTTCAAATTAAAACATAATGTAAGATTTTTTTAGCAACAACTGACTCATGGACCACTCTGTATAAAAATTCCAATATATTATAACAATGTACGATGATTATTTATATATATTTGAAGCGAATTTTGTACCACAGACTGAGTATACAGAATTAATTCTCTCTTGTTTGGGGTCTAATGCCGGGTTTTTCCAAGCACACTCAAAGTTGAGGGACCCTCAAATTTTGATAACAGCAGACATTTTCTATGATAAGTATAATCAAAAACGTAGTAAACTTGAGGGTCCCTCAAATTTGAGTGTGCTTGAAAAACCCGGGCATTAAACTAACAATAATCTGGAATGTTAGATATTTTTAATGATCTAAACATATAAATGTGTTTAACAAAATTCCATTGTAGTGATTTTTTATAAACAATCGAGTGTTGAATTTTGTAAATTCTTACTTCATATTGATCAGAAGAGGCCAACTATAAGCCATATACATTAAATTGTTCTAATAATGAAATTATTGAATGAAAAAAAAGATTAAATTATGACTTCATGAATAAAGAAAATTAATATTATTCATTAATAATGAAGGGATGTTCGAGAAACATGAATATAACTTACTGATGCGTTTTCCAGCTGTGATTGGCTCATCACTGTAGTAAGGAGGTCCAGTTCCTACTTTGTTACGAGCCGTTATCCTGAAGTCATAATCGGTGTTCATCTTCATCTGAGATATGCTTATGTACAATTCTTTTGTTACTCCAACCTGTAAACATTCAATAAATTTTTCATTAAAATTTTCAATTTTTTAAACAAATTAGATGGTTTGTCATACTTGTTTACAATGCGTGTAATCATATTACCGTAATTGTATTAATTTAATTCAACAGTAAAATGTAGGAAACCCTTTTTATATTATTATTATTATTATTATTGAGTTTTTTATGTGAGTAGCCTTAGTCAATTCAACAAATGTTTGAAATACTTGGTAATTTACTACAAACAATGCTAAAAACAGTGCATGTAATTGTGATAATATACATGTCATACAACAGTGAAAATTTATCAAGTTATTAGAATTTTCATTCATATTTTACAATCTATCATGAAAATTATCACAGATCATATTTGTCAAATTTGGTTATAAACTATGCCTAATACTCATGACATGACAACACAATGCACTGAAACGTTATATTCAATGGTACAAATCTTCCAAAGTTGATAATAAACTTACGGATTAAAAACGACAATTCATTCTAAATACTGTATTCAAGGAAGAAAATACGGTACATGAGTTCATAGAAAAACATACATTAGAGAAAAATAGAATCATATAGGTTTGCGAAAAGAGTGAAATACACTAAAAATAAGTAGGACACTAAATAAATTCAATCAAGTGCTACTGATAGCGCACTGTCCAATGTTTCCATCAACAAACTATACAGAATAGTAAACTATTAACTATAAACCAGATCATAGTATATCAGGGGCGAGGCGTGACTTTTTGGCTCGGTCATCTCTAGGAAAAATTTAGTTCCGCACCCCCATCTATCTCACCCCCCTCCCATACCCAAAAGATAATAATGTTCCATTTTAGACAATTATTTATCAAGCTTTATTATAACTAGTCCAATTACTAAAGATAATACACGATGAAGAACACAAAAATCTGTTGGAAATCAATAAATAATTGGATAAATTAAATACGCTGTTATTCAAATCAGTATGCTAATTGAAATAGAAATTAAGAATTGAAATAGAACTCCAAGGAGCCAAATATAATTGGTTTTAATTTATCCTTAATTTGTTGATTACCAAGCCGAATGATATTAATTTATTTATTTAATGACAAATTATTCCTTATCTTAGTTAACCATAGTTATTCATAAGTATAATAGAAAAATAAATAAAAATCAAACACCCTGTTTTGAAAAACTTTAAAATTATAAAAACACATACATGTTTCGGCACATTAGCCCATTATCAATTTGGATAAAAATAGTAATCATACTATATAATAGTAATAGTTACTATTTTTATCCACATTGATAATGGGCTAATGTGCCGAAACATGTATGTGTTTTTATAATTTTAAAGTTTTTCAAAAAAGGGTGTTTGATTTTTATTTATTTTTCAATTATTTTAAACACCCCTAAGTTTTAAAGTTCATTTTTGGCCAAATAATAGTACAATACAATAAACATCATATGATTTAAGGATTTAAGTTTGCAACACTATACGGAGTGCAGAGAATTTGTTGTCAGAGACGGTGGAATCGCAGAAAATAGCGATGTTTTTGTCCGTATACTCCGTCCATCATTTGCGGGAGGGAGTGGGAGAGTTGATGCAGAAGAGTGGTGGTACGAACGCTAATCAGTGTTACTGGAATCGCTCACTGTTGAGCATATTGAACGAATGGAACTGATGATGGAGTAGTTCACTCTATTCGAACTTGGCGCGCTTGCAAAAAGCTTTGATTTCTTCACTTCTTTGTATTTATTTTTAATATTTCCAACTTGATAATTCCTACACATTATATATCAATATCTGTCTAGTCATCGGCGAATCCAAAGAAGACCGGACGCCTCGCCTCTGTAGTATATGCATTTATATTGAGAAATTGAGTACTTTTTGAATAGACTACACTATATAAAAATAATAAATTTTGAAAAGGCTCACCTTTTGCCATGCCTTCTTCGAAGACTCCTTCTGTTCTACCGTGTAGTCGATGATAGGAGTGCCTCCATCGCTCTCCGGTGCATTCCATTTTATTGTGCAAGATGTTTCTGTCATGCCAGACACCTCCAAGGGTCCCTCAGGTGCACCAGGGTAGTCTAAAACAGTTATAAGTAACTCAATACATAACGAACGCATGAACCAAAAGCTGTTGAATAAATAACAACTGATACATTTGATAGTAGTACATCCAACAAAATCAAGGACTAGTTTGGAAGGAATTACTTACTAAGCACTTAAATACTCGTAGGCTACAGAAATAATTCTGTGTGTTATTCTAAACTTTACTAAACGAGTGTTCTTCTTTTTTATACCTCACGTATCACAACGGTTGAGAATTGATATGTAACTTGTAAGTTCCAATTACTCATCGGTCATGGAACTCATCGGTCGTGAAACCGATTCAATTTATTCTCTGCCATTGTTTAAATCGATGATACAAACCATCCTAAAATTGCAGTATATATTATACGTGCGATATGCGGTCAGCTGGAGGTGACGCCCTCAGGAGATCTAGGCAAGTGCTTGAATAAAAATGTGCGTAGAAGGATATCAAGAGAATCAAGATTCTATAAACTCTTGATATATTCTATCAATACTCTCTTGTGTTCTCATTCAAGGTATGTTTCCATTACTACAAAAGTTACAAGGGCGCATGTGCCTAAGATGCAGTAGAAACAATGAGATGTAGAGAGCAACGCACACTGTTCAGCCGATTTTCGATTCGCGTTGCTTCATACAACTAAGTGTTTCTATTTCATTTCTATTTATATTACTGCATGTGCCCGCGACAGGTGGCAATGGAAACCTACCTTCACCAAGCCGCAATACAATTAAGCAGATATTAGTATTAGACATTTTTGAGTAGCCTATTAGACACAATTATGCAGATATTAGACATTACTTTTTGGCGAAAGGTTAAGCCACTCGGCCGGCAACCGAGGGGTACCGGGTTCGATTCCCGGTCCGGGCGGAATTTTTTGAACAGTTTCACTCAATGGATCTCGACTGCTATTTAGTACATTGGTCAATATTTGCAGTTGTAGAAGTCCTTTGTCTATTTATATATAGCGATATATGAAGATTCAAATTAATTATTAATATAACATTACTTTTTCTCTATTATTTCCAAAATTACGTTAATTATAAATTACTGAATAATTTACTTGATACGAGATTCTGATTTCTATACAAATTTTATATATGACAAATTGTATGGCTTTTATTGAAAAGGAGACCCTTACGGGTAGGTTCCACCTCGTCTTTATGTATTTGGTTAAATACGTACTGGTCACCTATTGGTTGAGTATTGAAACAAGTATGTAATAGACGAGGAGAAATTATTCTTTCAGACGGATAATAATTGCAATTATTCTGGACCTCCAACGATAAGAGTTCCAGAAGGAGAATGGATATAAACAATACTAACATTATTTAGAATACTAACTTATTCAACAAAAAGAATGCCGATGCCTTACCGATTGTTGACTTGATGGTAACTGTTTCACTTTCAAGGGCTTCAGAGATTCCAACCGAATTTTGTGCGAATACTCTGAACATATACTGATTGTCTTCTTGTAACCTCCTGATTGTGAGGTGAGTGGAATCCTTATCTACATCTCCGACCTGCAAAAATGAAAAATAATAAAAAATATATTTCATTGATCAAGTACAAACATAATCAACAATATTCTTGCATGAAGTTAATGAACTTGAAGCATAGTTTGATTGAAGGGAGTATTTTGTCACCTCTACAAAAAATTAATGATATTCTAAACATCTCCAAACACAATCATCGAAAATTTACTATAAATTGAATTTTTATAGTTCAAGTGGGTGAATATAGTGTAATTGGAAAAGTCATGCAAAATTTCCGATTTATTTATTTATTTGAAATTCAAATGTAATTTTTTAGTAATTTATTGATGAAACGATTTCTTGAGCTGTATCTATGTATCATTCACAAGGGATTTATTGATATGGTGATTTTCTTGTTTATACAATGAATTTTTATTATATTATTCCTATTCTATTGATTGATCCAAAATAAAGAGAATACGAATTAAAAAGAAGTTAGAAAATGGAATATAATGACACAAAAAAATAATATTTATACCCTTGTTTGCATGACTTGGCCATTAACTTTTAACAAAAATAAACGTGTTATTAATTGAAATCGTAGATTTTAACATACCTTAGTCCAAACCATTTTGGAAATATCACATTTCTCCACAAAATAGCCGATGAGTTCCAATCCTCCACAGTCTTTTGGTTTGTTCCATTCAATTGTAACAGAGTCTTTGTGCATATCTCTCACAGTGATCGGTCCCTCAGGTTTAGATGGTTTATCTAAGGTAATAAACGAATAAAGAAGTTGTGAGAAATCCAAATAATAAAATAAAGTTTCAAGTAATTGAGATTTTCAATTGTCATAATTCGAAGAACATTGCCATTTTGCTTTGGATATCATACAGACAAAATGGATAAAACGTGTTACTTGAGTTTTTTAATAGTTAGTTGAATATGAACCTTCAAAAGCATCTTTCAATGTGACAGTCGAGTAGGCCTACAACTATTATTATTGCGTATCATATACACCTGTACTGTTCTACTAACTGGTCATCTAGAGATACCAAGGGGAAGAAAAAGAAAAGGGTTCAACCAATCTTGGACATCTCATCTCTGAATGAGCTGCAGATAAAAAGATTATTGAAATCAACGATGAAATAAATTATATTCACGAAAAAACATCACCGATCTTGTTTCAGAGTTTTATGTACACTGTTCAATTTCCATTGGAGAAAATCTTATATTCCTATATATAATAGATAGTATATTAATACACAATAAACAATACATTCATCGAACGAAATAGTCATTCTTGTAAGATTATTATATCGTATGAAGTCTAATTCATCGTATAATTTACAAATTTGAATGTTGTTTTCTATCTTATTGGAAGTAATTTGAAATGCGAACACAAAACATGGAACAGATAATGGAAGCATAGCTTAATGGAGCTTGGGAGGATAATAGAAATTTTGCAATGAGATCAGGGAAAAAGACTTTGGAAGAATAAGAAAATGTTCAATCTTTCCAGGATAGAATTGGCTCCTGACACAGTGACTGGTGAGATGTTGTAATATTCCTAAATGAAGGAAACACAAGGATATCTAGTCAACTATAATTTTTCATGTCAAAATTAAAATAAATCCCATGATATTAGATTGAATCCTTGAGAGAATATCTTGAAGTCTAAATCCACTGTCAGATCGTACTGACAGTTCAATCGTTCAACAATCGGTCAGCCTGGTTTACAGCTATTCTGGACTGCCAGTTTCCCCATCCACTTATACTTTTTGACTGTCATGATCCAAACTGACAGTGGATGTGGACCCTTAGGAGAATGAGAGAAAATAAGGAATCTTACCAATAACTCTGAGTGACAACTGAAGATAGGCGGATCCAGCAGAGTTTGAAGCTTTGATTGCATAGGTGCCAGTGTCCTTTCTCTCAACCGAGTAGATGGCAATAGTGGATGTAGTCTCGTCCACATAAATCTTGCACCGGCTATCTGATTCAATGAGATCCTCATCTTTGGTCCATTTGATGTCAGGTTTGGGGTAGCCGCTGAATTTCACTTCGGGTTTCCATTGGCTCATTATTCGCAGGCATTGGTTCTCTTGATTTGGCTCGATAACCAATTTCGGCGATTCTGTAAAAGATATGCTCGTTTACTTGAAGCCAATAAAAACACAGAAAGAAGTTTATCCTCATTTCAAAATATTTCTACAACATACTATTGCATTATAAGCATTAATAAATTGAGAATCTGTGTTTAGAAGACCAAAAACAAGATTTCAAATGGTACAGAAAATGGATTCTGGTTTAAATTGTGATACCTTAGAAAAATATGAATCTGGAGAATCCAGTTTCCAAAAATAATCTAGTTTGCTAGAGTTACTTTCTCTTTTATCTCTGCAATGATGTTTTTCCAAAAGAAATATCAAAGGAGTTGATGTATTTATAATAAATAATAGGTATAAATCTAGGTGAAACCAATCTCCTACTTGTTTACAGTTTGTAGAAATTTTAAAAAATGGAATAAATAATAAATTCATGAGTAGTTAGGGTTGTCGATATTATTGTGAGCACCAACGTTCTGTGATGTTATATAAATTTAAATACCTTTCAATAGTTTTAAATATAGAAACTGTACAATCAGTATGATTATAGGCTCAACAGTTTTGAATAGTTTCATAAAATATACAAGTTGACTTGAATGAACACAAGATTCTTCAATGTCAGAAAAATATCTGCAGAAGATATAACTGATCAAACTGAAGTTGCCACGTAAAATGTAATCTTTTTAATCAGATATCACTCACCCTGTACTGTTACTGTGCATGACGTTTCCACACTTCCAGCAGAGTTGGTTGCTTTTATGGAATAAACACCGCCGGATGTTTCTTTGGCTTCTTTGAGTACATATTTGGCCACACTCTTTTCAAAGCTAATATCTTTGCTCTTCAATACCTTTCCATCCTTCATCCTGAAATGAAGAGAATCAACTTGTTAATGAACTAAGAACTCACAATTTTTGTAAATGAATCAATGACATGTTAGTGAATAAAAATAAGAATACTGCATCACAGTATTCACAGGACCCTTGTTTAGTAGCTCTATACAAAAAGGAAACAACAATGACATGATATAGATGACGCTAAATAGTTTAGACGGTTTCGCCTGTCTCTTGTACAAGATGTAACCTACTAACAGCTGATGTAACGCATCAAATGCCTCTCTTGATTTAAAAAACATCATATAGGCATAGCTAAATAACAAATCTAATTAAGAAAATCAGCGCCAAAAAAGCATGGCGTCAATTATAAATAATTAATACTTGATACACAATTGAAAAGAACAGAATAGTATTTCTATTGGACAATTAAATAATATTCAGGCTTAAAGAGACGAAAATCGTCTATTATTGCATCAAATCCGAGACTAAATAATTCATCCCAGATTAGGTTTTAGCTCGAGCATAATGATGTAAAAGGATTATATCTAATAAAAACCTCTAGCTGTCAGTAATGATACCATAAAATGCAGATATTTTGTTCATAGTGGTGTATTTTTCTGAGTAAAAATTCTGTGAATTTTAAAAAGGGACATAACCTGAATTTGGTCATAACAATCAAAATATTATAATAGGAGAAGTTTTGGGGAAACGTCTGTCTTTGTCATTCCTTCTACTATTTATTCATCTATTCATTTTACAGAAACTTATATTGGTTAAAAACACAGACTTATGTCCAAACGTTTTTATGCAACATTTTGACGAATATGTTCGAAATAAAATCATATAAATAGAATTATTTCTTCAATAAAGAATTTATAATCAAGGAGAAATACCGTTTTATGAAAATTTCGAATTTAGAGCAATAGGATATTCCAAATGAATTAATTCAACAATATTATATTATTGTAATCAAATAAATAGATAATGCTGAAAACTGACACTGGCAGAGAAGTGTATATTGTAGGTGAGAAGTGTATCTCACACCATAACATGAGATTTACATATAATTTTTATTAATGTAGATTGCAAATTTAAAGAGTTGGCAAAAGAATGGTGGATTCGACCAAGCTAAGGGTGGGGTTTCCTTTATGCGTAACGTTCCGACGGTCGTCCGCAGTCGAACATCTGTAGCAAGTCAAAGAGCTCTTGTTTTTCAATCTCAATTACTGTGTATAACTTCAATGTTGATGTTATGAGAATTGGTAAAAATATACCGGTGATGGATAAGAGCGACCAAAACAATCAATAGTCTTTGTAAGTCTCTGTATATGAACTTTGACTACTAAATTTTGTATATCGACTACGGTACTGAAATTTGTACATCGACTGACCATTTGACATCAGGTGTCGGTACTCCTGTGATGACCGCCTCCAGAGTTGTCGCCTGACCTGGGCTGACAGCCATATTGGTGAGCGGTTCCTTGACAATGGGTGGCTCAGAGCCGGTCGGCTTCCTCACTGTGGCATAGCTGCTTGGATCTGACGCCGGACCTTTGCCGATTTCGTTGACCGCTGATACCTTGAACATGTACTGGGCTCCGGTTGTCAGCCCCGTCACTGTGTATGTGGTCTCTGTGATAGTTTCTTTCACTTCGTGCCATCTGTGAGAAATCATCATTATTCATTCATAATTCATTATTCAATTTCAAAATTCATTAGTTAATTATCGATGTTGCTTTCCATGACGAAATACTTATTAACACTTTATGATGAAAGACGATTTGTATTCCACAATATATATATATATATATATAATTTTGAAATAATACACATAGACGATTTGTATTTCACAATATATTATTATAATAATGGTGAAATAATACAAATCGTCTTTCATCAAAAAGATTGTTCATTATTTGAATGAGAAAGAAATAAATGGTTTTCTTGGTGGGAAGCTCAAGTATAGTGAGAACTATAATAAGTGGGAACCCATAAGTATAGGTTCCACTCGCCTTGGTAAATTCTGGTCACCCAACCAAAAGCAGTTCAAAGTGTTTGTGAACATCTCAAGCACCTATGTATAGCAATCACCCTCACCGAGCAACCATTTCTGGGTGATTAATTCCATTTATTCATTCTTATGTCAATTATAATAATCATATTTCAATCAATTACTTGATTTATAATACTTTTATGTTGAAATAAGCTTGTTGCAAGTGCCCACAAAAATTCCCGGAAATTCTTTGTTACAAGAATATAGAAGGCGAAAACTTACTCGAGTTTCATAATCATTAAATTCATTCAATAATTATATACAAGCTAATGACCTAAACTGCTCCTATACCAAGTTATACAAAAGTGATGAAGAATGAAGCATATCAGAGTTTCTACACATATGCTTACAAATCAACTAAACACCGTTGAGCTGTTTTTTTATTTTTGTCAAAAGTCTATTAAATCTGAAATAACTTAATAGATATTGTACCGAACATTGTTATAAGAAAAACAAATAGTCAATTTGATAAAGAAAGGAGAATCCCAATAGATGCATGCATCTATTTCAATTTGAAAGATTTGGGAAAAATATGAAATGAATGCAAACTCACGTCAAAAATTCGTCCTTATCATGGTACTCCAGAATGTAATTGGTAATTTCAGAGTTTCCATCGAATTTAGGTTTGGACCAATGCAGAGTTACCGAGTTGTCGGATGTTTCTATTATTTCGGGCGAGCTTGGAGCTCCAGGCACCTCTGAAAAATTAGAAAGGAAGAATGTTGACGATTGATAGAAAATAGACTTAATGAGATAAAATTATAACTCGACAGAATTAGTATGGCTTGTGAGATACATCGCAATGCTAATTCTGTCAAGTTATGATTAAGGGGTTTTAATTTAATTATATATTATAAAGGTAGGCCTTATAATTATACTCCAGTGTTTATTATAAACCATTAAAAACAAACATGCATAGGGATTGGAAACTGCAAACGTTTATATTTTCAAAGATAGATGGATTCGTTTGATTGTATATTATGGCAGTATTCTACCATTCTTGATTCAACAACATATGAATAAACACTGCATGTCTGCATATCTACAATAATGTAGCAGTAGTCTATCTAAAACGATATAGTATATAAAAAAGATACATAATTTGTACTTAAATTTATTGACGTAGGAATAAAGTAAGCTCTAGACAACAATAAAGCATGAAAACAGTAAAAAATCAGGTACCTTACAATAATATATTATTATAATTATAAATCAATCTCTTTATACTGCCAACTTGAGTCTAGAAAACACATTCATTCTCGAGAGTTCATATTCATAACAAAACTATTGAACTCAAACAACTATAATAGTTATGGTTGAGGTCGATATCGATGGTTATCAGTAAGATCGATCGATCCTTATTATTGATATCGGTTTCGCTTAAGAGATTGAAATATTTTTCACCAGAGTAAATAATATTTTTACCAGAGAATAGAATTTGGACGAGTGAATTCAAAGTAGATAATAGTAAAAATATTCCACAGTTCATTGTTGTTTTCAGGCACATTGAGAGGAAGAATACAAAGTTCACTCACCCATGATAATAACACTGAGTTTTTCAGACGCTTCACCAAGTTTGTTTGTCAACACTACAGTGTACTCGCCAACATCGACTTCTTCCACCTTTGTAATTGTGAGGGAAGCAGAGCTCTCATCAATAGTTGGTTTCATCTGAAAAGAAAACATAAAAATAAATATAGGCTACTACATAGACAATATTGTTAATTTTTGTAGAATTAATGATTCTGGTATATATTAAGTAATTTTAAGATTTTAGATTTTCTTCTAGTCAATAATATTATTCTTGTAGCAATGCCTGGTTCGAGTCCCAGTAGGTATCGGTGATTTTCACCTCATCTATCACCCTTGCACTCAATATCCATCACCCATGGACAAGCAAAAGTGCTTATGTGGGCATCATCCACAATAAATAGAATAAAATGAAAATACTGTACATTTCTAATACCTAATGTTATTTACATTGATTGATTTGAGAGGCAGAAGCTCGCTTTTCTGAAAAATTAGATTAGACTAGAGAGTCCTCCCTACTTCCTGACATAGAAGATTGACTCATAATAATTATCCTATTCCTTTTCTACATTGATAACATGTGATCATTTTCTTTTCAAAGCATGTTTTTATGACGAATAAATAACTTGATAAATAATTAATCAATCGTTATTTATTCAAAATGACAATTGGATGAGTGCAAAAGGTTCATGTCCTAAAGTGCTCCTTTACCAATTCATACTTAAGCTGTGATTATCAAAATATTACCAATGACGACCTTTAACGGTCACCTTTTGATTAGGTACCCATCAAAGAGTGTTTGTCTCGAGTGTTTGTCACTTTAACAAAAAGATTTAAACCTAATTAGTGTCTACAAGAAACCAAAAAGAATGAGAGCAAGTTTCAGTTTAAAAAGTGAGAATGATTGAAATATGTTATCTACTCACTCGTTTTGATTTCTTAATAACAGTTCCATTAACGAGCCACTCTTCTTTGGGCGGTGGGCAGGATGTGAATTTTACAGATATCGTGATATCTTCGCCCTTCTTGACTCTGTATTCTTTCTTTTCTGGAATGATTTTCGGTGCCGATTCAATAGCTGAAAATGAAAATAATTAGCATAAAAACGCTTCATTGATATTCGGTTTGAACAAAAGCTTCTCTGTTTCATTAAGGCAGTGATATTGAGCTCGACATTTTTAGTTCATTGGTTTGAAATTTACTAAAATCACATCCAATGAGTTAACATATTGACCCTATATATTATAGAGGAGTTATATTGAGAGTTTTTCAATGAGTTCATTCACAGTAGATTATGTTCATGCAATCCATCCGCCTTCTACCTCTTATTTCATCTGCCCAAGAATTCTACAACGAAATAAGAATGAACCAACTACAGTGAATTCTTGAAAACTTGTTTGATTTGAATTACTGCTAGTTTCAATAGAAGATCCTGGAGTTGAAATTGGAGTACAGCTTGTAAAGCCCAGATATTACTTATTAAAAAACAGCAACAAGCCCAGCAGTTACTTAGCGAGTAATACTGCTATCTGCAATAAGAGGGTTTTTGAAAATAATTAATGAAGATTTCAGAAAGATGAGTACCTACATAGTCGATATTCTAATAATCAACCTATTATTGTCATCTTAAATCCATTTAGACATCTTCTTGGAGAAGGAAAAAGTTTGTCATGGAGATAGTCAAATATTGCAATTATATTATTACAATTCTTCCCATCTATTGCAATTTGCCATATTAAACTTTTATTCAATCATTTCACAACATCTATGAAATTATTTTTGGAAAAAGTCTATTATTTAATTCATATAGATTGTTTAAAAACTTACTTTCAACTTTGAGTTTGGTAGTTGTTTTCACATTGATGGCAACACATGTGTAGTCGCTCTGGTCTTCATTGGAGGCGTTCTTAATGGTCAACGTTCTCGTTGCTCCATCTGACGTAATGACGTATTTACTTGAAGGCTTGATTTCTTTTCCTTTCCTGTAAATAGCCCAGATATTATTCACTCATTCTTAGTGAATCAATTCAATAGAACAAAGAAACAAGAATTTGGAGTGATAGTATAGAAAACAAATAACTCAACTTGATAACTGTGAATTGTGAGAATATTAATAGTCTAGATGTTAAAATAGGTGGTAGCTGTAAGACAACACAACTATTCTTGCTATTAAAATGTTTCATCAATGATTGATACAAATCTAGAAAGCTAATTTAGCAAGGTACCACTTGAACGAAATTGATTTAAATGTTTTTCCAACTTTGTTAACTTACTTCAACCATTTCACTGGCACATCGGGATTGGAGAGTTGAACAGTGAATACTGCATCACTGTTGATAGGCACCAGTGTTACATCTGGCAGACCAACAATGAATTCAACTGCTGGTTCTGAAAAATGAAAATGGAAAAATAACTACTCATTCATCATAGTTTATGAGCTAGAATTTTGCTGAATGAATAATGTCCTAGAGCAAATGCAGTTTTTTCAACAGAGAATCATTACAGCTAACAGCAAAATACTATAATATACGACATGAAAAGAGTTCATTTTTATGAATTATCAATGCACAAAGAAACAAATAGGCGGCACTGATATGATATGAGTAGCACGATGAATTGTTCATTTCTGGTGTTTACTGGAGAAGGGTACTCTATGGTGCTCCCTAGTTCCAACAATATTCTTGTCTTTGCGTTGATTTCTCAGGATGACATTCAATAAAAATGAAAGTTTTCTTGGAGCTAATGCTAAATTTGAATCACAAAGTTCACTAATTTCAGATATCTGCTTTAAATTGGAAATATTCAATAAGTTTTTCAAGAAATCAGTCTCAGACACAGAGTTGATTCACCTAGATCTATACAGTATTGCTGAATAATAATATGAATGTATTTCAATGTATTTATCTTAATGCAAATTAGTATTAAAATACCATCATTCTGTAATGAGATACTCAAGATACTTCTCCGGGGGTTTGAAAGTATTCTTAAATATTTCAGATATTCATTTCACAAATGATTATCTATTTCTTTTTCTGACTTTAACGTTCCAAGTCTCCATTACAATTGATTTCTTTTTATACACTTGAAAAATGCAAACTCATTATACTTCTTCTAGGGGTTTAAGAGTTTCTGGAATATCTTGGACTTGGATGTTAATCTTACGTTTTCCATCACTTTAACGTTAGTATCCAATTCTCGATTCCAATTGGTATTTTTATACATCCACATAATTAAATTTGAACTACATGTTTAGCGTATGCCTTTTAATATCAGGGAGACCCAAGAGTTGTTCCTCTTCACCACATAATCTAATTTCCCTAGGTGGGAACATGGGGAACCATCTAGGTTATAGTTGATCACACTTCTTATATTATAACTAATTTTTATAATGTCATTCATAAAAACCGTACCTTCGACAGTGACCCGGGCATCAGACACCTGATCCCCAACTCGGCACGAATAGACTCCGCCGTCAGCCAACTCTGCCTGATAGATCTTCAGTTTCTGGCGCTTGCCATCGATGGACAGCTGCACATGCTCGCTGAACTGCAGCTCGCGGTCGTCCTTGAACCATCTGACTAGCGCGTCACCCTTGGTCAGCTCCACTTCCAGGATGGCCTTCTCGCCTCTCGTTACTGTGATGTCCTGCAGTTTGGTCTTGATCTCCGGTGGTAATTCTGCAATGATTATTCATAATATAAGTCATATAATTTAGCCAAAATACACAACTATAATATTATGATAGGGATCGAAAAAACAGTTATAGCCTTTACTGTTTCAAATTTTGCTCTAAATGATAGTCTAAACAAGCTAATGCTTCTTTTGTACTGTATTTTGAAACACAAATGATTCAGATGAAAAATTTAGACACCGAGAAACGAGAATAAAAAAAGGAAAGAGGAAGAAAAATTAAGCACACTGAAAATCAAGAGTTAGAATTTCTTGGATGCAATACAATTCTAACTAACAAAGAATCGATTATCAAAAGGTAGCATTCCCAAGCGGCGGCTCGAGCTGCCCGCCTTTAAATTCGCTGCTAGAGCTGTCCAGCTCTATCTGCGCTGCTCTAGCCATCACAACTCTATTCCTATATAACTATATTTTAGATATTTGCTCTGTTATTAGGGCTACTAAATCAATAAATTGTGAAATTCACTTGAAAGTGACTTAAAAAGGCTGAATTCCACCCACTGTTTATTGATTTAGTATACATGAGTAGCCCTAATAACAGAGTAAACATCTATAATATAGTTATGTGAATAGAGTTGTGATGGCTAGAGCAGTGCAGCTGCAGCTGGGCAGCTCTAGCAGCGAATTTGGAGCCGGGCAGCCCGAGCTGCCGCTTGGGTACCGTACCTTAACAAATAAGCCTGTATTTTACCTTCCAGATAATTTTAATTAGTTCATGCATATGTTTCAATGAATACATGAAATGAAATAACTTTTTTAAAGTTAATAAAGTTTTTTTCAAAATCAAACATTCTAAACGTTCCAAATCGTTTTGTTAATTTCTGTTAAACATTGATCCAATTTATCAAATTACGAAATAAATATTTGAATTGCTTGGCTCTTTTGCAAATAAATCAGTAAGTAGATGATCAAATTACACCATATCGATACATGATGACAAATGGTTTATACTAAATTAATAAATCGATAGTTACCAATGATGGTGACTTCGGCGGTACACTCCTGATCTCCCAGTGAGCAGGTGTACTCTCCCTCATCATGAACTGATGTGCTACGGATCAGCAGTTTACGAATGTTGCCCTTCTTCTCCATCACGAATTTGTCAGGCGAAGGTGCGATTTGTTCTCCATCCTGAACAAACGAGTTCCAACATGTCATGATTCAGATAATTTATAACATTCCAACCACACTTTTACAGTATAATACAGTAAAGAAATAAATAGAATTTGGTTCTTTGAACTAATACCGTATTTAATGAATTTCATCATGGTTGAAATGATCATTATAGGAAGGAATAACATTTTATTATTGAAATTGTTGTTGTAAAAGGTTCTATTGAGGCACGTAATTTTGAAGTCTACAGAAGTCTAAGATGGGATAAAAACACAGATTTGTATAGAGTAACCCACACTGGTCAGTTGATTTTTGATTTGTGTTGCTCCATACAACCACGTGTTTTTATTGCATTTTATGTCCCGTGACTTGTAGTGATGGAATCAAAAACCTATCTTTAGTGTTGTTTATTGTATCTTGTTGGAATACATATGGAAAATCACTTAGTAGTCTATTCTCTAGTCTATAAAAATTGCTTGGAAAATAATAAAGTTTTTCAATATTAAACTGCTATGCTGTCTAGAGAATTTGAGTATTTAGATGAAATGTTAATATCAAAGACAATCTACAGATAGATAATAGTACTTAGTCTAAGTTGAAATACGAAAAATATTCTCTAGATTTAGCTTCATGATAAGCACTCGAGTACTCAATTCTAGAGTTCCAACTCAACTGAATTTTTTCGTATGTATATTGTATTGTTGTTTTCAGTGTATTCATGATAAAAGTAATTGATAGTCCAATTTACCTTATGCCAAGTGACATTCGCTGTTTCAGATGTAACTTCAACTTCAAGAATGGCACCTTCTGTTTCCTTTACTTCAATGTCCTCCAGCATTCTGGTGAAGTCAGGTTTCATATCTAGAAACGAAAATATGTTGAATTAATTCAATTTTTTCGTACATTTTTGATAACACTTTTATACCATGATATTTTTCAAAGAAAATTAACATTGCATTCTATACTGTATATTCCCTCTGTTCACCGATTATTTGTGAGTGAATTCTAATTATTTAGGTGTTACAAACCTACCAAATTTATCCAAATTTGAAAATTATCACGAACTATTGAGAAAGCTATAGAAATTAAATATTTGTACTATTAAACAGAATTTTAATAGTATGCAGACATTAATGCATGGTAAATAGTAAATGCAGACATTTCTTGCATGGAAGCATTACTTTTTTGTCTCATTAGATTATACATTATCTCAGTAGATAGCTCTTCTATCTATCTTCTAATGTGAAATTTTACTGTTTTTATTGTTCAAGTAATATAGATTAATCGATACTCAATACTACTTAGGGTATACTACCCTAAGTATTAGTGGTATACTACCACATCCACTATCAGTTTGGACTAACAGTTCGGGTTGTGTCAGTCAAAAACTGTTAGTAGAAGGGAAAACCGACATTTTAAAATAGCTGTAAACCATTAGGCCGATGGTTGTACAATCAGCTGTGAACGATCGATCTGTCTGTCCAAACTGAAAGGGGACGTGTGCCCTTAGAACAAAGATGTCTAGTTGTATTTATTTTTCAAGGAATATCGAGAAATCCATAGTAAGATCAACTTAGAATAAGGTGAAACCCTTACCTTTAACAACTACTTGCGACGTGGTTTTCTGTCCCTTCACCTCGCAAGTGTAAGTTCCGGCGTCGCTTGACTTGCACTTCTTGATGATGAGCTTGTGCGTGCGACCCTCCTGCACCAGTTCGCGATGATCCATGCCGCTCACCTCCACTTGGTCGTGCTTCCACTTGGTCGACACCGTCTTCGATGTCTCGCACTCCAGTACAACTGTCTGCGCTTCGTTCACTTCGACGCGCGACTCCAACTCTCGGGTGAACGATCTGATGAAACAGTCATAAATTTATTTATTTATCCATTCAGTACCTACATATAAAAGCTCACAGACACAAAGAGCCTTATTGACATAATAAATAAATTCTGTAATGCTTAGCCTATAGGTGAAAATTCCAAGCTCAACAAAGAGTAGATGCACAAGAGCGACAGTTGTTCCAGCTGTTTTTGAGCGACTTGGACTCGATTTGACTCCCAACAATCCCAATGGAATCGTTGCTGCTCCAGCTGTTTCTATCTGGTTACTGGATGAATATTTTCGAAATCGAATTTGGAGTCGAGTTGCATCAGGACCTCCTTAATACCTGGTAAATGGTATTGAGGAGGTCCTGGTTGCATTGAGTCGTAACATAGCTTCTTTCAATATAATGCATGACCTTAAAAGAGGAAACTAATTAGAGTTGGAAAGAGGGTCCATTTGAAAGCATTGAAATCATATTCATATCATTTCTTGTGTGCGTTCTCACATTTAACTTGCTACAAATCAAATACTACAAAATGCTATCTCAAGACATAATTTTCTATTTACAATATTTTTTGCTAATTCTTTTATGATATATTCATGCTTTATGCTTGATTTATAACCTTTAATGCTATCTCTACTTATTTAGGCTCACAAAAACATTCAAAACAAAGGAAAATACAACAATAAAATTATGTTTGATTGTTTGTCAATGGCTCCACAGCCCAAGAAGGTCCTAGGCCTACCAGATGGATGCCAGTTTCGTATTCACTCCACTATACAGTTCTTCCAAGCAAAGAAGACACCCCGGTACTATTTGTAGTATAATATTGACCAAGCTGGAGCCATTTTCTCATCTTGCCAGAGTGTCTTCTTAGCTTGGACAGACTATACTTACACTTTCTCAACATCGACACTTTCACTTACACTTTCATCATACTTACATATTTCTGACATATATTTCATACTGACATTATTCATCGATACTTACACTTTCTCAACATCGACAGTGATCCTAGCGCCATGTGTGGCCGTTCCCACGCTATTGCTGGCCACACACTTATAATCTCCCGAGTCCACCTCAGAGTCAGCGTCCCGAATCTCGAGCACAATGTTCTCTCCGTCGAACTGCTCCGTGTTTCGTGAGGACGCCAACAGCGTCTTGTTGTTGCGGAACCACGTGACCATGGGCGTCGGGTTGCCGATGACCTTGGCGGCAAGACGGATGGTTCCCTTCTCTTTCACTGTTTGCTCTTCAAAACGATCGGTGAACAGTGGTGCTTGCGGCCCGGGGAAATCTGCATTGGTAACAAATGAACGATCAAGTTATGGAAAATTAAATCTATTCATTTATTCATGGTTACACACATTATTCATATAATTACTTATTAGATAAAGGATTGTTTAATTATTAATTAGATTAATGACTGATACAGTAGATATTGATCATAAAATTATGAATTATGATAACTGATTGGTGATTGAGTAGACCGTAAAAATATTATGAATATTTAATTTTAATCATTATCAAAATCAAATTATTGTTCGAAACAAATGAAAATCCTATCCATAATTTATAATTATGATCTAATAGTAGAGAAAATGTAGACTGATCTAGAAGTATTTCATAATAATATTATAAAATAAAATAACTGCTGATTCAGTAGAATGTAATGATACTATGAATAATTTTAACATTATCAGTAAAAATTATGGTAAACATTTTATTTAAAGATTGATGAAAATCCTATTCGTAATTATTTTTGTAACACAATTAATTTTATGTTTAAATTGGAATACATATGATTATTCGCTTGCAGCCAGCTATTTGAAAGGCTAACTTCTTAGCCCAATAGAGAGTATTTCCATTTCATTTCATTTACCCAAACAGTTAATTTTTGTATCACTATTTGATACAGAAATGAAAAATTATAATGATGAATTATTCTATCAGTGTGGGTTCAGAAAACGTTTCATAAACAATATTCAGAAGCAAATCTCTGAAACTCTCTGGAATATGGGCTGTATCGGTAGCTAATGCAGTTTTTCTGCCAGAGAAATTCCTAAATAAACATAAATTTAATAATCATAATAATGTAATTTAAATTATTTCTACAGAAGGCAATAAATACATGAGTAAATGCAATAGATGTATGAGTTTAATGGAAATTTGATTTCCATAATATACAGGAATTCTATCACAGTCATGAAATAACATAATTTTCAGGAAGTAAGTATTTTTCCAAATATGGTACTCTATTTTGGATTCTAGTATATTTAATGTGGAGTTCATCGGTTATCTATTCAACTGAACTCTGGAAATAATAGGACATAATGATTTAAGAATGAATTACCCTTATCCTCGGCGATAATCCCTTCTTGGAGAACTGAGGCACTTGTTATTTGCGCTTTATCTCTATCTGTTAAAAGCTGATTAATATCTGCAAATAGGAAGTATTACAAAAAGCAACAAAAGACGTTTACAAAAAGCAAATATCATCTGCTAAGCAAAAAGCAAAAGTTGTACAGCTATGGTAGTTGGTATAAGCGTATTTACAATGCACAGCAATAGGAAAGAAACAATAAATACAGATAATACAATATTTTAGACACATGATAGGCAGATAGATATATCTGTATGATAATAGTTTTGAAGATAACATGTAGTGATGAGAATAGTATAAAATTTAAAATCAAATAATGTAATGAGTTGAGATATCTACAAGACTTGAATCATAATTATACCATCCTAAGTGTAGAATGATTTTAGAATGGAGTCCACAATAGAGCAAAAATAAGGAAATTTTTCAGAAAATAACAATAATGAAGTAACAACGTCAGTTATGTAATAAAACTGCCTAGTTCACACATCGATAAAAAATAATTATGGTATGATATCTCGTCTGTATTATGTTGCGACTCAATCACTAACAAAATAATATCAAGTTTCATATTGATTTACTAATTCAATGATAAAAAACAATCTAGAATTTTACTTCACAGCCTATCATTAAATTGAAATAAAATTTTAAATTTTGTTGTTATTGTTTTTTCTATCATCGATGAGACAATGTATTATTCAATTCTATTGTTGATACAGTTGATTATTCTAGAAGTAGTTACAATTGATTAATTGAAATTTTGAGAAGAGATAGTTTTGTTTAAATAGGAATATTGAACAATCAACACGACTAGTTACTTACTGTTAATTGAGTTACAATTTTTAAGAGACACACAATATTTTTGTTAAATTTACAATTATTGTAATAATGAACTATGAATTATTCCTCCATAAGTGCCGTAGTTAGGGTTAATAGAGTTTATAGGGGAGAAATTAATTTTGAAATGTTGAATTACGGAGTGTTCTTAGTAACATAGGAATATAAAAACTAGAATTTTCATCAAAAACTTCATGACTTATGTGATACAATAAAACTATGAGTCTATGGAGTTCTACACAAAAAATCACTGGGTCCTACTAAAAACTCTAATGTTGAACAGGAAGCACTCATCAAACTGGATTTTAAAACAAATTGGAACTATTTATTACCCTCAACTTCCTCAGGTATTGAAGGTTCATACTTTACAACCTGAGCCTCAACATCTACTGACTCCGAAGTGAATGGTTTCGGTTTTGAGGCAGGTCGCTTGAAGGACTCTGAAACTGGTTCGATTTCACTTATAACTGGGGGTCTACTGGGAGGTTTATCAACACAAGTAGCCTCAGCAAATACATCCTCAACTACTTCCAAATTCGTTTCTGGCTCAGTTTTCTGCGATATATTGAATTCAACCGGTTCTTCAACTTTGTACTCTGAAATTGTCTCCGCCTTTGGGATGCTTCCACGTCGTAACGTCAAGTTGATTGGATCCTCCTCAATGATACTGTATCTTCTTCCACCCACAGATCGCCTACGAGGAATACAAACATTTTGCAACTCTTCTTCAGATACTATGTACTTGTCCATTGATTTTCCACTGTCTTCGAACACCGATGTTTCCTCAGTTATACTAACCGTTTCAGATTTCATCTCCTGGTGAAAACTTTTCATTTCTTTTTTCATAATTGTCTTTTCAGAACTGATACACTCGAAATCGGTTTCTTCCTTCTTATTAATTTTGATGCACACTTTTCTTATATCCTTCCCAGGTAATTTCAATGAGGAACGCTTTCGGTTATTAATCTTTATGTTGCCAGCTGACTCCAACGACGATTGAAACCTCTCGAGTAGCTTGCTGTTACTTTCCGATTCATTCTCTCTTATGAGACTGCAAATTGTTGTTATATCGATATCTTCTGAGCATCCACTGGATTTCAGGGATGATTTTATATTTTCCGATAGCAATTTATTTGTTGATACAACTTCTTTATGGGATGAAACCATTTTATTACTTTCTTTGAAAGACTTGTGAATTGTTTCAGACGATGAAAACGTTTCTTTCTTTTGGATTTCAGAGTGGAATTTCAACGTTTTTGAAGATTTTTCTGAGTGGTGGCTCAGCATCTTCAAGCCTTTCCTTCTCATATTTTGTGAATCTGTAGGGGTAGATTAGTTGCTATTAGTATTGTTAGAGTAATTAAGCGAAAAAATCAGAGCTAACTGAGCAAGTAGGATAATGTTACAAATTCGAGATATTTTGTGAAGGAACATGTTATGGTCTATTCAACAATGTTGTAGAAAAAGCAGAGTAGTTACGGTAAAACTTGAGGACTTATTGAACATGAACATGTCAGTCAAATAGCCTACATTAATATTAGTTGTATTTACATAAGTACATCAAAATGAATGTTGAAAGAGCGTTATTATTTGAGAAACCTCTTAAATTAAAGATAAATCAATCATCCAAATTAAGATTGATTGGAAAAATTTACCCATAATGTATATAATATAATGAATAAAGTCGTCTATCAAGTGCTCCATG
Source organism: Sogatella furcifera (assembly GCA_017141385.1). Classification (NCBI taxonomy): domain Eukaryota; kingdom Metazoa; phylum Arthropoda; class Insecta; order Hemiptera; family Delphacidae; genus Sogatella; species Sogatella furcifera. Next base: position 9,694,398 of record CM029551.1, on the reverse strand, counting down.
AATAATTTAAAAAATTGTCTACTCTCGATTTGAATTTTTCTAAGAAAATTTCAATACATTGTCTTGTTAAGTGAATCATATTATCGTTTCCCTCCCATTTTTTACTAACCATTCTATTAATTTTCAATTATCCAATCATATTTTCGGCAAATCTATCTTCCATACATACATTTAAGAAAGGTCCCCATCGTAAATTTTGAAAATCCAACATGGCTTCAAGAAAAATCTGATAAAAGGCCTACTAGAAAAAAATAAGAAAACTGAAAATTTTCATTAAAGAAATTCTTTTATTTGAAAAAATTGAACAGGATCTTATAAAAATGTAAGACTCGACTAAATAACGAACATTTCTAGAAAAAGTGGAAAAAGTCTTAATATCAAGTCCTCATTTCACAATTTAGAACCATTCAATTACGATTTTAGAGTTCCAAAAAGCTGAATCACGATTCTTCAACGCACTCTTGAAAATAATTTATAAATAACAAAAAAATACGAACAGTACATAACTACTAGGTTTAATTGTTGAGAAATATCATTTGAAACCGTACCCTCATCAAGCTCTCTGATAACTCCTAATCCATCTGCGGCGTTAGTTTTGCGATCTAGGAAAGATAAATGATGAAATGTTAGCACTGAAAGCGTATTAGCTGTGTTAAGAGAATGAAGAATAATGAAATGAAAAATGAATCAATGAAGAAAAGCAATAAAAATTTTAACGCATGGTTTGATAGTGGTAAGAAAGCAGAAGCAAAAACGTTCATTCGAGTAGAAAAATGAATTGAAAACAATAAAAAGACAGAAAGTTGTAGGAAAACACAAATAATGAGCTGTTTACAAAGCATATAAAACGAAGCGATAAAATTGCATTGAACGATAAATTTGTACACATTGGATAACCTTACCAAAACAGTTTAAGCGAGTTAACAGATTAAAGCATAGTTGAAGAAAATTATCACCTTATTGAGAATCAGTCCTAAGAAGGATAATGGAATACTGTATCCTGAAAACGAGATTACTGAATACCGTACTAGTACCTATTCTAGTATCCATGAGTTCCATCATGAACACTAGAATATATTTACATTACAAATACATGTATTTTGGGGTAAAATGTAGAGTAATCTGCATTGTGGACTGAGTAGAAGAGGGGTTCTACTGCCTTTAAACTTTCACAAAGCTTATATGATGTACCAATAACGATACTACTCCAAGAGTAGTATTGTCTTTGGATGTACCAAGTAGGAAAATGAAGATATTAATTTATTAAGACATTGGAAATCTATCTATCTATTTATTTTGTCATATGAGGTTGATACCATTTGTAGTAACCCAGCACAAGTATGATAATCGGATCGAATGTGGTTGTCCGGGCTTACCTTCAACTGTGACTGTGGCACTTGTTTCAGCCTTTCCGTGCTTATTAACCGCCTTGACAGTGTAGCGCGCCGAGTCGTTATGACTCAACTTGGACAATGTCAGAGTGTGGATGTCATCCTGCACAGTGGTGGGCAGTTCCGGTGCCGGCTTTCCGTTTTTCAGCCACTTCACTTCCGGTGTCGGATTGCCCGTTATCTGAGTGGTGAGGATGGCTCCCTCGCCCTCGAATATCACCACGTCTTGCAGTGGTTCCAGGATTTCTGGCGGTTCGGCTGCACCTGACTTCACCTGCGACAAAAAGTTGGCCGATAAAAAAGTTTCACAAAAACGTTGACCAATTAAGAAATGTTTAGGATATAATTATATAATGTTGAGGATATAAATCATTGATGACAATGTTGAGGACATATTAATCGACTAGTGCACAGGTTTCTACTTATGCTAGTTGAGCCAAGAAACTAATAAGAATCTGAATTAATGCTTTGCAATTTCTAATAACTTATCAGGTTCACACTATGTAAAATTAATATGCTAAATCATTATTGATCTTATACAATTTTGTATTTAGAGTGCAAATCATGTATCTGTGAGTTATTTATGGCAAATAAAGATTGATTTGATATATAAATATAGTCAGTGTGTTTACTGACACTCTTTCATATAATTTTCCGTCCCTTCAATCAGGATCATTTTCTACAATCATGTAATGCTCAAAATAAACTATCACACTCCAATTCGTCATGTAGAATGAGACAGAAAATAAAATTTATAAAAAGTTATTGTCGGTTTACTCTCATATTCATGAAAAATTATGAATGTTTTATTATAAACCTTTAATACTTGTTTTGTTCAATAAAGGATTTATTATGAAGTTTTGAATGTGAGAATAAAAAAATGTTGGAATAACAGAATGACGTCACATAACTTCAATTTTGATATTTATGACTCGCAATTCGAATAATGCATCATCTAGAGTAATATCTATATTTGATATTAGAGTAAATAACTTCAATTTTGATATTTATGACTCGCAATTCGAATAATGCATCATCTAGAGTAATATCTCTTGAATGTCACACAATGATACAACAACGCAGTACAGCGTTGTTAAACGTGAAACCTTGGTACTGTAAGCCGTCTTTATAAACTAAAGATGATGCCATAATAGGAATGATCAGATCAGACAATGGTCATGCGAATTTTTTCTTATAAAATAATTATTGTAGAGTAAGGTATTTTGTTAAACGAATAAATAAAGGATGAATATTCTGTAATGAATAAATTAATAAAGAAATTGAATAGGTATCCGTAATCCCAAAATTTAATAGTGTTTTTACCATTTCTACTCACCTTTACAACAATGTCGAGTGTAGCTTCACCCTCTCTGTTCTTAGCGATGACGGTGTACTGTCCTTGATCTGTCTTTTCGGAGTTCCTGATGGTCAGAATGCAGCTGTACATGTGCATGTCGGACTGCGTGACAAACGAAACCCGGTCGGATTGCTTGATTTCTTTACCGTTGAACAGCCAAGTAACCTCCGGCTCCGGCACAGCAACTAGCCGAACTTCCAGCTCAACATCTTCGCCCTTAATGAATAATATTTTATTGTCAATAATAAGCAATAGACAACGTCACAATAATACTAATTCAAAATCTTTCAGCGAATAAAAATGTTAATAATATGTGGAAAAATGAAAACTCCAACTACAAACTATAAGGTGATTCAAAAAGTTTTAATATATTAAATTGGACGAAAAGTAGAAAATGAATAAATCAACATTTTCCTCTCACCTTCTACTGCGCTGGCACACATGAATTTTGTTCATAAAATTCAACTTTGTCGAAGCAATTTGAATTTGAATTTACTATTATTGTACAAAACGTTTTCACTTCCATTTTCCGATCAACCATTAAATTTCCTCCTTCAATTCATTGATGTTTTGGGGTTAATTAACATACACAAATAACTCCAGATGGCCCCAAATATGAAAGTCATCACAAGGCGTCAAGTCACAAGACCGTAATGGCCAATTCGACGGGATATTGATATTATAATATCAATATATGGATATGATATCAACATGGACAGAGTTGATACATTTCAGAGGGGACAGATGCATGATATAATTTTTCATATATGTAATCGGAAAGTGAGATGAGTACCTCCGTACCTATGTTGATGTATTTATTTTAATTTTTTCGTTAATATAAAACTTCTTATTTATTAAATTAAAACCGGCGCTCTTTTTTTACCATACAAGTTCAAGTCTGCAATAAATTTCACATTACATCTACATCACTTCAATGGTATTTTACTACATACCTTATCCACCACCTTTGCTTTGGGTTTTTTGGAGAAGGTTGGCGGAATTCCTTCCAGGATATCAGCCAGTGATGACTCTCTGCAAAAAAGTGAATCAGTCAAATTCAACCATTCATTTACAAAAGTTGCAGAACAAACTGCAATAATTCTGCAACTGAATGAAATGATACAATCAAAGCAATCGTTGCGAAGAAAAAAATACTCATACATGGCCTACATCTATAAGATTATAGGATTACAAATATTTACAATATATTATGTAAGACTACAATCTAACTTCTAAATATGGTAAGCAGGAAGGAACCCTTCAAACATAGAAAATGCTCAATTTCAACAGCTTGGCGTCACTCAGATTCGGAATCTACACATCAAAATCTATCATAATCGATCAAAAAATCAACCACAAAAAAACGTTACCCTCATTGGCACCCAAACTAAGGGTAAGTCTTATAGATCTTCTAGTGTAGCCTTGGAATAGGTATTTACCGTGACAAACTCTTTCTTGACAGTCCAGTGGCGTCTGAACCATGATCAGAGAGTGGTGCTTCCACAATCAGTTCAGTGGTGCTCGATGCAAATCCAGCCGCGTTTTTTGCCACACACGTGAATGCACCGGCGTCTTCGGGGAATACCTCTTTGATAATTAGTGTAGCCACATTGTCTTCGTCATAGAATATCTGCAAAATGAATTTGTCAATTTATGAGCATTAAAAAAGTGTTATCCCAAGATAATTTTCTACATTCTTCAATACTGCATATGATCACAAAAGTGATAATAGGTACAGCATTTCTTGCGGTATTTGGCTCTTCATTATGGGCCATTCTCTTAGTGATCGAGTAAAAGTAGGTGGTTATTCTGAGCTTATCTCACATAAACATAATGATTTTGATAATTCAAAATCATGGTCAAATGATAATGAAGGAGTGCTCAACATACTTGAAACATAAGTTGTAACTTGTAAGACATAAAGAAGTGCTGAACATACTTAACACATATGTTGTAAGACATAAGCCTGTTGTAGATAGAATTGTGAATCAGATTGTTTCCTACACTTGAGACCATATCAATAATTTTTGAACCAATATTGACCGAGCTGGAGTCATTTTCTCGTCTTGCCAGAGGGTTTTCTTTGCTTGGACAGACTATACCTACTGTAACTGATCTCAATTGACTAACCTTAAAACTTCAAGGTAAGAATCTTAAAAATCTAAAAAACAAAACAAAAGAGGTTAAGGTGTTAAGAAGGAAGAGATAGGGAGCACTATAGTCTATAGCACACAAAAGTGCTATAACACTAGGTTTTATTAAAAACTGTGTCTAGATAAACCATATAATAAAAGTTGACTTCTCTTTGTTTAAATATAGACTATTTTTTTTAAACAATATTCTTAAATTACTGTTGTTTACGAACTGTAATTCCAATACTCCTTGGACCTATCACTTAAAATCATAACAGAACCCCTATGAGTTCTAATTTTTGTTTGTCTCAGAAAATTCAAACATAATTTTTTTTCCTGCAATAAAGTTATTTATTCATTTTATTTATAAGAAATAACATCGAACGAATGTTCTCTCTACAAGAATTAACAAGAGATTCCTCTTCAGCTACAATCAAGTCAACTACAGGTGAGCTAATAATGTGAGTAAAATGTGAATGAAGTAAAATAAATAAATCTATCATTTTTCAAAATAAATTGTGATTAATTTTTGGGAATAATGACTATAATAATAATATAAATTTTTTTGGGAATAATGGGAATTCCCTCTAGAGATGATGTAGGCTACTCACGACCATATAAATTATTATTTGGTAAGTTATTCAAAAAATTTATACAAATAGAAATAGAGTGCAGCTAGCTAATGTCAAAAAAATTTCTCTACCAATTTATACAACAGTTCTAAAAAAATTGTACTGTGAGGATAACAAACCTGGAAGTCAGGAGATGGTTTAATGATGGCAGTTTGTCTGAACCACGTGATCTGTGGCCTGGGATTTCCTTCAACCTGACACTCAAACTGAATGGTGGCGCCATCTGGGGCGTGTTTCGGCTGCAACTTCTCAACAAACCTCGGTGCAAATACCTCATCGCCTGGCCCCGGTTCTGAAAAATCGCCATTTTGATCAGTAAAGTCTGCTCGAAATTTGACAGATTCAAATTAAGGAAATTTTTCGTAAAGAAATTCTGAATTATGTTGAACATCCCTATCCCTTACACATAAGAAACAACTCAATTATATTACTACCCTCATACTAAGAAACATTAATTGGAAATTTGATTGAGTAGTTGTCGATGTTGTAAAATCGTCTCTAAATCAAATAGAATATGATATTGTCAATTTTACCGTTTATCAGCTTCCCATTTTCATTTCATTTCATAATTTCCTTATTCATAAAATTGTACAATACATACTATGAATAGTGTCACTTTCATTCACATGGTTTTATCACTAAAATAGTTCAATAGGCTACTAAACTAACAACTATATACATACTCAACTACTACTAAAATAACTGTAAATGCAACTAATAAGATAACATTCAACTAATAAAATTTGGCCTCATTCATCAAGTTATAATGAGATGAAGGCTCAATCAAGTTTTTTAAGCTTCACTATCACAAACATTTTTCATATTAGCCTACTAAATAAACTCATGAATTTCTATTTAGGTTTCCAACAAATTAATATGAATGTTTTTCATTGAATCATCTAATGCACTTTAGAGTCATAGAATGTTTTTCAGGGTCGGCAGATTTTTATTATGCCTGTTAGATAGATAGATGAATAGATAGATTGAAAAGCATCCACTCCTAACCAGGGGGATCTGGAACTTGTCAAGAAATTCTAACAGGTTAAAAAAAATACTACACAAAAAACAAAGATACATGACATAAGACCGGATAAAATTTTTGATCATTCATGTGTAAAATTCTGTGAAATTGAGTACAATTTACTGCATCTGTTAGTTGTAGGCTATTGTTGAAACCTTATTTAATTGTTCTGTGTATTGTATTGACTGGCCTCTACGTTAAATTGTAATATTATGTTGTGGTTGATGAAAATTATTTTATCCCATTCCAATCAGATTACCTTTGTCATTGATAGGTATAATTAATCATTCCAATCAGTTCTTACTAGAACAAAATTAATGATAATACATTAAAGCTTCGATAAGTTGTAGTTCATATGGGACCAAAGGATTACTACGAATTGAAGGAGATTACGAATCATAGAAGCTATGAATTATTTCAATAAGCGACTAAGTTTTCAATGCAAATTGTTAAAGATCAACTAATGTATTGATAATATTTCTCGATAAACAATTCAGTGGGATAGAACTTTAAACTTTAGAAGACAATATTTTCTTTTTTGAATACATGGTTTTTCGAGAAAGTTCCTTGTCCCCTATTTGAATATAGTGGGTAAGCTACACACTGCTGAAGATTTATGAAGTAATCTCGGTCATATGAAGTTTTCGGATCATTAAGATGTTCCGAATCATGTAATGTTGTTTTTATAAATAGCTCCAAGTGGTAGTTGACAATAAATACGTGTGTTTAAAAAACTTACTCTCAAAAATGGGAAGTTTGTCGATCTTTTCATGCAATTTCTTCTGTATGTACAACGTGTAGCTGGGCTCATCTCTCAAATATACAGCTGGCACCCAACCTTTTTCTTCTGTTAGATGTTTTTGCACAAACCACCAGTCTGAACTAGTACTCTCTGGAAAAAACATACAAAAAACGTTTTTAATGAGAGCAGGGTAGCAAGAATTTGTAATTATTTTCCAATTTCAAATCTCATCATATAAAGGAAGGTGTATGTGTCTAATGTAATGGGTAAATTTGTAATGGGTAATGGGTAATGAGTGATTCCAATACTATAACTTTATAACTGTTACAATTTCACTTTTGTAATATATAAGAATATTTTGTAATATGGTTGCGGAGACTGGCTCATGGTTGAGAGGATCAACGTGCTAACCACACGTTACCTCTATCCTGGTTGATGATTATTTGCTTGCTGTATGGTCTGTCCGGCCGGGGGGAATTCTGGCGGGGAGGAGGGGGCGGCTTCGGCTCGGCCAGTGTTGGTTCGGGGACTGTGAGTTCTGATTGAGAATTTATGGCTTTTGGGCCGGTATTGGCCGGACCGGGGCCGTTTTCCCGTTGTGCCGGGGTGTCTTCTTGGCTTGGAGGGGCTGTATAGTAGAGTGAATTGAGAATAAGTTCAGCATAAAGCAGTGATTCGTCTACTATTTTGGTTACTCTAATCTAGCTTCCAAACCGTGCAGATCTAATAAGAGTCTACATAATCTACATAAGTTCCGAAATTTTTCTCATGATCATGATTGTTTTCTTGTGTTAACTACTTTGTAAATAGGCCTATGCGAGTACATCAAGCTTCATTTTAAATATGAAATGTCAACAAACAAGTCTTTACAAGAACAAAATCAAAAATTTGTTGGGAATATTGTAATTTTGCAATTTTCATCTTTTTACCTATAACGTAGACCTTTTCTCCCTCCACCAAACTCAGGGCATCCTCATTTTCAGCTTCATACGAGCATATAGAGTACAATGCATCGCCTTCATGACTTTCAGTCATTGACATATCTCCTGTTGAAAACAAAATTATATCAGTACATGCTCAGTATGATAATTTGATAATATGAAATTTCACAAACATTTAAATACATAACTAAGTTTTAAGTTTTTATTGTCTGTATCACAGAAAATTTTATAGACAATATTGTCATCTTTAATTTAAAAACTTTTTATATTACTGCTTAGTTTGCTAAACATGAAAAACAAATAAAATAGCTTAAAAATAGTAATAATTTAGTGCTGGAAGAAAAGTTCTTATCTTAAAAAAATAGTCATTCTATCTCAAAATCTATTCTCGGCTCCTTATGGAATACCATGCAACAACAGAAAAATGTGTCATGAAAAATAATTATTTTGAAAAGTCCATAAAATTTTTTAATCGATTCTCAATGAGTATAGTAATTTACTAACATTACTGTCATGTCACTGGGGAGAAAACTGTTTTATTAAACACATAGACATATTAAGATCTACTTAAATCTCTTTTAAATTGTTTTTACAGATGCAATTCATTATTGTTGTTCTTTCTGAATAAAAGGACAAAATTTTATTAAAATGGAGTACTCACGCTCTGAAATGACTTCCTCCTTGGTAATACTGAGTGCAGCATCCTCTGAAATGGCATAACACATAATGACGTTAATTAATGCTCAATATTCATCATTTTCGAGTGACAGGTCCTACTTTTTAACATAGTAATGACATGTTTCGTATGAAATAGTGTTAACTGTACTATGGAAGAAATGCGTAATAATTAAAAAAAATTTGTAGTTCTGGAAACATAAAAATTCGGACAATATCATTTCATAACATTTGGTTTTGGTTTTGTGAAGAGACGAAAAAAACACGTGAAAGCGGCTAAAAGAGGAAATGAATAAGGTTTGATTATTAATAGAATTCAAACATTAAATACAAGATATTGATGTAATTTTATCCGTGATATTAAGTTTTCTTATATTTTCAATTGAAATTGAATTTGTTTTGAGATAATTGAAATTAAAGAGATAAAGCTTTTACGTTTTTACCCTTATTGATATAAAAACAAGTTAGTTAATACTGAGAAAAATTCTGAAGGAAGGCTAAATATCAACCCATACTGGAACAAGAGAAAGAAAAAAATTAATTCAAAGAGACAAAATTAATTGAATAATAATTACTGTGCAATTTCAATGAAGATTCATCTTTATTTACAAGTGAGATAACATTTAACTTTAACATCCAACACTAATGTAATTAGAGACAAGAACCGTACATTCAAACATTTTAGCATCCACCTCATATTTACATCTTGAAGACTTGAAATAAATTTTATTATTATTATATATACACGCTTAAACATGCTTAGTAATAATTATTATAAAACGAAGGCTTAAATCGACCAAGTTTAGTCTCCACCGAATCAAAGTCTGATAATACCATACCGGTACTGATATTTTAATTTCAAAGTGAGTCTAGTTCTCTAACATAAGACTATCCAAGAAAAAGGTATTTATCATAATATTTGTTTAAAGATTCACTACCTATACCATACAATTTTGATAATACATAATGTATTAATGAGATACTTTGATTTGAGACAGATTTGAAATACGGCACTGTACGTTCAATTGACTTATTTTAGATTATCCCATTCAGGATAGTACTAGAACGGCGTTCACATGAAAAATAGTTTTCTAATGAAGTCATATTGACGAGTTAATCGGAATATTGTGTTAATTATGGAATTCGCAAAGCCACTAGACCTATACTAATCTTGAATAATTTCCAAGACTAGTAATTTTGGGATATTGACCTTTTGTCACAAATCTTTGAAGTAAATAACTTATATTTAGTAACTTTCAAAATTGTTATACGGTAAACTTACTCCTTTGCCAAATATAAAGAAAATATTTATGTAGAATTAGTAGAAAATATTTCATAGCAGCACACTCAAACAGAAGAAGCCAATAAATTATGGTTATTTTATTTATTATTTTCATCATTTTGCATTTATAACAGAAAAGAAACATTATTTATTTAGCTTTTAATAGTAGGGAGACTATTTGTCTGCATTGCAGAGATATCATAAAAAAGTAAAATTATTATATGAATTTTGCATACCGTACATTAATCAAACCTATTTATAGCAGAATTAAACTATTAATATCCTCCATAATAGCAGCAGCGTTTGCTTGGAACCGGCTTCATTATGAGAATACATAATGATTTTTTGATAACCGGTATAGTGCTTTTCAACTTGAAACAATCCTGGCTAGCTTAGAGCGTTATCCAATGGGAGTGCTCCGCAGTGTTGCAACTTATTTCATTTATTTATTTTTACAATTTATTTTTATTTCAAATTATTTGTTCAAGCATCCTTGAGGCTGAAATATTCTGCTGTCAAATGGCCAATAATTACATCCTTGTATTTACTTATTCAAAAATATTCAGCAAAGTTATTAATACCATTTCCTATTATTCCTAATTCCATTTAGTTCTTGTTCTAATTGTATTGTTTCAATTGAATTATGTCTGTCATAATTTTTAAATTATTATCAAAACCAATAATGATCTAAGTAAACCTTACGTTTACGTATCCTAGCCTAGTTCAATGATATAAATTGGAAGAATTGCAATAATTATGAAGCCTGTGAATTGCTGGATTCAAAAGTGGTGGGAACTGCCTCTGCGCTCAGGGTTGTGCCAAGTTGAAAAGTACTACTGGCATATTATGATTTTTTATTCTAATACAAATAGATTTAGTTGTAAAATGCTATATTATAGCTGGAATGCACTAAAGCAATTTATAAAATTTATTGAAGCAGGCATCACCAACAGCAGAAGCAGAAAGAGAAGCAGAAGCAATGAAGTATATCATTGAAGAGAGAACTACCTTGATGGAAAGTAGGAACCACTGGCTTAGATGGTCTTCTCTTGATTTTCAGCTCCAGAGATTCTTCTTCATAAACTACACTTTGTCTTGGTTGTTGTTTGAAGCCAACTTTGAACGATTCTTCAGTTTCCTCAACACTGTATGGAGTAATTGATGACTTTCTTCGAAGTGGGAATTTTACATCTGCAGCAGGACTATCGGGTTGCTCAACTATTTGTTCAATAGTCATTTCAGCACTAGCATCTTCAGACTGAACAAATGGTTTGGGTTTTCTGGGTAGACGTACTTTTCCAGAGAGAGACACTTCTTCTTCCTCATAGTCTTTCATCTGGATATTGAATTCTTGCTCAATTTCTTCTTTCTTCTTTGTTTTACGTGGCACAAATGTGATACTTTCAACATTTTCCACATCATCTTCATCATGAGGAACAAGTTTTTTAATAGTGATTCTCTCTTCAGCTTCAGCTATTGAATGTTTTTTCTGTTTCTTTTTGAGAATAACATTTTCAGAAGCTACTTCTTCAGGCCTTTCTTCAGGTACTATTTTCTTGATGGTTATTTCTTCAGCAACTTCTCCAATTGGTTGTGATTTTGGTCCCTTTCTCTTTAAAACAACCTCAGATGTAACATCTTCAGGCTTGTCCTCAGGAACTTCTTTCTTGATGGTTATTCCTTCTGCTACTTCTTCAACTGGTTTTGATTTTGGTTTCTTCTTTTTCACTACAACCTCTGAACTAACTTCTTCTGGCTCCTCTTCAGGAACTATTTTCTTGATAGTTATCTCATCTGCAACTTCTTCAACTGTTTGGGATTTTGGTTTATTTTTCTTAACAACTATCTCAGAAGTAGCTTCTTCTGGTTTTTCCTCAGACACCACTTTCTTGATTGTTATTTCTTCTGCAACTTCTTCAACCGGCTTTGATTTTGGTTTCTTCTTTTTTATAACTGCCTCAGAAGTGATCTCTTCTGGCTTTTCATTAGGAATGTCATCCATTGTACAATTTTCATTTGTTGTAGGTTCATCTTTTACTTCAGGTTCTTCAACTATTTGTTCAATAGTCATTTCAGCACTAGCATCTTCAGACTGAACAAATGGTTTGGGTTTTCTGGGTAGACGTACTTTTCCAGAGAGAGACACTTCTTCTTCCTCATAGTCTTTCATCTGGATATTGAATTCTTGCTCAACTTCCTCCTTCTTCTTTGTTTTGCGTGGCACAAATGTGATACTTTCAACATTTTCCACATCATCTTGAGGGACATCATCATGAGGGACAAGTTTTTGGATAGTGATACTCTCTTCAGCTTCAGCTATTGAATGCCTTTTCTGTTTCTTTTTGAAGATGACATTTTCAGAAGCTATGTCTTCAGGCTTTTCATCAGGAATAATTTTCTTGATGGTTATTTCTTCTGCTACTTCTTCAATTGGTTGTGATTTTGGTTTCTTCTTCTTTGAAACAACCTCAGATGTAACATCTTCAGGCTTGCCCTCAGGAACTTCTTTCTTGATTGTTATTTCTTCTGCCACTTCTTCAATTGGTTGTGATTTTGGTTTCTTCTTCTTTGAAACAACCTCAGATGTAACATCTTCAGGCTTGCCCTCAGGAACTTCTTTCTTGATTGTTATTTCTTCTGCCACTTCTTCAACTGGTTTTGTTTTTGGTTTTTTCTTTTTCACTACAACCTCTGAACTCACTTCTTCTGGCTTGTCTTCAGGAACCTCTTTCTTGATTGTTATTTCTTCTGCCACTTCTTCAACTGGTTTTGTTTTTGGTTTCTTCTTTTTCACTACAACCTCTGAACTCACTTCTTCTGGTTTCTCTTCACAAACTTCTTTCTTAATGGTTATTTCTTCTACCACTTCTTCAACAGGTGTGGTTTGTGGTTTCTTCTTTTTCACTACAACCTCTGTACTTACTTCTTCTGGCTTCTCTTCAGGAACTTCTTTCTTGATTGTTATTTCTTCTGCCACTTCTTCAACAGGAATGGTTTTTGGTTTCTTCTTTTTCACTACAACCTCTGAGCTCACTTCTTCTGGCTTCTCTTCAGGAACTTCTTTCTTGATTGTTATTTCTTCTGCCACTTCTTCAACAGGAATGGTTTTTGGTTTCTTCTTTTTCACTACAACCTCTGAGCTCACTTCTTCTGGCTTCTCTTCAGGAACTTCTTTCTTGATTGTTATTTCTTCTGCCACTTCTTCAACAGGAATGGTTTTTGGTTTCTTCTTTTTCACTACAACCTCTGAGCTCACTTCTTCTGGCTTCTCTTCAGGAACTTCTTTCTTGATTGTTATTTCTTCTGCCACTTCTTCAACAGGTGTGGTTTTTGGTTTCTTCTTTTTTACCACAACCTCTGAACTTACTTCTTCTGGCTTCTCTTCAGGAACTTCTTTCTTGATTGTTATTTCTTCTGCCACTTCTTCAACAGGTGTGGTTTTTGGTTTCTTCTTTTTCACTACAACCTCTGAGCTCACTTCTTCTGGCTTCTCTTCAGGAACTTCTTTCTTGATTGTTATTTCTTCTGCCACTTCTTCAACAAGTGTGGTTTTTGGTTTCTTCTTTTTCACTACAACCTCTGAGCTCACTTCTTCTGGCTTCTCTTCAGGAACTTCTTTCTTGATTGTTATTTCTTCTGCCACTTCTTCAACAGGAATGGTTTTCGGTTTCTTCTTTTTCACTACAACCTCTGAGCTCACTTCTTCTGGCTTCTCTTCAGGAACTTCTTTCTTGATTGTTATTTCTTCTGCCACTTCTTCAACAGGAATGGTTTTTGGTTTCTTCTTTTTCACTACAACCTCTGAGCTCACTTCTTCTGGCTTCTCTTCAGGAACTGCTTTCTTGATGGTTATTCCTTCTATATCTTCTTCAAATGGTTTTTCATCTGTCTTTTTGAGTTGAAGTGAATCTTCAGGAGTTTTCTTCTCAGTAGTTTTCTGTGGTACCTCTTTCACAAAAGGCTTTAAGACAACAGTCTCTTTATCATCCTGAATATCAGGTATAACTCCTTCTCCAATTTCAATTCTATTTGGTTCAGGCAGTTCTTCTTGATCTTCAACAATTGATTTTGCAGGTTTTTCAAGTTTTTGTATAACTTTTTCTGGTTTTTGTGGCATGAAGTCAGTTGGTTCAAACTTTTCTAGTTTGGCTGATTCAAGATCAGGAAGTTTATCAAGTTTGAGTTTTTGCTTCTTGACTTTTAATGACTCTTTGTAATTTCTGGATAATACCCCATTGTCCACTATTACTTTTGGTAGTACTGAAATTTTTGGTATCTGCTCTTCTGGTGGATAAGGTATCCTCTTGATGCGACTTTTCAATAATGGCTTTTTCAATTGCTCCGTTTTATTGATATCATCAACCACTTTCTTTGGAATAGGTTTTTTCAGTTTCATAGATATTTCCTTTGTTTCAATATCAGTTGATTGTTTAGGCTTCAACTCAACATTCTCTTTTTGAAGCTTCTCTATTGGATGAGCCTCCTCAGAAACTAATGGTTCAGTTTCAATAATTTTACTTTCAGGTTTGACTTCTTTTTCTTCCTCTGGAATTTCATCACTTTTAGCATCCTGTTCAGGCAACAATGGTGTATCTTTCTTTTTCTTCTTTTTAGTCTTATCAGTGTCATCAAACTTCTTAGGCTCAATTGGTCTTTCCTTTCTATCTTGATCAAAAGGCTTTGGTTTTCCCACCTCCAATTGTTTTGGTCCATCTTCCTTTTCAGGCTTTCCTTTCTTGAATGGCTTCAGAGTGATATGATCTGTTGGTTCAGGAGGAAGTTCACCCTGAGCTTTGATTAGATTAATATCTTCTGCTTTTTCAGGCTCTCCTGGTTTTGGTTTTCCTAGGATCAGCTGTTTGTCAATGGGCAAATCTTTTTCCACTGAGGGCTTTCTAGCCACTTTTTTAGGTTTCTTTTCACTGGTTTCTTCATCACTAATGGGTTTTTCAGGTTTCTTGGAATACTGGGGAGTATCAGTAACATCAATTGAACCAATCTCATCCAAGGGTTTCAGGTCCAATGGCTGATCAATTGCCACAGGCAACTCAAGCACCTTAATATCCTCCAAGGGTTTTTTCTTTTCTATAGGAGCTTCCTTAAATTCTTCATTTATTGGTTTCAAGGGTTTCAATTTCACGTTTTCATCTTCTTTTACATCTTGAGGTATTACACCTTTACCCAATTGAATTTTAATATCACTTGTATCCTCTTGCATAATAGGTTTTGTGACATCAGATTGCTTTATTGATTGTGGAAGATCTTCTGTGAGTAGTTTTTTATTATAATCAGTTGGCTCATATTTCTCCAATTTTGCTCTCTCCAAGTCAGGTAGTTCAACTTTCACAAGCTTTTTCTTCTTTATTTTCATGGCTTCCTGATAATTTCTAGATAGTATACCATTATCTAATACCGCATTGATTTCTGTAATAGTAAGATGTTTTTCTTTTGGAGGCCATTCAATCCTTTTTATATTGCTTTTGAGGAGAACTTTAGGAACTACTACAGCTGGTTGAGATACTTTCCTTTCTGGAATTGAAGCCTTTTTCAATTTTACTTGAGCAAACAGAGGAAGCTCATCTTTTTCAACAAATTTTAGTTTGGTTGGTTTATTTTCCTTCATTTCTAGTTTTTCCAGTTTCATTTTTTGAAGACCTTTATTTTTATCCTTGGGTTTATCATCTTGTTTGTCCACGTTTTCATCAGGAATGATTTCAGTTTTATTTGTATCATCAGGTTTGTCTGATTGTTCACTTTTGTTGGTTTCATCAACAGGTTTTGTAGAATCAATGGATGGTTTCTTTTTCTTAACTATTCTCTTGGGCTTCACTTTCTCTTCTTCTTCTTTTTGTTGTTGCTCTGGATGTAACTCAGCACTCTCCAGAGGTGTGGTTCCTGAAAATAAAGATGACAGTGGACCATATTAGAATGATGATTTTCTAAATCAGATGAAAAATTAGATGTAACAATTAAAAATCTCAATGAGTTGAATGAGTCTCAATCAAAAAATAAACTTCAGCCATAGCTTTTCTATAGGTTGGATAGCACTTTTGCCCAGCCTACATTAGAATAATATCAGATATTACTGTGATAGCTAACCTAGGCAACATAAAAAAAATTAAAAGGTAATAAATGATAATGTAGTTTTTGAAAAAACCTCTCATGCACTCTATAACTTTGCCAAAACTAAATAATGACTATATCAATTCCTTTATTCATCATCCAACTGCATGAATACTGGTAAATCATTTATAAAGATTGCATATTATTTCTCATTACATGCAAGATATTGTCGGAGAGAATCAAAACATTAATATATACAGTGTTCTAAAAAGTACTGATTTGAGTACCTCTTTCTCTGAGCTAAAACAAACAGAAAATATTGGCAGAATGCTGAGTTCTCCTGTAATCTGCCATTTTATTTTTCATGATTTTCCATCACATCCTGATAACGGATGGACACTCCTCTATGAAATATCCCCTATTAGCTGGCTTGAGTATGATTATGAAGTTTTTGAAATAGTAATCTCAAAAAAATTCGCTCGGGCAGCTGGCGGTCGGAAAGAGTGCATTTCAAATAATGCAATTCTATGATGGCTCAAATCATATGACTTATAATGAGCTATTCAGGGTATGAATTCAAAGGTGCCGTTTTCAAAAAAACACCATTTTTGAATGGAAGTATTTCGTTGATGGCTTGAATTGTAGGGCATAATAAGGGAATTATACACACCAATTTTCAAAACGATCAAGTTATTGGTCGATTTGTAGTGATTTTTCAAAATTTTCATCCCCTACCCTTGGACCAATTTGGCTGGTTAACGAACTTGACCAAGATATTAACAATAATGATTTTTGTGCAAAATTTGGTTGCTCTCCGACAAGCCCTTCGGGAGTTATCGTGAATCTGTATCAAGAATCTGTACATATATAAATATATTATTTGTTGTTACAATTGCGACTTATATAAAGTATTGTAGCATACTTTATGTACAATACTTTATAAAGTATTGTAAAGTATATAAAGTAGCAAAGGTGATAAGTGGATGATGATGTTTAGGCTACATAGTGAATGAATGATGTTGGTTGCTGAATGTTTACATTACAATTTTAACTTTAAAAAACACTTTTCACTTTACAAAATCCTGAATTTTGATTGAGTTCACTGTTAACAATGAAGATCAGAAACACTAAATAAAAATGTTCAAAAACTTTAGGATTTTTGAATGAACTGGAAAAATTTTAGAGCAAAATAGAACTTATAATATATAGCCTAGAGATATATGAATTTGGACGGACATCAGATTCGTGTTCTAGGGGCTCGGAAACGTGTAAAAAATATATCATATCATGAATTTTCAATTGTCAGGGCAAGACCAATAGTGCATTTTTTCGAATGAAATGCACTAAAAATATCAATATCTGCAATTTTCAAAATGGCAGCTGAAACTTTAATTTAAAATTTACTGTTAGAGTAATGTTTCTATGAAAGTCTGAGATCACTATTTCGAAGACTACATACTTAAACTTGATCCTGCCAAATTTCATAAGGGAGAGTCTATCCAATCAAGATATGGTGGAAAATCATTTAAAAAAATGATAATAATAATATTCGTGTAACCTGGCTGGCTCAGGTCTGGTGTCAGAGTTTTCAGGTCGCTCCTGATCAATTTCAGGGCCTCTGACATGACTTAACGACTGTTTTTAGGCATCCGGGACCAACGGCTTAACGTGTTCATCCAAAACACGGGAAAATGGCCTGAGAAAAATTCCTGGTCTGACCTGGGTTTGAACCCGGGACCTTTGGGTTGCAACGCCAGCACTTAACCCACTCAGCTATGCCACTCCCCTTAAAAAAAAATGAGTTACAGGAAAATTAAGGAGAGCTTATGGTGTCTTGCCAATGAAATTTTCTATTTGTTTTAGCTTAAAAACCACTGTGGTGGTACATTATATGATATAATGAATAAATTCTCTTTGGAACACTCTGTAGAAGTTGGTGGTTTGAAAAAATATTGAAAACTAAACTTTTCAATTCCAGTAATGGATTTTGTTTTTGAAAAAATTAAACTTGTAAATTGCATGTAGTCTTACATAGTTGAATACAAGAAATACATGCCAGCTGAGATTTTAAAATGACAATCAAGTGAGATAAGGTGAAAAACTTACCAGAATACAATTCTTCTGTTCCATTATTGGAGTGTTCTTCAGCTTCACTATTCTCTAGAGGAACATGTTTTTGAGAATTACTCTCTAATGAGGGTTGTTTTACAAGTGTAGTTGGTAACTGTGATTGTGTTTCTGTAGGGATTCCGAGTTTTTCTGTGACTAATGGGTTAATAATCAAACCATTAGAGGCCAAAGTCTCATCACTGACAACAGGATTTGAATAGTCTTCCTTCACTGGGGTTTCAATGTCCTGATTAGAATCAGGTTCACAAACATCATGAGGCTTTCCTCTATCAACTAATTGAGTAACTTCTTCAACATCTTGTGTAAAGTCAGGGATCATTTCTCTGGCACCGATGATAAATTGATCCTGGTCAACCAAATTGACATCCCCCAATACATCAACCACATTAGTTTCTAGTTCCAAATTCATTATTTTTGGCTGATCAGTATCAGAGATATTGGAAATGTCAGAAGTTTCAATCTTCACATCACATCCATTGTCACCATGCTCTAACATATTGATTGCATTAGGTACTAAGCTGGTAGTTGATGATCTATCCGGGATTGGGATTGTAGGAAGCTTATTGAGGATACTTTGCAGCAATCCACCCTCATCATCACCAGTGATATCATCATCAGAGGCTAATTCACCTTTAACAATAATTTTCTCCATGACAGGCAGAGAACAAGGTGTGTAATCTTCAGGTAACCTCAAAGACCTTCTGGGCAATCTGTTAATGGGGGTCTGTTTCTCAATTACAATTGATCCATCAGAGACCTCTTCACTGGGTGGTTTATCTTCTTCTGGCTGTTTTGGTATCTCTTCAAGAGGTTTATCTTCTGGAAGCTCTTCAACTGTTGGTTTGTCTTCCTGAAGCACAGTCACCTGTTCTTTGCCATCCTTAACCTTCTTGATGACTTTCTTCTTAACAACTTTCTTTACACCTTTTTCATCAGGTACAACAGTTTCCACTTCAGTTATTGTAACTTGATCAAGATCATCCTTTACAATGTCTGGTACTACAGCTTCTATTTCAGGCAAAGTTGTGCACTGTTCATCAGTGATCACTCCTTCAGTTGGTGTTTCTTCAGTAACCTGTTCTACACCCTGTTTGACTGTCTTGACGACTTTCTTTTTGACAATCTTTGTCTTGCCCTTGTCATCCTTTGTCACAACTGTCTGTATTTCAGTGGTTGTCATTTCATCTGGTACCTCTTCAATGGTTGGTTTCTCTTCTTCTGGCTGTTTTGGTATCTCTTCAAGAGGTTTATCTTCTGGAAGCTCTTCAACTGTTGGTTTGTCTTCCTGAAGTACAGTCACCTGTTCTTTGCCATCCTTAACCTTCTTGATGACTTTCTTCTTAACAACTTTCTTTACACCTTTTTCATCAGGTACAACAGTTTCCACTTCAGTTATTGTAACTTGATCAAGATCGACCTTTACAATGTCTGGTACTACAGCTTCTATTTCAGGCAAAGTTGTGCACTGTTCATCAGTGATCACTTCTTCAGTTGGTGTTTCTTCAGTAACCTGTTCTACACCCTGTTTGATTGTCTTGACAACTTTCTTCTTGACAATCTTTGTCTTGCCTTTGTCATCCTTTGTTACAACTGTCTGTATTTCAGTGGTTGTCATTTCATCTGGTACCTCTTCAATGGTTGGTTTCTCTTCTTCTGGCTGTTTTGGTATCTCTTCAAGAGGTTTATCTTCTGGAAGCTCTTCAACTGTTGGTTTGTCTTCCTGAAGCACAGTCACCTGTTCTTTGCCATCCTTAACCTTCTTGATGACTTTCTTCTTAACAACTTTCTTTACACCTTTTTCATCAGGCACAACAGTTTCCACTTCAGTTATTGTAACTTGATCAAGATTATCCTTGACAATGTCTGGTACTACAGCTTCTATTTCAGGCAAAGTTGTGCACTGTTCATCAGTGATCACTTCTTCAATTGGTGTTTCTTCAGTAACCTGTTCTACACCCTGTTTGATTGTCTTGACAACTTTCTTCTTGACAATCTTTGTCTTGCCTTTGTCATCCTTTGTTACAACTGTCTGTATTTCAGTGGTTGTCATTTCATCTGGTACCTCTTCAATGGTTGGTTTCTCTTCTTCTGGCTGTTTTGGTATCTCTTCAAGAGGTTTATCTTCTGGAAGCTCTTCAACTGTTGGTTTGTCTTCCGGAAGCACAGTCACCTGTTCTTTGCCATCCTTAACCTTCTTGATGACTTTCTTCTTAACAACTTTCTTTACACCTTTTTCATCAGGCACAACAGTTTCCACTTTAGTTATTGTAACTTGATCAAGATTATCCTTGACAATGTATGGTACTACAGCTTCTATTTCAGGCAAAGTTGTGCACTGTTCATCAGTGATCACTTCTTCAGTTGGTGTTTCTTCAGTAACCTCTTCTACATCCTGTTTGACTGTCTTGACGACTTTCTTTTTGACGATCTTTGTCTTGCCCTTGTCATCCTTTGTCACAGCTGTCTGTATTTCAGTGGTTGTCATTTCATCTGGTACCTCTTCAATGGTTGGTTTCTCTTCTTCTGGCTGTTTTGGTATCTCTTCAAGAGGTTTATCTTCTGGAAGCTCTTCAACTGTTGGTTTGTCTTCCTGAAGCACAGTCACCTCTTCTTTGCCATCCTTAACCTTCTTGATGACTTTCTTCTTAACAACTTTCTTTACACCTTTTTCATCAGGTACAACAGTTTCCACTTTAGTTATTGTAACTTGATCAAGATTATCCTTGACAATGTCTGGTACTACAGCTTCTATTTCAGGCAAAGTTGTGCACTGTTCATCAGTGATCACTTCTTCAGTTGGTGTTTCTTCAGTAACCTGTTCTACACCCTGTTTGATTGTCTTGACAACTTTCTTCTTGACAATCTTTGTCTTGCCTTTGTCATCCTTTGTTACAACTGTCTGTATTTCAGTGGTTGTCATTTCATCTGGTACCTCTTCAATGGTTGGTTTCTCTTCTTCTGGCTGTTTTGGTATCTCTTCAAGAGGTTTATCTTCTGGAAGCTCTTCAACTGTTGGTTTGTCTTCCTGAAGCACAGTCACCTGTTCTTTGCCATCCTTAACCTTCTTGATGACTTTCTTCTTAACAACTTTCTTTACACCTTTTTCATCAGGTACAACAGTTTCCACTTCAGTAATTGTAACTTGATCAAGATCATCCTTGACAATGTCTGGTACTACAGCTTCTATTTCAGGCAAGGTTGTGCACTGTTCATCAGTGATCACTCCTTCAGTTGGTGTTTCTTCAGTAACCTGTTCTACACCCTGTTTGATTGCCTTGACGACTTTCTTTTTGACAATCTTTGTCTTGCCCTTGTCATCCTTTGTTACAACTGTCTGTATTTCAGTGGTTGTCATTTCATCTGGTACCTCTTCAATAGTTGGTTTCTCTTCTTCTGGCTGTTTTGGTATCTCTTCAAGAGGTTTATCTTCTGGAAGCTCTTCAACTGTTGGTTTGTCTTCCTGAAGCACAGTCACCTGTTCTTTGCCATCCTTAACCTTCTTGATGACTTTCTTCTTGACAACTTTCTTTACACCTTTTTCATCAGGCACAACAGTTTCCACTTCAGTTATTGTAACTTGATCAAGATCATCCTTGACAATGTCTGGTACTACAGCTTCTATTTCAGGCAAGGTTGTGCACTGTTCATCAGTGATCACTCCTTCTTCAGTTGGTGTTTCTTCAGTAACCTGTTCTACACCCTGTTTGACTGTCTTGACGACTTTCTTTTTGACAATCTTTGTCTTGCCCTTGTCATCCTTTGTCACAACTGTCTGTATTTCAGTGGTTGTCATTTCATCTGGTACCTCTTCAATGGTTGGTTTCTCTTCTTCTGGCTGTTTTGGTATCTCTTCAAGAGGTTTATCTTCTGGAAGCTCTTCAACTGTTGGTTTGTCTTCCTGAAGCACAGTCACCTGTTCTTTGCCATCCTTAACCTTCTTGATGACTTTCTTCTTAACAACTTTCTTTACACCTTTTTCATCAGGTACAACAGTTTCCACTTCAGTAATTGTAACTTGATCAAGATCATCCTTTACAATGTCTGGTACTACAGCTTCTATTTCAGGCAAAGTTGTGCACTGTTCATCAGTGATCACTCCTTCAGTTGGTGTTTCTTCAGTAACCTGTTCTACACCCTGTTTGACTGTCTTGACGACTTTCTTTTTGACAATCTTTGTCTTGCCCTTGTCATCCTTTGTCACAACTGTCTGTATTTCAGTGGTTGTCATTTCATCTGGTACCTCTTCAATGGTTGGTTTCTCTTCTTCTGGCTGTTTTGGTATCTCTTCAAGAGGTTTATCTTCTGGAAGCTCTTCAACTGTTGGTTTGTCTTCCTGAAGTACAGTCACCTGTTCTTTGCCATCCTTAACCTTCTTGATGACTTTCTTCTTAACAACTTTCTTTACACCTTTTTCATCAGGTACAACAGTTTCCACTTCAGTTATTGTAACTTGATCAAGATCGACCTTTACAATGTCTGGTACTACAGCTTCTATTTCAGGCAAAGTTGTGCACTGTTCATCAGTGATCACTTCTTCAGTTGGTGTTTCTTCAGTAACCTGTTCTACACCCTGTTTGATTGTCTTGACAACTTTCTTCTTGACAATCTTTGTCTTGCCTTTGTCATCCTTTGTTACAACTGTCTGTATTTCAGTGGTTGTCATTTCATCTGGTACCTCTTCAATGGTTGGTTTCTCTTCTTCTGGCTGTTTTGGTATCTCTTCAAGAGGTTTATCTTCTGGAAGCTCTTCAACTGTTGGTTTGTCTTCCTGAAGCACAGTCACCTGTTCTTTGCCATCCTTAACCTTCTTGATGACTTTCTTCTTAACAACTTTCTTTACACCTTTTTCATCAGGCACAACAGTTTCCACTTCAGTTATTGTAACTTGATCAAGATTATCCTTGACAATGTCTGGTACTACAGCTTCTATTTCAGGCAAAGTTGTGCACTGTTCATCAGTGATCACTTCTTCAGTTGGTGTTTCTTCAGTAACCTGTTCTACACCCTGTTTGATTGTCTTGACAACTTTCTTCTTGACAATCTTTGTCTTGCCTTTGTCATCCTTTGTTACAACTGTCTGTATTTCAGTGGTTGTCATTTCATCTGGTACCTCTTCAATGGTTGGTTTCTCTTCTTCTGGCTGTTTTGGTATCTCTTCAAGAGGTTTATCTTCTGGAAGCTCTTCAACTGTTGGTTTGTCTTCCTGAAGCACAGTCACCTGTTCTTTGCCATCCTTAACCTTCTTGATGACTTTCTTCTTAACAACTTTCTTTACACCTTTTTCATCAGGCACAACAGTTTCCACTTCAGTTATTGTAACTTGATCAAGATTATCCTTGACAATGTCTGGTACTACAGCTTCTATTTCAGGCAAAGTTGTGCACTGTTCATCAGTGATCACTTCTTCAGTTGGTGTTTCTTCAGTAACCTGTTCTACACCCTGTTTGATTGTCTTGACAACTTTCTTCTTGACAATCTTTGTCTTGCCTTTGTCATCCTTTGTTACAACTGTCTGTATTTCAGTGGTTGTCATTTCATCTGGTACCTCTTCAATGGTTGGTTTCTCTTCTTCTGGCTGTTTTGGTATCTCTTCAAGAGGTTTATCTTCTGGAAGCTCTTCAACTGTTGGTTTGTCTTCCTGAAGCACAGTCACCTGTTCTTTGCCATCCTTAACCTTCTTGATGACTTTCTTCTTAACAACTTTCTTTACACCTTTTTCATCAGGTACAACAGTTTCCACTTCAGTTATTGTAACTTGATCAAGATCGACCTTTACAATGTCTGGTACTACAGCTTCTATTTCAGGCAAAGTTGTGCACTGTTCATCAGTGATCACTTCTTCAGTTGGTGTTTCTTCAGTAACCTGTTCTACACCCTGTTTGATTGTCTTGACAACTTTCTTCTTGACAATCTTTGTCTTGCCTTTGTCATCCTTTGTTACAACTGTCTGTATTTCAGTGGTTGTCATTTCATCTGGTACCTCTTCAATGGTTGGTTTCTCTTCTTCTGGCTGTTTTGGTATCTCTTCAAGAGGTTTATCTTCTGGAAGCTCTTCAACTGTTGGTTTGTCTTCCTGAAGCACAGTCACCTGTTCTTTGCCATCCTTAACCTTCTTGATGACTTTCTTCTTAACAACTTTCTTTACACCTTTTTCATCAGGCACAACAGTTTCCACTTCAGTTATTGTAACTTGATCAAGATCATCCTTGACAATGTCTGGTACTACAGCTTCTATTTCAGGCAAAGTTGTGCACTGTTCATCAGTGATCACTTCTTCAGTTGGTGTTTCTTCAGTAACCTGTTCTACACCCTGTTTGATTGTCTTGACAACTTTCTTCTTGACAATCTTTGTCTTGCCTTTGTCATCCTTTGTTACAACTGTCTGTATTTCAGTGGTTGTCATTTCATCTGGTACCTCTTCAATGGTTGGTTTCTCTTCTTCTGGCTGTTTTGGTATCTCTTCAAGAGGTTTATCTTCTGGAAGCTCTTCAACTGTTGGTTTGTCTTCCTGAAGCACAGTCACCTGTTCTTTGCCATCCTTAACCTTCTTGATGACTTTCTTCTTAACAACTTTCTTTACACCTTTTTCATCAGGCACAACAGTTTCCACTTCAGTTATTGTAACTTGATCAAGATTATCCTTGACAATGTCTGGTACTACAGCTTCTATTTCAGGCAAAGTTGTGCACTGTTCATCAGTGATCACTTCTTCAGTTGGTGTTTCTTCAGTAACCTGTTCTACACCCTGTTTGATTGTCTTGACAACTTTCTTCTTGACAATCTTTGTCTTGCCTTTGTCATCCTTTGTTACAACTGTCTGTATTTCAGTGGTTGTCATTTCATCTGGTACCTCTTCAATGGTTGGTTTCTCTTCTTCTGGCTGTTTTGGTATCTCTTCAAGAGGTTTATCTTCTGGAAGCTCTTCAACTGTTGGTTTGTCTTCCTGAAGCACAGTCACCTGTTCTTTGCCATCCTTAACCTTCTTGATGACTTTCTTCTTAACAACTTTCTTTACACCTTTTTCATCAGGCACAACAGTTTCCACTTTAGTTATTGTAACTTGATCAAGATTATCCTTGACAATGTCTGGTACTACAGCTTCTATTTCAGGCAAGGTTGTGCACTGTTCATCAGTGATCACTCCTTCTTCAGTTGGTGTTACTTCAGTAACCTGTTCTACACCCTGTTTGACTGTCTTGACGACTTTTTTCTTGACAATCTTTGTCTTGCCCTTGTCATCCTTTGTCACAACTGTCTGTATTTCAGTGGTTGTCATTTCATCTGGTACCTCTTCAATGGTTGGTTTCTCTTCTTCTGGCTGTTTTGGTATCTCTTCAAGAGGTTTATCTTCTGGAAGCTCTTCAACTGTTGGTTTGTCTTCCTGAAGCACAGTCACCTCTTCTTTGCCATCCTTAACCTTCTTGATGACTTTCTTCTTAACAACTTTCTTTACACCTTTTTCATCAGGTACAACAGTTTCCACTTTAGTTATTGTAACTTGATCAAGATTATCCTTGACAATGTCTGGTACTACAGCTTCTATTTCAGGCAAAGTTGTGCACTGTTCATCAGTGATCACTTCTTCAGTTGGTGTTTCTTCAGTAACCTGTTCTACACCCTGTTTGATTGTCTTGACAACTTTCTTCTTGACAATCTTTGTCTTGCCTTTGTCATCCTTTGTTACAACTGTCTGTATTTCAGTGGTTGTCATTTCATCTGGTACCTCTTCAATGGTTGGTTTCTCTTCTTCTGGCTGTTTTGGTATCTCTTCAAGAGGTTTATCTTCTGGAAGCTCTTCAACTGTTGGTTTGTCTTCCTGAAGCACAGTCACCTGTTCTTTGCCATCCTTAACCTTCTTGATGACTTTCTTCTTAACAACTTTCTTTACACCTTTTTCATCAGGTACAACAGTTTCCACTCCAGTAATTGTAACTTGATCAAGATCATCCTTGACAATGTCTGGTACTACAGCTTCTATTTCAGGCAAGGTTGTGCACTGTTCATCAGTGATCACTCCTTCTTCAGTTGGTGTTTCTTCAGTAACCTGTTCTACACCCTGTTTGACTGTCTTGACGACTTTCTTCTTGACGATCTTTGTCTTGCCCTTGTCATCCTTTGTCACAACTGTCTGTATTTCAGTGGTTGTCATTTCATCTGGTACCTCTTCAATGGTTGGTTTCTCTTCTTCTGGCTGTTTTGGTATCTCTTCAAGAGGTTTATCTTCTGGAAGCTCTTCAACTGTTGGTTTGTCTTCATGAAGCACAGTCACCTGTTCTTTGCCATCCTTAACCTTCTTGATGACTTTCTTCTTGACAACTTTCTTTACACCTTTTTCATCAGGCACAACAGTTTCCACTTCAGTTATTGTAACTTGATCAAGATCATCCTTGACAATGTCTGGTACTACAGCTTCTATTTCAGGCAAGTTTGTGCACTGTACATCAGTGATCACTCCTTCTTCAGTTGGTGTTTCTTCAGTAACCTGTTCTACATCCTGTTTGATTGTCTTGACAACTTTCTTCTTGACAATCTTTGTCTTGCCCTTGTCATCCTTTGTCACAGCTGTCTGTATTTCAGTGGTTGTCATTTCATCTGGTACCTCTTCAATGGTTGATTTTTCTTTCTCTTGCATATCATTATTATCCTGGATTATTGTATTGTGCTCAATAGATGTATCCTTTTTGTCTTCTTGTGCCCTAGACTTGATCACTCCGATTTGTGTAATATCTATATTTTGTGTTGTGATGTGTTCTGTCTGTTGTGTGTGGTCTTGTTGTATGTGTGAGCATTTTGTTGTGTCATCTGAAAAAGTAATGTCAGTGTAAAGATCTGTGTATGTGTCCTTTGTTTGTATTCCTTCATATTCATATGTTAGCTTATGTTGACTTACCTGATTGATATATTTTTCAGTTGTTATCAGATATACCTCTGATCATAAAATTTTTTCATTCAATAGTGTCCAGTTTCCTTAGGTAAGGTAGGTAACTAAGTTGATATTTTGTATGAGACTAACATCACTATTACTAGCCCTAGAGACTCAACTGTGATCATAACATGCATTTTTCAAATTCAAGCAGTGTATTATTATAAAAATGAGTTAGGCCTATTCATTAAAGCAAAACCAAAATGTGCACTTGATAACAGAAAATGGTTTTTACTTTGAATACAAATGATAAAAAACATGTAGAAAAAGTTAATTTTAGATAGAGCAGGTGAGGAGTATTCTAGTTGTTGTTACTAGAATATATTATGTACCTTATCCACATAGTATACAAAACAGCTTTTACTCTAGTTCTAGTATCATCACTATTTTCTACAAGCTTGAAATTATAACAGGAATCAATGTTGGAACAGCATAAATTTCTCTGCTGAAAATTTATAAAAAGGGCTTATGGATTTTTGTAAAAAAAATCATTGTTACATAAAAAACATCTATACAGTATAAATATGGACATTTTCAGTTGAGCATTCCTCATTTTACAAGAAACGTCCACTCATCTGTCAATAATTCACCTAGCATTTTTTCTTTATCTCTATGGACCAGTCTTCGGCCTGATTTCAACAAAGTCCCACCAATGATAGATTTAATATTATTCATTTAAAACCAACTGCTATAGGCCAAGTTGCTAGCCATTAAAACTTTGCATCACAAAGTACAGAAATTTGAATCCATTATTAATTTTTTTGTGTTAAAAAACTATTATATAACTAGTTAGATAACTATTAGATAACTACCAGATATCTAATAATTATATAATTGGATAGATAATAAAATTAATTAGAATTATTTTTTTTTTTTTTAGAAAAATCATAGCTCGGTCCTTGTTCAACATAGAAGATTGGAGTTCACACAACTCTCTTCAAGATTGTATTAGCTAGAAAAAGGTAGGAATTTTTCTGTCAGATTTTAGAAAACCAGATTTACTCTTTTCCTCTGAATGGAAAGCTCATTATTTTTAGTTGGCTGTCATTCTAAGTGGTTTAGATATTGAAGAGGCCTAATTTCTATTATTTTGTAGAACAGATACTAATAATAGGGGAAATATTTTCATGGAATTTCGTTGTTCCATTAACAAGATGATGATACTACATATTTTGAAAATAAGATTGTGGAAACAAATAAGATTTGTTACATTGCAGACATTATCTGTTTGTTTCAGCTTGTAGAATACCTTGCTGGTGCTGTGGTCACTAAATGCTACTCATTGGTACACTCTGTAGGTGGGATATAATTGGATAATTGAAAGTAGCATTAATTTGAGGCAAAAATGCATGAAGTGAAATTCTGTGATGTAGTAATTAGCCTACTAGTAAAAAAGGCCCAACCTCAACATCCAAAGAGAAATCAACCTTTTCTACTCAACACCCCTATTAATATTGATTAGTAAGAAGCTACACCATTTTGAGCGGTTTTTGTTTTTTTGTTGGACAAAAAAAATGCCATCATGTTTTTGTAGGGAGTAAAATTTAGAAGAGATTTAGACCAACCGCAACTCTGTAGGTATCATCAATTGTTAAAATTTTTTAGAACTTCATATTTTTCCTAAGAAATTATTTTGTTACTTTTAAACAAAAAAATCCAACACTCGAAATAATATATTTTTTTTATCAAACAATATATGGGTTGTTTAGATCAGGTTGGTGTAGGAATCGTGCTTTCTCTTTGGATGTTGAGGTTCAAGTCCAATTTCATTGTACTAATTAATGAAATATGAAATTTCATATGATAAAAATAATATAAACCCTTCAAACTACCATAATTGCTTAACTCACCTTATACTTATAGCTGAAATGTTTGGAACAGAAGGCCAAATACTTTATATGTGACAATGCTTGAACATACAAAAATATTTTTGGACATCCAATTTTTTGGTCCTTACAAATTCCACTAGATAGAACAAAACTTGGCAACCACTTCCTGTGCCGTTTCATCCTATACTGTAGAACTTGTGAGGATAACAAAATTGGACATTTATCTCCTGAGTGAATATGGGACAAAATTAGTGTTCATGAGCATATCATGGCTTTCAAAATACATTGAAAGTCATGCATTTGCAGAAAAAAATTGTTTTCTGTTTCTGTGTCAATGATATTTGAAATTTGTCCTCTGTTATAGCCCAAAAGTTTTTTGGAATGTTTTGGAAATACAGGTTTAACAATTAGGTGATTAATTTTCATTGGCATTCATTATAATAAATTATTTTATAAACAAGTATGAAGCACTCATGAAAACCAATAAGAATGAATATTTTTATGTGCAAAATAAACACACATTTTTGTGGGATATTGGAAAAGTGCAAGAAAACTAGGATATATAATATACTGTACTACTTTACAGTATACATCGTTCTCTATGAGATTGCTGATGAGTTTAAAACTGAAGTAAGAATAAAATAATTTTAAAATCTATTTTTTGTAAGGGAATGCAATAACTGGGAGATATACAGAGTGATTCAGGAGGAATATGCAATACTTCTCAGATTCCTAACACAAAGTAGACAAAAACGTTCCATTAGACAAACCCCAAGAACGTTTTGTTACCAAGATAACAATGGCAAAAAATTGAATTAAAAAAAAAAAAAAAAAATAGAGGCTCCACTGAGGTTCCTTTGAAATCATCAATTCCTTTGTAAAATCAGCTGAGAAATTCAATTTTCAAGGCGATTTTGCAATATTATTGATTGCTATTTCCGAGATTTGGATAAGATTTACACAATTGCCACCATTCAACTTTTTTAAAAGTTGAATTCTTAAGAAAAACTTTTTCTAAAGAATCCAACTCTCTCAAACTTACATCAATAAAAAATAAATATTTACGATTCCTTATCCAGTTATTACCCTTGATTATTGAAAAATAGCATTTTTTAGCATATTCTCCCCATTATCTCAATAACCATTAAAGTTAAAAACTTCAAACTGGTTCATTGAATTTCTCAGATTATTTCACACAGGAATTGATAACTTTAGAACCTGAGTAAAGCCTCTAAAAAATTGTAAAAATTAATATTTTTTGAAAAATCTCAATTTTCTGCCATTGTTTTCTTGGTAACAAAGCGTTTTTGGGGGTTTGTCACATGGAACTTTTTTGTTTACTTGGTGTAAGGAATCAGCCTGAAAAGTATTGCACATTCCTCCTGAAACATTCTGTATATTATCTTAGTGATGAGTACCCAATACAAGACAATTTATTATAATGAATGCCTCTAATATTTAGAGGCTCCAGAAACATCAGTAGTTTTAGTGAGATTCATAGAGAGGGCATATTGAAAAATCTTCCCAGAATTTTTATTCTGAAATCAGATAAGGGTAACTGTCAAAGAGGTAGCCTACCCATACAATACATCAAGTAGTCATGGGAGTTGGTCAAAGTCAATTTGGGAGAATCATTTCTCTCACATGGTATTGCAGAGTAATAGGTCATCATAGAGTTTATATCAGACCTGAACCCTCCTGGCTCAATAAAATCATGAGCCATGCTAATCTTATGGAGAGAAATCATATTCTTCAATACAGGCACGTAAAAATTTATGAAATAATCAATAAAAAGAAATGAGGGATTTGTGGGAATGAAAGGATATTTGTTAACAAGTTATGCTACAAAATAGTTCAAGGTAAAGAGGTCAATTTGGTCTCAATTTTGGACTCATTTTGGAATGGGTCCAAAATAATAAAATTATAAATAAATTTGGATTGAATTTGTAAATCAAATAATTTTGATTAAATTTTTAGAAATATAATTTGGTCTCAAAGACAAAATTATACCCACATGGATTCTCAAATATACATTTATGAAACATGAGAAGGAAGTTATGAACAATGAAAAAACTATGGAGGGTTAAAATTCCATTTCTTGGTTCTCATTCAAGTTAGAAGATTCAATTTAATACAATATCAGGTTTCTCTGTACAAAGCTTTGTTTTTGCTTGGATTGCATAAAATAAGAACGGATTAAAAATTTTGCAGTTTTAATACCAGTTTTAATATCAAGCACAAGAAGTAGATCAACTTTTTGAATTTAAGTAGTCCACGGATCAATAATCATTGCATGAAAATGTTGCACCTTCTTAATTTTCCCAACTTTAAACATTTATTTATAATAATAAATTTGAAGCTTCATCAAGGTACATTGAACAATCAATTTCCATTGGAACCAGCTGAACAATGAGATCATTGATAAGTTTGTAACTTTAAGCCTGCTTTTACATTTATGTATTGTATATCAAGTATTGAACCTCACGTTATGAAATTTATCTTGAAAATAACCAATTATGTTGAATATCCAATATATCATAATCATATAATGATATCATAATCAACATAACTATGTTATTGTAGGGACAAATTTGAAAACATGAGGCTTATACAATACACCAATAAGAAAGCAGGGTAATAATTGATGAAATAAACACACAGATTTTGTCGATTTTCTACTCTATTTATTGGTACACGTACACTACCATGGTTTCATGACCACACAGGTCACATTTTCAAGCTGGCTAAAACTAAAATGGAAAATGTTCCATTTCCGTTTTAGTTTCAGTCAGTCATGTTCTTAGTTTAGTGTGGTCATGGTAGTGTACCTATAAATAGAGTAGAAAATCAACAAAATCTGTGTGTTTATTTCATCATGGAACGTTTCTACAATATCGACCACACCTCAGTTGAAGAGTAATAATTATTTAGATAATGCGTGAAAAATATGCTGAAAAATCAATTTTCAATTCAAATGGATATGAATATGATACTTTATTGTTGAGCAGTATTTTAAAACAATGAAAATTTTTATTTTGAAGAACAAAATAAAATGATTCTCTAAAGACAGTAATAGTTCCATGATAGGCTATATAAAAAGAATAATTTCAAATGGCATAGAAATATTATCATAAAATACCGGTCTAAAACTCATCAATCCACATAATAAATAGTGGTACTGTACTGTATTTTACTGATCAAAACAACATTAATTCTTTTTGCTAGTTTTGTGTTTTGTCTTATTTAAAACCTGAGTTGTGAGATGGGGTGAGTTATATAGAGAAAAAAGAAACTTTTCTTCCCTGTTATTTTAATTAATTTGAATTCTGTTTAGATTGACTATGCAATATATCAGATAGGCTACCCTTTCATTTAAAAAATTAAGTTTTCCATCATGTCTTGGCCATTATCTCGGCTATATTTTATACTGAAGAAATTAAATAATAATTGGAGTTGCAAACTTCTAGCTGATTTTATAGAATTTCTCAGCTGATTTTGCATAGATGTTCTGTGAGAATGAACAAAATAACTTTTCCACTATTATTTGGTGTAAGGAATCGCCAAGAGGTATAAGAATCGTCTATACTATTTAATAAAAACTCTACTGTCACAGTAGGTATATGAATAAGGCTCAATGGTGGAAGAAGTTTCAATTTTTTTGCAACAAAATAGTTTATGGTATCTAACAAAATGGTATTAACAAAAGTGCAGATCCCAAACCTTGTAACAGGTGTAACCTGTCACTAGGTCAACTCTGTTCTTATAGAGCCTTGGGTCTATGTGAATGTCACACCTGGCTTCCATTAATACATCCATCACCAGTCGGTTTTGGTAGCAATAGGAGAAACGTTTGAAATACTTTCCACCAGAATAGCAAGACTGGTGAAAACGTGGAAGCCAGGTGTGACACTGTTCTTAGTATTGCTAATTATATAATTCCCAAAAACTTTTTATATACAACACCTGACAAATTTCAAATAAAGGTAGCATTCCCAAGCGGCAACTAAAGTTGCGCTGCTCAAGCTGCCTGGCTTCAGCTGTGCTGCTATAGCCATCACAACTCTATACGGTACACATAACAATACCTATTTTATAAATGTTTACTTCATTATTAGGGCTAATATGTATCAGAAATCAATAGATAATCAGAGTACCCTCTTAAAGTAATTTTCAAGTGAATTTCACTACCTATTTATAGATTTATTATACATTAGTAGCCCAGTAACAAGGTGATATGTATATTAAAGTTATGTGAATAGAGTTGTGATGGCTAGAGCAGCGCATCTAGAGCCATGCAACTCAAGCAATGCAGCTAGTGCAATGGCAAATGAAGCTGCCACTTGGGAATGCTACCTTAACATAAATACAGAAAAATTATACAGATTTTAATGATAGTTGGAAGTGTGAATATGGTCCAATGTATGAACTGTGTAAAACATGATGTGATAGAATGGCATGAGAAAATTTCAAACTGATGTAAAATGGAGAAATATTCTTCACAAATGGTAGTAAGAGCACTCATGTTATATATACCTTTGTTCTCTGGAAATTGTTCTTCTGTGGTATCAGGAGCAAGTGCCAAGCTCTGTTCAGGATGGGACAAGTGTTCAGTGAGATCAGGAACTTGTTTGCTATCATCTGATTTCTTCTTCTTTTTCTTTTTTGGTTGAATGTTTCCAAGTTCAAGGGTTCCAAGGGAGATATCACGAGATTCAGGTATATCAGGAGATTTTACTTTCTTCAAGATATCATGAAGCAAGCTACCAACATCATCTCCTTCAAGAACATCATTACCAAACTCATCATAGATAGGAACATGTTCCATTTCTGGGAGTGATTCAACAATATCAGCTGGCTTAACAAGAGTTTTCTTTGGTTTACTAACTTTGGGTTTGGGAGCTTCATCTTCAAGTACTGGTTCTTCTATAACTCTAGTCTCATTGACATTTGAAAAAGTGACTTTCTTCTTCTTCTTTGAAATCACCTGCTCATTAGTAAGGTTTAAAGACTCAAGATTTTCATTGATTCCAGCAGTAGAATTGAAGTCTGGAGATAAGATATCACTCTGATATTTCTCTGTTGACTGCATATCTGTATTATCTGGTACCTCTTCAATGGTTGGTTTCTCTTCTTCTGGCAGTTTTGGAATATCTTCAAGAGGTTTTTCTTCTGGAAGCTCTTCAACTGTTGGTTTCTCTTCTTGAAGCACAGTCACCTCTTCTTTGCCACCTTTCACTTTCTTGATGAGTTTCTTTTTGACCACTTTCTTCACACCTCTGTCATCAGGTACAACTGTCTCCACTTCAGTAATTGTAACTTGATCAAGATCATCCTTGACAATGTCTGGTACTACAGCTTCTATTTCAGGCAAGGTTGCGCACTGTTCATCAGTGATCACTCCTTCAGTTGGTGTTTCTTCTGTAACCTGTTCTACACCTTGTTTGATAGTCTTGACAACTTTCTTCTTGACAATCTTTTCCTTGCCCTTGTCATCCTTTGTTACAACTGTCTGTATTTCAGTGGTTGTCATTTCATCTGGTACCTCTTCAATGGTTGGTTTCTCTTCTTCTGGCAGTTTTGGAATATCTTCAAGAGGTTTTTCTTCTGGAAGCTCTTCAACTGTTGGTTTCTCTTCTTGTAGCACAGTGACCTCTTCTTTGCTTCCTTTCACTTTCTTGATGAGTTTCTTTTTGACCACTTTCTTCACACCACTGTCATCAGGAACAACTGTCTCCACTTCAGTAATTGTAACTTGATCAAGATCATCCTTGGCAATGTCTGGTACTACAGCTTCTATTTCAGGCAAGGTTGAGCACTGTTCATCAGTGATCACTCCTTCAGTTGGTGTTTCTTCAATAACCTGTTCTACACCTTGTTTGATAGTCTTGACAACTTTTTTCTTGACAATCTTTTTCTTGCCCTTGTCATCCTTTGTTACAACTGTCTGTATTTCAGTGGTTGTCATTTCATCTGGTACCTCTTCAATGGTTGGTTTCTCTTCTTCTGGCAGTTTTGGAATATCTTCAAGAGGTTTTTCTTCTGGAAGCTCTTCAACTGTTGGTTTCTCTTCTTGTAGCACAGTCACCTCTTCTTTGCTTCCTTTCACTTTCTTGATGAGTTTCTTTTTGACCACTTTCTTCACACCACTGTCATCAGGAACAACTGTCTCCACTTCAGTAATTGTAACTTGATCAAGATCATCCTTGGCAATGTCTGGTACTACAGCTTCTATTTCAGGCAAGGTTGAGCACTGTTCATCAGTGATCACTCCTTCAGTTGGTGTTTCTTCAGTAACCTGTTCTACACCTTGTTTGATAGTCTTGACAACTTTCTTCTTGACAATCTTTTTCTTGCCCTTGTCATCCTGTGTTACAACTGTCTGTATTTCAGTGGTTGTCATTTCATCTGGTACCTTTTCAATGGTTGGTTTCTCTTCTTCTGGCAGTTTTGGAATATCTTCAAGAGGTTTTTCTTCTGGGAGCTCTTCAACTGTTGGTTTCTCTTCTTGTAGCACAGTCACCTCTTCTTTGCCACTTCACTTTCTTGATGAGTTTCTTTTTGACCACTTTCTTCACACCTCTGTCATCAGGTACAACTGTCTCCACTTCAGTAATTGTAACTTGATCAAGATCATCCTTGACAATGTCTGGTACTACAGCTTCTATTTCAGGCAAGGTTGCGCACTGTTCATCAGTGATCACTCCTTCAGTTGGTGTTTCTTCAGTAACCTGTTCTACACCTTGTTTAATAGTCTTGACAACTTTTTTCTTGACAATCTTTTTCTTGCCCTTGTCATCCTTTGTTACAACTGTCTGTATTTCAGTGGTTGTCATTTCATCTGGTACCTCTTCAATGGTTGGTTTCTCTTCTTCTGGCAGTTTTGGAATATCTTCAAGAGGTTTTTCTTCTGGGAGCTCTTCAACTGTTGGTTTCTCTTCTTGTAGCACAGTCACCTCTTCTTTGCCACCTTTCACTTTCTTGATGAGTTTCTTTTTGACCACTTTCTTCACACCTCTGTCATCAGGTACAACTGTCTCCACTTCAGTAATTGTAACTTGATCAAGATCATCCTTGACAATGTCTGGTACTACAGCTTCTATTTCAGGCAAGGTTGCGCACTGTTCATCAGTGATCACTCCTTCAGTTGGTGTTTCTTCAGTAACCTGTTCTACACCTTGTTTGATAGTCTTGACAACTTTTTTCTTGACAATCTTTTTCTTGCCCTTGTCATCCTTTGTTACAACTGTCTGTATTTCAGTGGTTGTCATTTCATCTGGTACCTCTTCAATGGTTGGTTTCTCTTCTTCTGGCAGTTTTGGAATATCTTCAAGAGGTTTTTCTTCTGGGAGCTCTTCAACTGTTGGTTTCTCTTCTTGTAGCACAGTCACCTCTTCTTTGCCACCTTTCACTTTCTTGATGAGTTTCTTTTTGACCACTTTCTTCACACCTCTGTCATCAGGTACAACTGTCTCCACTTCAGTAATTGTAACTTGATCAAGATCATCCTTGACAATGTCTGGTACTACAGCTTCTATTTCAGGCAAGGTTGCGCACTGTTCATCAGTGATCACTCCTTCAGTTGGTGTTTCTTCAGTAACCTGTTCTACACCTTGTTTGATAGTCTTGACAACTTTTTCTTGACAATCTTTTTCTTGCCCTTGTCATCCTTTGTTACAACTGTCTGTATTTCAGTGGTTGTCATTTCATCTGGTACCTCTTCAATGGTTGGTTTCTCTTCTTCTGGCAGTTTTGGAATATCTTCAAGAGGTTTTTCTTCTGGGAGCTCTTCAACTGTTGGTTTCTCTTCTTGTAGCACAGTCACCTCTTCTTTGCCACCTTTCACTTT
Source organism: Sogatella furcifera (assembly GCA_017141385.1). Classification (NCBI taxonomy): domain Eukaryota; kingdom Metazoa; phylum Arthropoda; class Insecta; order Hemiptera; family Delphacidae; genus Sogatella; species Sogatella furcifera. The sequence goes on along the minus strand of CM029551.1, from coordinate 9,657,434 downwards.
CTTGATGAGTTTCTTTTTGACCACTTTCTTCACACCTCTGTCATCAGGTACAACTGTCTCCACTTCAGTAATTGTAACTTGATCAAGATCATCCTTGACAATGTCTGGTACTACAGCTTCTATTTCAGGCAAGGTTGAGCACTGTTCATCAGTGATCACTCCTTCAGTTGGTGTTTCTTCAGTAACCTGTTCTACACCTTGTTTGATAGTCTTGACAACTTTTCTTCTTGACAATCTTTTTCTTGCCCTTGTCATCCTTTGTTACAACTGTCTGTATTTCAGTGGTTGTCATTTCATCTGGTACCTTTTCAATGGTTGGTTTCTCTTCTTCTGGCAGTTTTGGAATATCTTCAAGAGGTTTTTCTTCTGGGAGCTCTTCAACTGTTGGTTTCTCTTCTTGTAGCACAGTCACCTCTTCTTTGCCACCTTTCACTTTCTTGATGAGTTTCTTTTTGACCACTTTCTTCACACCTCTGTCATCAGGTACAACTGTCTCCACTTCAGTAATTGTAACTTGATCAAGATCATCCTTGACAATGTCTGGTACTACAGCTTCTATTTCAGGCAAGGTTGAGCACTGTTCATCAGTGATCACTCCTTCAGTTGGTGTTTCTTCAGTAACCTGTTCTACACCTTGTTTGATAGTCTTGACAACTTTCTTCTTGACAATCTTTTTCTTGCCCTTGTCATCCTGTGTTACAACTGTCTGTATTTCAGTGGTTGTCATTTCATCTGGTACCTTTCCAATGGTTGGTTTCTCTTCTTCTGGCAGTTTTGGAATATCTTCAAGAGGTTTTTCTTCTGGGAGCTCTTCAACTGTTGGTTTCTCTTCTTGTAGCACAGTCACCTCTTCTTTGCCACCTTTCACTTTCTTGATGAGTTTCTTTTTGACCACTTTCTTCACACCTCTGTCATCAGGTACAACTGTCTCCACTTCAGTAATTGTAACTTGATCAAGATCATCCTTGACAATGTCTGGTACTACAGCTTCTATTTCAGGCAAGGTTGCGCACTGTTCATCAGTGATCACTCCTTCAGTTGGTGTTTCTTCAGTAACCTGTTCTACACCTTGTTTGATAGTCTTGACAACTTTCTTCTTGACAATCTTTTTCTTGCCCTTGTCATCCTTTGTTACAACTGTCTGTATTTCAGTGGTTGTCATTTCATCTGGTACCTCTTCAATGGTTGGTTTCTCTTCTTCTGGCAGTTTTGGAATATCTTCAAGAGGTTTTTCTTCTGGAGCTCTTCAACTGTTGGTTTCTCTTCTTGTAGCACAGTGACCTCTTCTTTGCCACCTTTCACTTTCTTGATGAGTTTCTTTTTGACCACTTTCTTCACACCTCTGTCATCAGGTACAACTGTCTCCACTTCAGTAATTGTAACTTGATCAAGATCATCCTTGACAATGTCTGGTACTACAGCTTCTATTTCAGGCAAGGTTGCGCACTGTTCATCAGTGATCACTCCTTCAGTTGGTGTTTCTTCAGTAACCTGTTCTACACCTTGTTTGATAGTCTTGACAACTTTTTTCTTGACAATCTTTTTCTTGCCCTTGTCATCCTTTGTTACAACTGTCTGTATTTCAGTGGTTGTCATTTCATCTGGTACCTCTTCAATGGTTGGTTTCTCTTCTTCTGGCAGTTTTGGAATATCTTCAAGAGGTTTTTCTTCTGGAAGCTCTTCAACTGTTGGTTTCTCTTCTTGTAGCACAGTGACCTCTTCTTTGCCACCTTTCACTTTCTTGATGAGTTTCTTTTTGACCACTTTCTTCACACCTCTGTCATCAGGTACAACTGTCTCCACTTCAGTAATTGTAACTTGATCAAGATCATCCTTGACAATGTCTGGTACTACAGCTTCTATTTCAGGCAAGGTTGCGCACTGTTCATCAGTGATCACTCCTTCAGTTGGTGTTTCTTCAGTAACCTGTTCTACACCTTGTTTGATAGTCTTGACAACTTTTTTCTTGACAATCTTTTTCTTGCCCTTGTCATCCTTTGTTACAACTGTCTGTATTTCAGTGGTTGTCATTTCATCTGGTACCTCTTCAATGGTTGGTTTCTCTTCTTCTGGCAGTTTTGGAATATCTTCAAGAGGTTTTTCTTCTGGAAGCTCTTCAACTGTTGGTTTCTCTTCTTGTAGCACAGTGACCTCTTCTTTGCTTCCTTTCACCTTCTTGATGAGTTTCTTTTTGACCACTTTCTTCACACCTCTGTCATCAGGTACAACTGTCTCCACTTCAGTAATTGTAACTTGATCAAGATCATCCTTGACAATGTCTGGTACTACAGCTTCTATTTCAGGCAAGGTTGCGCACTGTTCATCAGTGATCACTCCTTCAGTTGGTGTTTCTTCAGTAACCTGTTCTACACCTTGTTTGATAGTCTTGACAACTTTTTCTTGACAATCTTTTTCTTGCCCTTGTCATCCTTTGTTACAACTGTCTGTATTTCAGTGGTTGTCATTTCATCTGGTACCTCTTCAATGGTTGGTTTCTCTTCTTCTGGCAGTTTTGGAATATCTTCAAGAGGTTTTTCTTCTGGAAGCTCTTCAACTGTTGGTTTCTCTTCTTGTAGCACAGTGACCTCTTCTTTGCTTCCTTTAACCTTCTTGATGAGTTTCTTTTTGACCACTTTCTTCACACCTCTGTCATCAGGTACAACTGTCTCCACTTCAGTAATTGTAACTTGATCAAGATCATCCTTGACAATGTCTGGTACTACAGCTTCTATTTCAGGCAAGGTTGCGCACTGTTCATCAGTGATCACTCCTTCAGTTGGTGTTTCTTCAGTAACCTGTTCTACACCTTGTTTGATAGTCTTGACAACTTTCTTCTTGACAATCTTTTTCTTGCCCTTGTCATCCTTTGTTACAACTGTCTGTATTTCAGTGGTTGTCATTTCATCTGGTACCTCTTCAATGGTTGGTTTCTCTTCTTCTGGCAGTTTTGGAATATCTTCAAGAGGTTTTTCTTCTGGGAGCTCTTCAACTGTTGGTTTCTCTTCTTGTAGCACAGTGACCTCTTCTTTGCTTCCTTTCACTTTCTTGATGAGTTTCTTTTTGACCACTTTCTTCACACCTCTGTCATCAGGTACAACTGTCTCCACTTCAGTAATTGTAACTTGATCAAGATCATCCTTGACAATGTCTGGTACTACAGCTTCTATTTCAGGCAAGGTTGCGCACTGTTCATCAGTGATCACTCCTTCAGTTGGTGTTTCTTCAGTAACCTGTTCTACACCTTGTTTGATAGTCTTGACAACTTTTTTCTTGACAATCTTTTTCTTGCCCTTGTCATCCTTTGTTACAACTGTCTGTATTTCAGTGGTTGTCATTTCATCTGGTACCTCTTCAATGGTTGGTTTCTCTTCTTCTGGCAGTTTTGGAATATCTTCAAGAGGTTTTTCTTCTGGAAGCTCTTCAACTGTTGGTTTCTCTTCTTGTAGCACAGTGACCTCTTCTTTGCCACCTTTCACTTTCTTGATGAGTTTCTTTTTGACCACTTTCTTCACACCTCTGTCATCAGGTACAACTGTCTCCACTTCAGTAATTGTAACTTGATCAAGATCATCCTTGACAATGTCTGGTACTACAGCTTCTATTTCAGGCAAGGTTGCGCACTGTTCATCAGTGATCACTCCTTCAGTTGGTGTTTCTTCAGTAACCTGTTCTACACCTTGTTTGATAGTCTTGACAACTTTTTTCTTGACAATCTTTTTCTTGCCCTTGTCATCCTTTGTTACAACTGTCTGTATTTCAGTGGTTGTCATTTCATCTGGTACCTCTTCAATGGTTGGTTTCTCTTCTTCTGGCAGTTTTGGAATATCTTCAAGAGGTTTTTCTTCTGGAAGCTCTTCAACTGTTGGTTTCTCTTCTTGTAGCACAGTGACCTCTTCTTTGCTTCCTTTAACCTTCTTGATGAGTTTCTTTTTGACCACTTTCTTCACACCTCTGTCATCAGGTACAACTGTCTCCACTTCAGTAATTGTAACTTGATCAAGATCATCCTTGACAATGTCTGGTACTACAGCTTCTATTTCAGGCAAGGTTGTGCACTGTTCATCAGTGATCACTCCTTCAGTTGGTGTTTCTTCAGTAACCTGTTCTACACCTTGTTTGATAGTCTTGACAACTTTTTTCTTGACAATCTTTTTCTTGCCCTTGTCATCCTTTGTTACAACTGTCTGTATTTCAGTGGTTGTCATTTCATCTGGTACCTCTTCAATGGTTGGTTTCTCTTCTTCTGGCAGTTTTGGAATATCTTCAAGAGGTTTTTCTTCTGGAGCTCTTCAACTGTTGGTTTCTCTTCTTGTAGCACAGTGACCTCTTCTTTGCTACCTTTCACTTTCTTGATGAGTTTCTTTTTGACCACTTTCTTCACACCTCTGTCATCAGGTACAACTGTCTCCACTTCAGTAATTGTAACTTGATCAAGATCATCCTTGACAATGTCTGGTACTACAGCTTCTATTTCAGGCAAGGTTGCGCACTGTTCATCAGTGATCACTCCTTCAGTTGGTGTTTCTTCAGTAACCTGTTCTACACCTTGTTTGATAGTCTTGACAACTTTTTCTTGACAATCTTTTTCTTGCCCTTGTCATCCTTTGTTACAACTGTCTGTATTTCAGTGGTTGTCATTTCATCTGGTACCTCTTCAATGGTTGGTTTCTCTTCTTCTGGCAGTTTTGGAATATCTTCAAGAGGTTTTTCTTCTGGAAGCTCTTCAACTGTTGGTTTCTCTTCTTGTAGCACAGTGACCTCTTCTTTGCCACCTTTCACTTTCTTGATGAGTTTCTTTTTGACCACTTTCTTCACACCTCTGTCATCAGGTACAACTGTCTCCACTTCAGTAATTGTAACTTGATCAAGATCATCCTTGACAATGTCTGGTACTACAGCTTCTATTTCAGGCAAGGTTGCGCACTGTTCATCAGTGATCACTCCTTCAGTTGGTGTTTCTTCAGTAACCTGTTCTACACCTTGTTTGATAGTCTTGACAACTTTTTTCTTGACAATCTTTTTCTTGCCCTTGTCATCCTTTGTTACAACTGTCTGTATTTCAGTGGTTGTCATTTCATCTGGTACCTCTTCAATGGTTGGTTTCTCTTCTTCTGGCAGTTTTGGAATATCTTCAAGAGGTTTTTCTTCTGGAAGCTCTTCAACTGTTGGTTTCTCTTCTTGTAGCACAGTGACCTCTTCTTTGCTTCCTTTCACTTTCTTGATGAGTTTCTTTTTGACCACTTTCTTCACACCTCTGTCATCAGGTACAACTGTCTCCACTTCAGTAATTGTAACTTGATCAAGATCATCCTTGACAATGTCTGGTACTACAGCTTCTATTTCAGGCAAGGTTGCGCACTGTTCATCAGTGATCACTCCTTCAGTTGGTGTTTCTTCAGTAACCTGTTCTACACCTTGTTTGATAGTCTTGACAACTTTTTTCTTGACAATCTTTTTCTTGCCCTTGTCATCCTTTGTTACAACTGTCTGTATTTCAGTGGTTGTCATTTCATCTGGTACCTCTTCAATGGTTGGTTTCTCTTCTTCTGGCAGTTTTGGAATATCTTCAAGAGGTTTTTCTTCTGGAAGCTCTTCAACTGTTGGTTTCTCTTCTTGTAGCACAGTGACCTCTTCTTTGCTTCCTTTAACCTTCTTGATGAGTTTCTTTTTGACCACTTTCTTCACACCTCTGTCATCAGGTACAACTGTCTCCACTTCAGTAATTGTAACTTGATCAAGATCATCCTTGACAATGTCTGGTACTACAGCTTCTATTTCAGGCAAGGTTGCGCACTGTTCATCAGTGATCACTCCTTCAGTTGGTGTTTCTTCAGTAACCTGTTCTACACCTTGTTTGATAGTCTTGACAACTTTCTTCTTGACAATCTTTTTCTTGCCCTTGTCATCCTTTGTTACAACTGTCTGTATTTCAGTGGTTGTCATTTCATCTGGTACCTCTTCAATGGTTGGTTTCTCTTCTTCTGGCAGTTTTGGAATATCTTCAAGAGGTTTTTCTTCTGGGAGCTCTTTAACTGTTGGTTTCTCTTCTTGTAGCACAGTGACCTCTTCTTTGCTTCCTTTAACCTTCTTGATGAGTTTCTTTTTGACCACTTTCTTCACACCTCTGTCATCAGGTACAACTGTCTCCACTTCAGTAATTGTAACTTGATCAAGATCATCCTTGACAATGTCTGGTACTACAGCTTCTATTTCAGGCAAGGTTGCGCACTGTTCATCAGTGATCACTCCTTCAGTTGGTGTTTCTTCAGTAACCTGTTCTACACCTTGTTTGATAGTCTTGACAACTTTTTTCTTGACAATCTTTTTCTTGCCCTTGTCATCCTTTGTTACAACTGTCTGTATTTCAGTGGTTGTCATTTCATCTGGTACCTCTTCAATGGTTGGTTTCTCTTCTTCTGGCAGTTTTGGAATATCTTCAAGAGGTTTTTCTTCTGGAAGCTCTTCAACTGTTGGTTTCTCTTCTTGTAGCACAGTGACCTCTTCTTTGCTTCCTTTAACCTTCTTGATGAGTTTCTTTTTGACCACTTTCTTCACACCTCTGTCATCAGGTACAACTGTCTCCACTTCAGTTATTGTAACTTGATCAAGATCATCCTTGACAATGTCTGGTACTACAGCTTCTATTTCAGGCAAGGTTGCGCACTGTTCATCAGTGATCACTCCTTCAGTTGGTGTTTCTTCAGTAACCTGTTCTACACCTTGTTTGATAGTCTTGACAACTTTCTTCTTGACAATCTTTTTCTTGCCCTTGTCATCCTGTGTTACAACTGTCTGTATTTCAGTGGTTGTCATTTCATCTGGTACCTCTTCAATGGTTGGTTTCTCTTCTTCTGGCAGTTTTGGAATATCTTCAAGAGGTTTTTCTTCTGGGAGCTCTTTAACTGTTGGTTTCTCTTCTTGTAGCACAGTGACCTCTTCTTTGCTTCCTTTAACCTTCTTGATGAGTTTCTTTTTGACCACTTTCTTCACACCTCTGTCATCAGGTACAACTGTCTCCACTTCAGTAATTGTAACTTGATCAAGATCATCCTTGACAATGTCTGGTACTACAGCTTCTATTTCAGGCAAGGTTGCGCACTGTTCATCAGTGATCACTCCTTCAGTTGGTGTTTCTTCAGTAACCTGTTCTACACCTTGTTTGATAGTCTTGACAACTTTCTTCTTGACAATCTTTTTCTTGCCCTTGTCATCCTTTGTTACAACTGTCTGTATTTCAGTGGTTGTCATTTCATCTGGTACCTCTTCAATGGTTGGTATTTCTCCTACAGATCTTATCTCTTCAATTGATCTCCCCTGATCTTCCTCAGTTAGTTTGCTCTCTTCCTGTTCAATCATGTTTGTGATGGATTGTTTGTGTTCTGTTATCTGTGTTGATGTTTCTGTTTGCACCTCTCTCTCTTCCCTGTGTATTCTATCTGTTTGTTGCTGTTCATCTTTTTCCTGTTTTATGGGTTTTGTTATTGTAATTGATTTTGTTGTGTCTTGTACAATGTTTGCTGTTGCTGTCTCATGTTGTCTTTTGTGCTCTTTGTGATCCATGTCCCCTGAAACGTAATTGGTTTTTTATTAATTATTCCATATTCAATTATAAATCCTGTTACTTCCTTGTATCAAAGTACTAAATTCTTTTTTTTCCCTACAGTCAGAATGAAGAATTTTTTGTTTTCAACATAAATGTTCTCTACCTATGTTTTCAATAAATTAATCAAATATTGCAAAATTCAGAATGGATTGATACCCAGGTTAAATTTATGACAATAAACATATTCATTTTTTCTAAACATTTTTAAAAGAATTTTAGGCTGATGACACATTACAGGCAGTGCAGCAGGGCACATTAATACCATTTTTGTTTGAAGTTGAAATTATTTGAGAAACCAACACAAAGTTTGCAATACAGCAGGACTCAGTACAATGCAGTAGAACAATAAGAGACAGAATAAAAGAAATATAAGCTGAAATGTCATAAGAGTTCTATTATAATTAGAAGCATTTGCTTCTTTAAATTATAAATTGAATAGAGCACATGACAATGATAATTAAAATTGTTTGTCTCATTCTTCAATATTAATAAAAAATATATATTTGATATAAACTAATGATTTTTAGCCTTAGTATTTTGGCTAAAGTGTCATTCACTGGCCCACCTTGCTAGAGTCAAAATTCTTCTTGGAATCGATTCAGTTCGTTATTCTGATGACAAATTGAAAAAAAAATTAGCCGTTGCTGTCAAGTATTTTTTTTTTAATAAATCAAGTTCAAAGTTTGGTCTGCGGGAGCTATGAAACTATCACACAAGTACACTAACTCACTTATTCTAAACGTTTTGAAATGCATCTCAACTGCACAATATTACTCACATTAAGTACTAAAATAACCATTCTATTATTATTTTCAATTTTGTTGAATAATTTCATCTCTGTAACACACAAACTCAACTTCTTCAAGTCACTAACCTCAAACTATGGCTGCCAAGTCAATTCAATAATAATAATATCAATTTGAACTGTTTGAATCAATGCCTTCTAGCTTTTAAAATAGAATAAGAGCTTGAATAAGTTGTTTTGAATATAATTTAATTAATAATTTGATTAATAAATTGTTTATGGAATTAACATTTTGATATTCTGTTCCATCATTATACGAGTTGACATTCCACAATGTTTATTTACATTTTTCCAATATGCTATAAAAGTTGACTGCCAACAAACTGTACAACTTGAATCAACATTCTGTGACAGTTACTTTTTTCCTTCTGGTCAATTTAGGTTAGGTTGATGGAAGTTTAGGTTTGGTTTGTTGAAGGTTAGACTGGATTAATTAAAGGTTGGGTTAGTTGAAGCTTAGGTTGGATTTTTCAAGATTAGGTTGGATTAGTTAGAGCTTAGGTTAGGTAAGTTGAAGCTTGAGTTAGGTTAGTTGAAGGTTAGGTTAGTTGGAGCTGAGGTTATGTTAGCTAGAGTTCAGATTAGGTTAGTTAGAGCTTAGGTTAGATTAGTTAGAACTTGGGTTGAGTTAGTTGGGTTTAGGTGGCTTGTTGGAGGAGTGATAAAGCGCCGGTCTGATAACCAGGTGGACCCTGGTTCAAGTCCCAAGCAGGGGAACAATTTTTGACCACAGCACAATCACATAAATATGGCCATCCCGTCTTTTGGAGGAGACAATAAGCCATCGGTCCCGACTACTTCAAAGTAGTCATCATCTATTATCCATATCATTACCCACGCACAAGCCTATGAGCTCAAGTGGGCTTCACCCTCATAACAAACAAACAAACAAACAGTTAGAGCTTAGGTTGGTTAGAGCTTAGGTTGGGTTAGTTAGAGGTTAGGTTAGTTAGAGCTTAGGTTGGGTTAGTTAGAGCTTAGGTTGGGTTAGTTAGAACGTAGGTTAGGTTACTTGTAGCTTAGGTTGGGTTAGTTAGAGCTCAGGTTGGGTTAGTTAGAGCTAAGGTTGGGTTAGTTGGAGCTTAGGTTGGGTTAGTTAGAGCTTAGGTTGGGTAAGTTAGCACTTAGGTTAGGTTAGTTAGAGCTTGAGTTAGGTTAGTTGAAGGTTAGGTTAGTTGGAGCTAAGATTATGTTAGCTACAGTTCAGGTTAGGTTAGTTAGAGCTTAGGTTAGGTTAGTTGGAGCTTAGGTTAGGTTAGTTAGAGCTTGGGATAGGTTAGCTAGAGCTTAGTATAGGATAGCTAGAGCTTAGGTTAGTTGAGAGTGCATGTTAGGTTAGTTAAAGCTCAAGTTTATGTTAGTTAGGGGTTAGGTTATTTGAAGGTTTAGTTAGGTTAGGTTAGTTAGAGCTTAGGTTAGGTTGATTTAGTTATAGCTAACAGTTGGTTAGTTGGAGGTTAGGTTACTTAGAGTGCCACTTAGGTTAGTTAGAGCTTAAGTTAGGTTAGTTTGTCAATTTTCCATATTCCCACATGTCTTGATAATGAGTACCAATGACAATGTGTACTAAATGATACAATCTGTAGGCTGTGCTCAACAATATTCTGTACCATTTTTTGACTGAAAGTGTCACACAATGTTGTTAGTTTACAATGTTGTTGATAAAGAATGTCGCCTTCCCTTCCACTATTAATTTTATTGATTTGTTATTATTGTGGCCCTTTTTTTCGTTACCCAATAATCACTTGAATTTCATAAACTCTAATAAGGTATTTAGTACTAATTTTTTGCTATTTTGTACAGTTAATATTAATTCTAGAACTTTTCAAATAACAGAGTTATCAGATTTGAAAGTGCCCCCCAGGCCAAACTTTGAACTTGATTTATTTAAAATCTACTGGACAGCGACAGCTGATTTTTTTAAATTTGTCATCAGAATAACATACTGAATCAATTTCAACAAGAATTTTGACTCTAGCAAGGTGGGCCAGTAAACGACACTTACACCAGTATTTCTGTTATATTATATTTTTACATAATATGAAAGGCTTTTGACTTTATATCAACACTTTTAATTGATAAATTATAGTAGTTCAGCTTCACTCTGTGATTATAATGAATGTTGATGAGAATCTTTGATAAATTCAATTTATACACCGTATCATTATTGGAGGGATCATACTTTTTTGACTGTGTGTTGATCCCAACCGTGTTGAATGCACTTTTCTCAATATTACTTAAATAATAAAATGAGCAAATACACATGACCTATACTTCTCACTACAGAGTATGAGTATTGCTTATCATTGTTCCTCCATGTTCCAATGGAAGGAGATTACAATGCTAACACTCATGGCAATGCTAGGATACAATAGTATCCATTTCAACTTGTTGTATCCACCATATTGCCTGTAATGTGCATCCAGCCTTAGATTAGATCCATTTTTGTTTATAGTCTAGGAAATATTTCATAAATCTATATTTTTTATAAAAACTAATTCTATCCAACATGAGGATGGTCACTCCAATAACTTTTAATAGTTATTTAAAAATTATAATTGTTCAATACAGAATTGAACTTCCAGGATTGTAGTAGTTACAGAGTTTAAACACTGAGCGAACTGCTCAAATTTATAATAATTATGAGATTTAAAAACCACTATGAAACATATACAGAGTGTTCCAGGAGGAATGTGCAATACTTCTCAGGCTGATTCCTTACACCAAGTAGACAAAAAAGTTCCATGGGACCAACCCCCAAAAACGCTATGTTACTGAGATAACAATGGCGGAAAATTGAGATTTTTTAAAATATATTATTTTTCCTCATTTTTTTAGAGGCTTTAGTGAGGTTTTAAGATGATCAATTCCTATGTAAGATTAGCTGAGGGATCCAATGAAACCAGTTCCAAGTTTTCAACTTTAATGGTTATTGAGATAATTGGAAAAATATGCTAGAAAACACCATTTTTCAACAATAACCCCAGGCACACACCAACACGATTTTGTTGCAAAGGTTTGTTGCGGTGCAAATTAAATTCTGAGAACTTCCCGGACGGAAATTTAAAACCATTGCGGTGTATGAGCTAGCACAGACCAATGTGTTGCAAAATATTCCGTTTGCAAATATTTGCAGCAAATGCTGCATGCAGCATTCATCGCGCCTTTTGCATGTGATATTGTGGCTTGTTCAGGAACTAACTCTAATTTTTGTCTGCAAGTAAACAGACATAACCAAAAAGGAAGAAAGTCAACTCTTGGCACTTTGGAAATCAACACTGAGCAATTGTTAGAGATTATTTTCAAATACCAAATATTTAGATTTGTTATTATACCATATTATGTATGATTTAAATCACAAAGATTACAAGAATGTAAGAGAAAAATTCAAGATTTGGTGTGATATTGGAAAAGCTGTCCATGTTCCAGGTAAGTTTCAGTTCACTTTAATAGGCTAATTGAGCTTTTGAGCAGTTATAAGGCACCTTACTAGTAGGTTATATCATAACTCAGGATATTATTATTGTATTACAGCATCATTATTATAGTTAATTTCAGTACCTCTTCTACCTTACTATCAAAACATCAGGTTGGTTGGGTTAAATACTCAAATACTCCCGCGCTCTAAGTTACAATTATTTCAAATTTGTGTTTAGTGGCAATTTTGCAATTTTTGATCGCTATTTCTGTGATTTGGGTGAGATTTACATGATTGCCACCATTTAAATTTTTCTTTAGAATCCAATTCTCTTCAACTTCCATTAATAAAAATACAATTTTATGATTCCTTATCAAGTTATAACCCTTATTGTTGAAAAATGGCGTTTTTAGCATATTTTTCCAATTATCTCAATAACCGTTAAAGTTACAAAATGAAGCTGATTTCATTGGAATTCCTCAGCTAATTTTACATAGGAATTGATTATTTTAGAACCTTACTAAAGCCTCTAAAAAATAAGAAAAATTAATATTTTTTTGAAAAATCTCAATTTTCCACCATTGTTATCTCAGTAACAATATGTTTTTGAAGGTTGGTCCCATGGAACTTTTTTGTGTACTTGGTGTAAGGAATCAGCCTGAGAAGTATTGCACAATTCTTCTGAAACACCCTGTATTATTAAAATGCATTGAATATTTTCCATCTTTAGGCAGGCTGGATTTTCAAAATCTATTCATATTATATTGACAAGCTAAAAATATTGGTGCATGAAGAGAAGATATATACTATATTATAATTCAGATTTCTGTGCATGTTTTCTTGTTTTTAATACATGTGACAAGAGTGATGAGTCTGGTTTGAAATGTGATGTTACGGCTTTGATAGTTTGCTAAATTCACTTCATGAATGTTATCCAGAGAAATTAAACCTTCTATTTACATTAGAAATTTTTCAGTTCAGGAACATTGAGGCATGCACGATTTCTATTTCCGTCCATGAGGATTTTAGATTTTATGTAGGTACTGTACAATTAAAATGACTATTTACATCTTTCTTACTTACCATTGTGCACCCAGCTATATTCCTGTATAAACTCTACAAAAATTATTCAAACTGTACATAAAAATCAATAATGTAGCTATGAAATGAAAAATACTTAAATTAGAAGCTGCAAAAGTTGTCAATTGCCAATAATTTGTTGTACTCACTGGAATGGTATACTTACTCTCACTCTCTAGAGGTTGAACTTCCATGACTGTCAATTTAGGTTGTTCTTCTTCCAATTGAAAAGACACTTTTTTCTTGACTGGTAGCTTTTTTATGGACAAATGCGATTCTTTATCCATCAATTCCACAGATGATATTGTGACTCCAAGGTGTTGTTCAGGGACAAGGCTTTCTTTAGCTGATGTTGTGTTTTGGATTTCAGGTTCCAACATTGAAACTGAATCACCAGAGATCACTTCACTTTTTTGTGCTACTTCCTGCTTTACAATATTAGGTTGTGCTTTCTCTTTTGGTACATGTTCCTGAAGTAGGGATGAATCTTTCTCTTGAACCACAACTTCTGAAGTAGTAAGCTCTCTCAATTCCAGTATTTTCACTTCACTTGATTTCTTTTCTGGTTTTGAGGCCAACTTCAATGGACTTTCAATCTCCTCAGGGAGTGTTTCTGAAACTTGATAGGACTCAAAAGTCATTGGCTGTACATTAACCTTTGCTCTTTCCTTTTCATCAAATTGTATTTCATCTGAAACACTTTCTTGGGCAAACATTTGTGTTTGTTCAATTGGCTGCTGACTAATTAAGTGAGAAGTGGCAATTTGCATATCAGGTGTCATCTGATCTACCATAGGACTTTCTTTGAAGCCTACCACATTCTCTTCAATTGAAATACCTTTAGTCACATAACTGATTGGTGTTGCAATAGCCGATTTTGGCATCTTATTTTCCTGCAAAATAGCTCCCATTTCAGAGGGTTGAGTCTGGAACTGAATAGCACTTTCAAAAGGCTCATGTGTGTCTGCTACTTGTGCATGTGCATCAACTAGTTCTGGACTACTAAAATTCTGAGTTGATGATTGAGCTAATATTTCACTCTGCTGAAGTTCTTCTTGAATTTCAATTTCAGGTTTAGCTCTATACTTTTTGGGAGACTGTTCTGGTATGAGTAGAATTGCTTCCTCTTTCATTAATGGTTCAGAAATATTCAAACTCTTACTTTCCTCAAATTCAACCGAAACCTTTGTACTGGTTGGCTTGAATTCTCCTTCAAATATATTTTCATGTTCCTCAGTCTGTTCTTCTGTTATAACTACACTGTGCTTGACATCTTGAATTATTTTTGCTTCTACAACATCAATATTTTCAGGTTGGAGGGTCCCCAAATCTAACTTACTATGAACTTCAGATTGTTGGATTGAATGTTTCTTCAAAATAGAAGATTCTGCTTGTCTTTCCTTGTGTTTAATAGGTTGAATAATTTCCTCTTCTTTATCACCAATTGCAACCTCTACAACACTAATGCTTTGACCCTCTACAAATGAAACATTGGCTGTTCTCTTTGGCAGCTCATAAGAGGAGAGCTTTGATTCAGGTTCTTGAACATTTGCTTCAAATTGCTGTAAACTTGTAAGCATGGTCTGTGTGACATTAACATTGATTTTTTCACTCTCATCATTCTGCACAACACCTGTAGAAGCCTCTGAATTGATTTCGAATGTTTGAGCAACATGATGAGCTTTAAAATCAGCTTTTGCTTTTTGTTCTGCTGGCAAGACCATTGGCTGTAATTCATCTTCTCTAATTTCTGCTGTTATCTCAGTAACGCTAATACCTTTACCTTCTTCAAAAGCTATATCTGCTTTTGTGGATTCATTCAATGATTTTGTTCTGAAGAGAGTCTCTTGCTCTTGAACAATAGATTCTGATTGCTCCAAGCTTTCAAAAGGTATGAGCATTGACTTTGCTTGACTTTTTGACGGTTTCTCTATATTCAAGTTTGGCAAACCATCTTGTGCTATGATTTCTGCTTGAGATACAACCTCTCTTCCTGAAATATTTGATTTGGCTTTGAATGATTTTTGTTTTTCAATGACTAGGGGAGTTTCAGAATCATCAATATTAATTTCTGTGATTGTTAAGCCTTCACCTTCATCCATTTTCACATTGGCTGTTTTTAAATGCATTTCTTTTGTATTCTGAAAAGTGTCCTCAACCTCTTGCACAATTGGTTGAGTTTGGACTAAGCTTTCAAATGGAGCCAATTCAACATTAGCAATTGACTTTTCAGAAACAGTCTCATTTTTCATGCTTATCACAGACATAGAAAGAATATTCTCAGTAATTTCAGCAACTTTTCCAAGTTCAGTTAGAGACTGATTGGCCTTCTTGTCTTCTGGTTTCTTAAGTACCTCCAGATCCCCTTCTTTATGATCAATAATCACCTCATTTACTGTTTGAACTTTCTTTGCTTCCTCCAATGTTATATTCACTTGCTCATAATTAGGAATGAATGTTCCATGAAATTCTTCTTCTCCTTCTTGAACTATATTTTGAGTAACAAAAACACTATTCTGAAGACTTTCACAAGTTGAAGATGCAGTGACTGTTTTCAAATTCAGTTTGTCCAAGCTGGCTACTCCACTTTGAGGCATTACTTCTGACTGTGTAGCTATTCTGTGACTTTCTGTTAATGATGTGGAAACAACTTTTCCTGATGGAAAAGAACCTGGCATGAAGACAGTCTCACGGTCTCCCAGAGTAACTTCTGAGATGGTTACACATTCTTCAGTTTTGTAATTCAGGTTAGCAGTTCTAGCTTCAGGTACTTTTTCTGGATTGAATATTGATTCACATTCTGAAACTAAAGACTCAGAACCAATAAGACTGCTAAATGGTAGAGTGGATTGCACTGCTGATGCTTTATCTGCATTGGGTACAGAATAATCACCAAGTGTATCATTTGGGAAATGCTCTGACTTGATTGCTACTTCAGTGCCAATTATTGATGGTTCAGCTTTCTGATTTCCCGGCCTTGAAATTATTTGTAGGGAATCTTCTCTCTCTTCAACAACTGTATCTGTCACAATCAGTGGTTTTACTTGGTCTATGACATGTTTGGCCATTGCAAAATTATTCTCCAATGATTTGAAGTCTTCTTCTTTTTCAGATATTTGCTGCTCTGTTGATATGATGCCTTCCAGTAGAGTCTGACTTTGGACTGCTTTTGCTCCACTGACTGTGAATTTGTCAAGTTTGCCTATATTGATATCTGGCCTTATTTCAGTTGTTTGGGCAGCTTCCTGAACAGTTAATTTTACCTCTGCTAGTTTCCCTTCAATCTTTTTCTGATCTGGTAATAACTCTTCTCTACTTTCACTAGTAAATTGTGTGACACTAACACCTTGTCCTTCTTCAAAAGATAGCTTCACATTTTGCTCTTTTATTTGGGATGTTGTAAAATACTTTTCTTTTTCTCTAGTTATTACTTCAGATGTGATGACATTTTGGAATGGCAATTGTGAGACTGTTGCTCTTTCAAAATCGTTTTTAATATCTTCTAATTTATCAAGATTAGACTCAGTGATTGTCATACTGCTCTCAGCCACTTTATGACCAGTAGTAAGTGATTGGAAAGCATGTTTACCTTGTGGAAATTCTGGCAGTGGTAGATCACTCTCTGCATAACCAGTATTGATAACTTCTACTGATGACACCTGTTTGCCTTCTTCTACTTTCATTCCTGCTACTTTCACCAAAGGCTTTGGAATTGATCTGTATTGATCTGTAAGCTCTGCCGGTGTGACTTCAGAAGACATCAGTGATTGATGAGGTATTTGTCCAACAATAGCTTTAGCTTTTTCTGGTGATTCTCTGTCAAATTGTGCTATATTATGCTCAATTGGAATTTCAGATGATGAAGCAGCTTCTTTCAAAATAAGTTGCTTTTTAGCATACAATTTAATTGCTTCATCTTTCTGGAACACTTCTTCTTTATCATGGAGTGTTGTTTCTGAAACAGTAAAACCTTTATTTAAAGTATCATATGTTAAATGTGCTGTTTTTGAATCTGGTGCTTTGAAGGTATTTAATGTTGATTCGTGCTCTCCTAAGGTTGCAATGTGTGTTTCTAAGCTGTCAAAAGTGCCGTGTGATTCTGTAGCTTGAGTTGTCTTTGCAGTTTCACTCACAAAATTTTCGATATTTTCTATAGGAAATATAAACGTAGTTTGAGGAAGCTGTTGAGGTGTGATTGATGTGATAGCAGTTTTTTCTTCTGGTAAGACTGTAGGTGAGTACTCATTTTCCTTGTCTGCAACTAAAATTTCAGAAACCGAGATTTCATTGTTTCTGCTAATTAATTCTACATTTGCTTTTACAGTAGTTGGTTTGATTGTCTCAGTGAATATTTCTTCTTTTTCTTGAACTGTTGCTTCAGTCAAAAGGACTCCTTCATGTGATAAGAGTGACTGGTTTGCTAAAGCAGAAGAGAATTTAAAGTCTGGAATATAATTTAATCCATCAGCAGAAACAGTTTCAATTCTCTGAACCACTTTCTGACCAGTTATATCAACAGTAGCAACTTCTGTTTTTGTTTCAGTATCCAACTCAAAATTAGATTCTTTTTCTGCTGTATTCAATTCAGATATAACAATGCTAGAAAGCCCCTCTTCAAATAATAATCCAGCAACATGTGAATCTGGAACTTGAGCTGCAGTGAATGCTGACTCTTTCTCTTTCACTAAAACTTCTGATGTTAATGCACTTTGATGAGATATTTGATCTATATTTGCCTTCACCAGCTTTGGTTTATGAGTTTCAATTTCTATTACACTACCAGCAGCTATTACTTCTGTTTTTCCAGCAACATGTTTTGTGGTGAAATTTTCCAAGGCATGAGCTTTGGGACTCTCATAATTTTGAGTAAGATTTTGAGTTTGATCCTGTGGGATGATCTGGGTTACAGAAACTGGTTTTCCTTCTTCAACAACCATTTCTGCAAATTTAGATTGTGGAAATAATATCTCTTCCATCTTCTTGGTACTTTCAATTGATGCAATCTCACTATGAAGCAAGCTTGTGAATTGAATTTGTTCTAAAACTGCATTTGCTGAATTTGGAATGCTGTTATCTAGCAAGTCAGTTAAAGTATTTCCAACAATCACTTCACTCATTCCAGCTGCTTCTTTTGATACAATTTCAGTCAGAGCTGAGGCTAATTTTGGTGTTTGAATGTCAGCCAAGTTTTCTTCTTTATCTTGTGGAGTGACTATCAGAACTGATGAAATTGTTTGAGGAGCAGTAAGAGAAGGGATTGCAATCTTTGCTTCTGGGGCACATTCTTCCACCAGATGTTTCTCTTGATCTACAGTAGTGGGTTCATCTATAATCAATCCCTCCAATGATGTTTGAATTATAGAAGCGGCTTTGAATTCTGGCTTCAACTCTGGCACTTTCCCTGTAGCTGTACTAATTTCAATTTTTTCAACTAATGCTATCAAATTCTGCCCAGACAATTTCTTGGTAGCAGTAACATTTTTCACATGTTGCTCTGTTTCAAGCAATCTGGTGGTATCTGAGAGAGTTATTTCCATTACTTCAACTGCATCTGTTTCCTTGTTTAGATTACAAACTGCAGTTTTCTGGTCTGGTTTGATGAGAGATGGAAGATCTGATTCAACCTCTCCTACAGTTTGTTCCAAAGACTGAGCTACACACTGGGTTATTTCTTGCTTAATGATTGCGGTATCAGCCAGTGGTAAATTATAAGGCAATTCATCCAAGCCATCACTTGTTGCAGTTATAGTAGTTTCTGCAACTTTAACACCTTCAAATTCCACAGTTGCTGCTTTCTCTCCAACTTCTCTTTCAGGCATTTCCTTCTCGTTATCTTGAAGAGTTATCTCAGTCACTGTTATACTTTCTCTCTCATCAGCTTTCATTAAAGCAAATTTTGTGTATGGCTTTATGTCAGAAAGAACAGATACAGAATCTGGTGTATTGGTTTCAGTTACAATAAGCTCTTCCAAAGGTATTGCTGAAGGCTTTGCTTTTCTTTCATCCAGAATATCCTTTTCCAAATCACATGTTTGCATATGAGTCTCAACATTACTAGTTATAGCTGTGAACTGACCTGAAATTGTTTTCCCAGCAATGAAAGCAGATGGTGTTTCTGAAATAGGCAAATTTTCTTCTATTTCAATTGGTATAATTTCTTGAATTGAAATTCCACTCAACTCAACTTCATCAAATTCAACATTTGCTGATTTCAATTCAGGGTGTTTGAAAGAAGGTACTTCAAAGCCTTTCTCATCTGAAATTGTTTCAGTTATATTTAGACTTTTATTTGTGGAGTGAGTGATAGATGCAGTTTGGAATTGTAGTTCATTAATTTTCAATTCACCCAATGATTTTTGAACATCAGCATCTGCTTGCAAAGCCACTGAATGGGGACGTATTGAACTTTTAGCCTGGTACTCTGGCAGTTTCAAAATCTCTGACTGCTCACTCTCTCTGTCTTCTGCAACAGTTTCTGTCACTGATACACCTTCTTTCTCAACCAAGCCCACCTGAATTTTTTCATGTGTGGGATGAACAAATTCTGATTGCAGTCCTAAAGTATCAACAGGTAAATCTTCCTGTACTATAATTTCATTGAACATAACATGATCTATGCCAGCAATAGAGGTTTCTCCTGGTGAAATCTGTATGTTTTTTGTAACACTTTCAGGAATAGTTTCTTCAATAAGTGCTGATTGTAAAGTATGTGTTGTTCGAACTGTACTTTTATGAGATTCAGGAGTCAATTGAACTTTTTGGTCTCCTTCTTTCTCAATATATTGATTCTCATAGACTTCTACACTTTTCTGTAAATTGAAATCAGTTTTGGTTTTGCTCATATCAGGAGCTTTAATTTCAAGATTATCCTCACAAGTCTGGGTGAGTACTTCAAAGCTTTGCTGAGCTTCAAATGTTTGAAAAGAAGAATGTGCTTCTTCAGTTGTGTACTTCAGTTTTCCTTCAAAAACTTGTGGTGAATCAATCAATGAAACTTCCTCTACTGTGAGGGATTCAATTTCTGGTAATGCTTCATTAGCTTTGCATTTTGTTGGTTCTCTTTTTTCAACTAGAGTTGATTCAGTCTCAAACACAGAATTTTCCATTTTATCACTCACTTCCAAGCAGAACAGCAAAGGAGAAGGTGATTTTAATTCAGGTCTTTCAAGATTTGGAAGCAATTGCTCAACTTCTCCAAGATTTGTTTCAGTGGCAATGACACTCACGTTCTCATTAACTGTTACTTCTATGGACTGCATTGAGTCCAAGTCAATATGTAAAGGCTTCTCTTTCTGTTGAGCTTCTATAGATGAAATAAGAACAGCTTCAGAAGTGGAAATATTTGTTTCAGCTTCCGCTAAAATTGGGGTTTTCAATGGAATAAATTCATTTTCTTGTTCATTCACTTCTGCTTGAGTAACTTGTAGAGAATCCTCTGGTAGTATTTGCACTTGAGCCAGTTGGGTTTTGGGTAATTTATCAGGGATATAGTTGGTCTCTTTTTCAGGCAACTGCATTTCTTGTGTGGTTGCTGCTTTTGATTCAATTGATATTGTTTTTGTTGCTATTTCTGTGGCCACAATGAGTTCGGGAAAATATTTGGTTGGTTTCAATTCACTGAAAACCTCAGTGACTTCTAATGGCTGAGATTCCAGTAAATTTAGTTGAGGGTTCTTAGGAGTGGGCTTGGAAAATTCTCCCAATTCAGTTTCAGTGAATGCCTGATGCACTTCAGTGATTTCAATGCCTTCTTTGGGAACAAAGTTCTTATTTGCTTGTAGCTGGATGGGCAAGGCCCCTATCTCATATTCCTCCTCCTTCATTGAAGTCTGTGTCATTGTTATAGATTTTGCCTTATGTGAGATAACTGAAATTGTGGCTTTATCAGGTTTATCTAAAATTGTGTCACTCTCCATGAGAGAGTCACCAGCAAAAGTTACAGAAATTAGAACTCCTTCACTTTGAACAACAGATGATACCACATCTCTAGATGATGGTTGTTCAACAGATCTGAACTCTGTTGCTAACAAACTAGTCTCAGGTTGCTCTACTGAGTAAGGTTCATTGTAATCCATTTTTGGTGAAGCTCTTGCTTGCTCAATACGTTTGGTTTCTTTTTGTTTCCCCACTACCTCTTCACTAACTGTGATCTGTTGTTCAGCTGCTATGTTAGGAATCAAAGTAATCTTTCCCTGCTCCTCTAATAATGATTTCTCACCCAACATTGCCAATTTGCTTTCAGAAACAGTTTCTCTAGACTGGAAAGGAATTTGAATGGGCATTATCGTTTTAGGGCTGGTTTCATCAACATGAAGTGGTTCAGATGTATTTTCATCTAAAATTTCTTCACTGGACTGAGACGTTTTAATCCTAGATTTCAATACAACTCTTTTTCTCTTCTCCAAACTATCTTCATCTTCTTCTATCACTTCTTCTTTAGTAACAGATCTTTGCGTTTTCATTTTCCTAGTTCTTACAATTTTACCAGAAACATTATCAACTATCATCACTTCCTCGTCAATTTTTTGTTTTGTTGAATCTTCCTCTACTTCATCCGACGGCTGAGTAATGATTGCTTCATATTGATCTTCTTCTTCCCTACTATCTTGTGGAATCCGGAATTGTTTGTCTTCTTCTGTGACTTCTGTTATTTCAATTTCATCCATAAGACGATCCTTTTCTTGCATTGTTTGTTCTGTTGTGGACGTGGTCTCTGATTGCACTTCGATCTCTGTGGAAGTGTTGTTAATGTTATAGCATTTGTATGTATGTATCGATTACTAGCAATTGTGAATGTATTGATATTATTTATTTTGTTGATGAATTTTACGTGATATGAAAATTAATGCATGTAGGATAATAGAATGTTCAACACCAGAGTTTTATTGAATGTATTAGTAGCATAGTAATTAGAACAATACAATGAAAGACGCTAGTGCAGTTCAAAAAACTAGAAATACAAATGAAATTATGACATTGAGTAGGCAGATTATTGAGAGAAGTTATGTAAACCGAACAAGAACTCTATGAATTCTATGAGGAACAAATTTATAAAATTATATTAAATAAGGGAGAAATCTATGGTATATGTCCAAGCAAATAAAACATTCTAGCAAGTGAAAATAACTTCAGCTCGGTCAATATTGGTTCAAAATTTATAAATTTGGCCTTAAATTGTAGATCAGAATGTTTCCTACAATTTGAGACCAAATTTATTATAATTTTGAACCAATGTCGACCGAGCTGAATCATTTCCCATCTTGTCAGACTTCTTTGCTTAGACAGACTATATGAATATAGACTTGAAAAGTCTGCATAATTACAATAAATTTTATTTAAAAATGTTTTTCATCTGAACGAGAGTCTGGCCGAGGTTGGAGCATAAAAGCCACTTCCTCCTTCAATTTAAAGGATTGGAGAAGTTACTAAAAATGAGTTGGAAGAATTCATAAACCAATACTCTCCATTCAGAAAACCCCACTAAGCTAGCTACAGTTAAGTAGGTACTGAGAAATTGAATGATGAAATTCAATGCTAAGAAAAAGTGAGAAGGCTGCCATGAGGAGTTACCAATGCAGTAAAATTGAAAACTTTCCAATATTTCTTTTAAACAGCTCAATAAAATTGCATGATTGAACGAACTGGAAATAAATAGTGTGATATGAATTTATAATAAAGTATGACGCAAATAAAAAAGAACTGCACCAGCAATCAGAATGACGATTTGACAATCACAATAATATAATCTTAACAAAAACAATGACAATAACTACAGTACACTAAACATTCAATTGATAGATTACCGTACTGTAATCATTATTGAGAGAAGCATGAATAGCCAGACTGGATGCGAGAGTAGAAATTGATGAATAGCTAAGTTGTCAAATCCAATAGTAACTGAGAGCTGTTAAATAATAATGAAGTCCAATTTTGATAAGGCTTCATAGGTTAATTGAGTCTAATAAATTCTAATTCACACAATAAAATCCAAATGTGGATCTAAAAATCTTTAAATATTCCCAAACTTCAAGTTGGGGAATAATTAAATTTGAAGTAAACAGTTACACCTTAGCACTCAAGATCCATTACCCAAGCACAAGCTAAAATGCTTATGTGAGCATCATCCGCAATAAAAAAAAGACTATATTAAAGATTAAAGATGGGCTTGGACTAGATTTATAAATTGACTGGTCAAGATCTTTGAAAATAATAAAACTTATTTGATTAATCTTTTAAACTTGTAGAAATAACGCTCAATTTATACAGTTTTTTAACTAGGATATTTTTGGTTTACAGGTAATTTGAATGAAAGAGTACCCTGCATTGTATACGGAATTGAAAAAAAGACGCAACATTAAATCGAGGCTCCATGGAAATCTTTGTTAATTCCAGCAACATTACTTTGATAATTAGCCTAATATCCTGATCATCAATTAAATTTCACAAGTGTTGAAATGTGGTAAGTTATGGAACAATTTTCTGTTCTTTTACCCTTTCCATCTATAATTTTATGAAAAAGTATTAAAAAAACACCGGTATCTTTCATGAACTTTCAAATGATGTGATA
The DNA here is from genome assembly GCA_017141385.1 of Sogatella furcifera. Taxonomy (NCBI): domain Eukaryota; kingdom Metazoa; phylum Arthropoda; class Insecta; order Hemiptera; family Delphacidae; genus Sogatella; species Sogatella furcifera. Next base: position 9,633,961 of record CM029551.1, on the reverse strand, counting down.
TATCTCAGAAGAGTTCTAAGAAGAATAACGCACCTTCGGTTCTAACTCATTCAAAGTGTATATAACGTGAAAAGCGATGATAAAAAGAGATTATTTGTTTAATGAGTGGCATACAGGAGAAGTTTGAGTTGAATTTTAATCATTATCAAATTCTCAACTTGAAAAATTATAGCCTATGTAGGCTTTCCATATATTCTAGTCTACTTATAGATAAAATCGATCACGATACTTTAATTTTATTAAATTAAGCAACCAAAAACAGATTACAATATAGGCTAATAGCTTATACCTGTATAATCAAAAAATGGAGCTGCTAACTTCAATTTATAAAAAAAACTCAAGTAAGGCTACATTAAACTTATAAAAAGACATCATCCAGGCATAATTAATCTATAAAAAGTAGTATTTTACTACTACCGTTCTATATAATGAAGTCACATTGTCTGTTTCAACTTTTGACTTAAGCCTACTTCAAGAAGCAACTTCCAGAGTAAACTATTTTTGGGAAAAACAGTAGGCATTTAGGTATGTCCAAAATTTGTAAAATATCAGGAATTATGTTAATACACCAGATCTGACTAAAATAGGTACTGAACTTATAAAGCTTTACCTTATAATGCGTAAGTTAGGGATTCTCATACCGGTACTCCAATTTCTGCTACCGCACTAGTTACTGCACAATAGTTTTTCAAGTGTACTTTACAAACAGTAAACAATCTTTTTCTATTTTGAAATAGAAAGTGATGAATTCATTAAATTTTGAACAGTTTTTAGCCATTAGAATTTGATTACCATCAAAACTAGTGAGAATGAGCATGAGAAATAATCACAAGAGCACTTTTGCAGGCAAGAAGCAAGCCACAAGTCTACAACATTGTCAACATAACCTCAAACTATAAACACAACTTCAAGTCGGAAAAACTGATTGAAGAGCTCTATTAATATCTATGAATGTATTGATAATTTCACATTATTATAAATTTCTGTCTAAAATCTGAAATTTTCCTTTTCTTTCATGGGTTTCAAGAAAAATAATAAATTGACACATCAAAATTAAAATCGAGTCAGAAAGACGTGATTGTTTCACTGGTAAAAAGAGGGAGATTCAAACTAACGGGTAATTGCTGAGATATTTTTGAGATTTTTAAACCTCGATTATTCGCACTTTAAATGCAAGTAAGATTTGAATTGATTTAAGCTTGTAGACTCTTATCAGCCACTAGTTATCTGTAATCACCAACGACCTAATTAATGATTAGAAAATATACATCGACAGGAAATCTATTTTCATTGGTAACAGAAGTAAATTAAATACTGTATATAAGATTTCATATCATGCAGAACCAGATCTTACAATTACCATTTGTTTGTTGATGGACTGATGGATTCATATTACCTTACATGAATGACTACGGTATTAAATTAGGCTAGGAACCGTACTCTTGTGTGTTACGAACATATCTTCTATTATTGGCATTCCTTTTTATCGCTTTATCTGTGCTTGAAAAATGCACTGCTGGTACTCCTATGAATTCTAATTAGTTCAACTAGCCTATTTCCATAGTCAATTTGTTCGGGTCTAACTCATAATAGTCATACCGGTATAAAAGAAGAAAACCCATTAAAGAGTAACTTGTGATCAGTCTACAACAGCTCAAGTAGCTTATTCTCTAACATAGGGATTAGACATTATAGGATTCTACAATAATAATTATTATTTTAAGAACCTCAACTGACAATTGAATAATAATAATAATTATTATTATAATTATTATATTGTCAGTTGAGGTTCTTATAATAACTATTGATTTGTTAAGTGATTATATTGTATGTAGTGATTTCTGTACTCCATGTGAAATGGAATTTATTGGACTAACTTATTTATTGTACTACTTAACATGATAAAGAGGTTCCTTCTCTTCAAACTTCTCATGTATGCCAATGCGTGTTGTATGGAGAATGGTTAAGTTTCATTCAATTCGAATTCATTGTCATTGCGGATGTAGTAGGCTAAGCATGATACATTCGATCAGCACAGATCAATAAGAAAGAAGATATATGTTTAGAAAGAAACTAGTACATACCATAAAGCTGAAGCGTTGCGTAGCAGACATACACAAAAATCCAAAATCTCTTATTTAGAAGCCGTGTAGTAGCACCACAGCAGACAGAAGCAATCAAGTTTCCTAACTAGAGCGCTAATAAAGAACAAACTGGCTTACACATATCAAAGAGAAATACAAACAGTACAACAAATTAAAATCACAAACCAACACAATAACACGCAGTTACAAAAATTCAACACAGCTTATGAATCAAGCAAAGTTTCGGAATGTTAATCAAGTTGACTGCACGACAAAGTAAAAAGTATTATTGTTGTGGGGTATAAAGCTGGAGGCTCAGAAAATCAGAGAGCATTAACAAGTTCAATGATATTATCATCGATATTATTTGTCCTCTATGGGAAATATGACTCAGGTTTTTAATACCGTGTACACAATCAAATATCAACTCTACACTGACTTATATTAAAGGTACGGAACCTATTTTTTTATATTTATGTTATTATGTTATTTATTTTATATTTATCACAGATAGATAAAGACTATCTGATATGGTTATTTTGAAATATATCTCATATATGAAATTACTTGGTTGTTGGTTATAAATATTGCTTAAGATCTTCAAATTCAACAGTTTCATTTGATGGAAGATAATCTTCTGAAAATCATTGAGGTTGAATTTATTTTTTTCTTGTACAATTTTGTTGAGCAGAGAAGACATCCCTCCAAAATGGCAGCTGTTTCATGCTGCCACCAGTCGAAATGAAAAAGAAAAATCTTATCTACTGATATGAATTCTGAGCCTTTCATGTTAGTCGATCCTACTTATAACAAGCACGATATTTATTAATTATAATGATTTTAATAGTATTGAGAGAACAGGAAGTTGGGATAAAAACAGAATATCATCAAGGTTATTGAAATTCAAGTCAAAAACTAGAAATAGTGAGCCATTTTTGAAGAATTGACTTACCATTAGAAAAAGCATAAGCTTAATAAGCTATAATCAATAGCTGCAGAATGGATGAGTCGATAAGCGTTGGAAGAGAGTAGAGTTGCTGACACGATTTCACAACGATGAGTTGCTCACAAACATTGTAAAAAGCCATTCAGCAGATCTTTCCACTAACATTTAGAAGCATGAAGCTGGTGCCAAAAATACAGTTTTCAAAAAATTATATTCCGCGTTAGAAAAGCATTATAATTTCACAGTTTTTAAAGCGAAGCGATAAGCGATGTGATGAAAACAAATAAGCGCGAAAAACTAAAAACATTGATCACAAAAATATCCTACAACTACCAACAAATACACACAAAACAAAAAACTTTCCGAAAACAGTTTGAAGCGAAAAATAAGATATTCAGTTCATTTAAAAGAAATATCAATGCGAAGATTCAAAATATTGAATATTTTGATAAGCTGAAAACAATAGAAACAAACTCAACAGAAACAATGACGTAACACATATAAGCTGGTTATGATTAAGATGATGATGATGATTTTGAGAAAAATACTTTTTCACAGAAGCTCTATGAATAAAGCACTGGTGTCACATGTTCACTTTAATTTCCTATTTAGAATTAACAATGGAATTTCGTAATAATATATTGAAAGGGAAGGAAAGAAAGTTCCTGTTTTCTCACAGGAGTTTTAATAGGAATAATTTTGAAAATTTTGGGAAAAAATATTGAAAAAATAAAAATTAAGCAAATTGAATTTGCTGGAATATGATGGGAAACATATCAATACATGCATGAAATTCAAATATATAATTAATTCTAAATAAGGATGTAATAGAAAATAATTTTATGTGATGGTCTTGTGAAACCTCATTATCTGGTTGAATAGGAAAGTTCTATCTGTAGCCTATAATCATTCATGGAAGGAAAACCTTCAAATATAGTTGAATTAAATTTCAAATCAAAAAATATCACGATGGTATCCATTCTAAATAGAGTACTCTTCGAGCCTTATTGATCTTTTAAAAATGCGACAAAGATAAAAAATTATAAATAATCTCTGAATCAGAAGCAAGAAAATTACAAAAATAGTCAAGAATCTATCGTAGAATTTCTGTGCTCAAAAATTGTTTTTGCGTAAATGTTCATAGAAATTAATATAAAAATTAACTTCCCTTGTCTTTTCCAATTCCAATACTATTATTCAACCAGCTTTAAAAATATTAGCATCATGGTAACAATATTTGGAGAGAATAAGTGAAATTTTCATATAAAAAAATAATAGCGATTGATTTTATTGGTGATAATTTTCAAGTTTTAACTGAAAACTATAGCCTGAATGTACACATATTGTGGGTATGAGTTATAATACAAGAATGCTTTATACAGTTTTGAGGTCAATCATAATCTGTTAAAGAACTGTTACCTTCAGTTTTTTCTTCAACTCGCTTCTTTGTAGTTTTCTTCTTGACGACTTTCTTCACATCTGAAGACAATAATAATTAATAAATTCAATTAGAGTCTGTTCTGGAGTATTGTTAATACAATTCACTTATTTGAGTAAGCAATATTCCGACATAAGATTATTAAAAATTTCAATTTTAAAAATCAATAAAAAGGAAATATTAACTTATTGAAGTATAATATTATCAGAAAATAACTACTAATGAGTACTTAGTATAAGATAAAGACTTGTCTTGTCTCACAACTCTTGTCTTGAGCTTTGATTGGATACATCTGTTAGACTGCGGCCGACCGTTTCGCATAGAGGAAGACATGAAGGCCCGTATCGACAGTGTGAGGCATGTGCCGCGAATGCCCCAAGGTATAGTCTGTTCAAGCAAAGAAGAGTCTTACACCAGTCTCCAGCTCGGTCAATATTGGTTCAAAAATTATTGATTTGGTCTTAAATTGAAGATCGAGATGTTTCCTATAATTGAGACCAGATCAATAATGTTTGAACCAATATTAACCGAGCTGGAGACTGGAATAGGACTCTCCTTTGCTTGAACAGACTATAACTTGAGGCATTCGTGGCACATGCCTCGCACTGACGATACAAGCCTTTACACGCACAAACACGCAGATATATTTTTTATTCAGTCTCAAGTGATCGTGAATAGGGTATAGCAATTATGAAGTGTTCTTAAAGGTAATGGTACTACACATTTCAATGTTATCACAGATAATATGAATGTATGACTAGTATTTTGGGGTGGAGGTTAAATGGCAACTAAATCGGACTAGCGCCAGTCAGGACAGCCCCAATTTAGCCGCCATTCCAAAAAATTGTACTTTATAATATAGCCTAGACTACCCAACTTGAATACGGTATGTTATAGCCAAATTTCAAAATTTAAGTAGGTATTTTTCTTGAGAATTGAAAGCTTTCAAGTTGAAAAATTGGCTTGAAACCAACAGGTCAAGTACTGTACTTGACAAGTAATTTTTGGTAACTAATTTTTGTTTTAAAATGCTAAAAAGTGATCTAAACTATAGAGTGCAGTTTCTGTTATTCAATATAAAATTATGTTATATCTATGCGTCTGCACATCTGAAGGGGGCACATAAAAGAGGGTTATGAATTAGATTTAGGGCAGAAAAACGAAACAAAAAGTGTGAAGCAAAAAACATTTATTAAAAACAAGTAAAAAAAACAAATTGAATAATGTAAATTTCTTCTTAGTAAGGCAAGGCACATTTTTGTACAAAAATAAATACATATCCACGATTCAACAAAATAATGATAGTCAGTTCAGGGTACAATGTTAATTGGATACACTCCATGCATTTTCAAGTTAAATAAACAATTACTACAATAACACAGAATTAAATAAACAATTATTACTACAACACAAAATTAAAAAATAATACAAGGAATGGCAATAAGACTTGCCAATAGAATATGGAATGAAAACAAACAACAATAAGTTTTTAAAACTAGATTTCACTGATTACGGTAACAAGTAGATATAATTCTACACATAAAAACTAATCCATGACCTACATGACCATCAACAGAAGGCTACACCACATCAATTTTATTATTCATTTTGAACCAAAGTTTAAAAATACTTCATGAACTACTACCCCACTCTACAAGGTTAGAAAATATGTTGGAATGAGTTTAAAATTATTATTCAAATCTGAATAATCTAGTTCAGATGAGAAAATCACTCAAATACAAGCATGGGGTGGAATGAATACGAGTACAATAACTTCTCAAGAATGAAATCTATCTTTGTACTTTGTTTGACAGTTCCATGATTACGAATTCAGTTAAAATATTAAATGAAATGGGATAATAATTCACACTGTTAGTTGGAGAAAAGAGACAACTGAAGCAGGATGACAAGGAGCGTCCACTCGATGAAAATCAGAAATCGATTTCATTCACAATTTGCCTACCTTCTTGCACTTCCACTTGTGTGATTTCTGTTTTTTGTTCAGTTACGCCACTCTCTTCCACTATTGTCTGAAAAATAAGTTCGAGATTAGACAAGAGAAAATTAGAGTTTTCATCAAAGTTTACAAACATTCTTACTTTAAAAAAAATTGTAATTGAGTATTAGTGATTAAATTTATTATTTTCAGGGAAAACCAACATAGATTTAATCAACTGATCAAGCGCTCTGAACTGTTCTCGATATCCGGAGGTTTTACATAGTGCCAAGAGATCTCACTTCCGACGACAGCTAAAAAGTGTCGGTCACCTCATAGCACAAGGATAAGAGATCTACTTCAACTATCCTTTTTCTATTGTACTATACCTCAACAAATTAGGTTTTTTTAATGAATTGATTGATTAAACTATAATAATATATTCAAGAGAATATAGTTTACCTCAGAAACATGTTGTTCCCACTCGAGTGGTTTGAAATCATCCGGTGCGAACAGAGGAAGGACCTCTTCTACAGTAGCATGTTTCAGCTCGACCATTTTCAGGAACGCCTTGAATACACCAACCAGAGTCTGCTCTGTTGTCGATTCTTGGGTCAAAACCTTTCGGAAACAAACCAGACAAGTATTAAAATTATCATTAGTTTGCCCAAGAAGTTTCTCATTAACAGGAAAATCAAGACTACAGATACAAACTTCTGGTCCAAGCGAAATACCTTGAATCATACAATACAATCAATGTGTGTACATAAACGTTAATGAGCTTTATTGACCGAACTTAAGTGAGGTCTAGATTCAAGACGACGATTCTCTTAATGTTTGCTTGTTTGTTTGTTCCGCATTCACGACAAAACGCGACTATAGATTCTCATGAAATTTGACAGAAATGTTCCTCTTGAAATTGCGCGTCAATGTATATGTAAGGTTTCTTGAAATATTGCATTTCAAGGATAATATGAAAGGAAAAGGAATAACCTCCATGCTAAAATATTACTATATACATTTATACTTCTGAACATAGGAAAATTCACACTATAGAATTATTCATGCTAAACCAGCTGTCGAGTTTATTATTAATTGCATTCAATGTCCGCATGCAATTGATGAAACTTGAATCTCAACATAACTAAGTATTCCCTTTATGAATAATGTCCCATCCATGAGTGTCCCATCCATCGTGAGGTCTACTGTTCACAGAAATACTAGTATGTAACATGTAAGTTGAACATTTGTGAACCTGTCTGTACATTTACTAATGGAATCTTAATTTAAAGTTTTTAAAGACCGAACATTTTGAGGAACTTTTGTTCTGAGCTACACGAAGTACTCGCAAGTCAACACTGGTTCAAATTTGAACAAACTAAGCTGTAATATTGGAGAAAAAAAAATTGAAAAAATAATAATTATGATGAGTTTTCATATCTTGTTACTCGAAAAATATTATCCATACCTAGGTAAAGGATAGGACAGCTAATACTCTATTAGCTAGTCAGGGACAAGGCCAATTCTTTCCACCAGTTTCAGTCGATATCATTACTATATATAGTCATGTTTTATAACTGAAATGTTTTTCCAATAGGTATTGTATATCATGTTGAATTTATATTATATAGAATGTATATTAGAGTTGGTTTACCTCCGATATAAGGACGCTGTGGCCTTCTCGCTCCACTAGCTGTACCATGGCGTTCTGAGCGGGTGCCGTCAGCAATGATGGATACTGTTCGGCTTCATATTGAGACACCACCTGAAAAAATACATGATTCTTCAATCTAATGGATGAGAAAATCTAATTATAAATCTCTCAATAACTGCTTTAAACATAGACAATTCAATGCACATTCCAATAAGTAAATGATTTTTCACGATCTAATGTTTCAAGAAGATATTGTATCCAAATAATAATTATTACTTGAAACTTTAAATTCACTATCAACAAACTAAGCTAAGTAGATGTAACATAAATTGAATTTAACAATTCAATAAGAAATTCTTGAATTATACACAAGATACACATCTCTTCTCTCTTCTTTTTATTGGTTCCCTAATAGACAAATTGATAGTGTTTAAAAAAATCATACGACATTTTCAGAAACTGATTGCTTCTGTATACCAATAAGAACAATGTGTTACATACTGTGTACTATTGCTTATCGCTGGTTCCCTACTCATTATTACTCCAGAGTAAGAATGGTACTAGAGCAATTACTCCAATTGCTCTGGAGTATGCTTACTTGTACTAAAGATCATACTGAATATTTTTAGAGAGCTCAAATGCAAGAATAATGAAATGCCAATACAAACAACAAATTAACAATGAATAAGAGTAAATTATGATAATTAATTAATGAATGGATTTGGACTTGACTAATCAATAATAATATGATATTTCTTACCTCTTCAGTGGTGATTCCATGTCTCAGCATGACACCAACAGTAGCCAGCTCAACGAGAGGCTTTTTGCCAGGACCGAACTCTTCCACATGCAAAGTATCAAGAATCTCTTCTATCTCATCGGCCTGTGTAGCTGTCAAATCAAAGTGTACACTGCTCTCTTTTCTAGACGTCTTCCTTTCTTTAGCCTGCTTCTTCTTCACTTTCTTGTCACCAATTTCCTCCACAGAATCAACTGGTTGTACTTCGGTTATTTCAACTGGTTCCACAACAGACTGAGACACATCAGCTGTTTCCTGTGGCTGCTCTACAATTGTGACTTGATCTTCGGTCTGGTGCACTACATGTGCCTCTTTGATTTGCACCGATTTCTTGGTTACCACTTTCTGTTTCACCTGCTGTTTCTTTGTTGTTTTTGTCTTCAGTTTTGAAACAGATGTTTCGGTTTCGACCTGGGAAACTGTGACGGATTCCTGTGTAGACTGCGATACTACAGCGGTGGATTGATCGGGGCTCTCGTCGGGGAATTCGACAATCTGCTCCTGCGGCGTCACTTCTGAGATACTGACTGAGGATTGAGTAGGAATGGATGGCTGCAACGTTTCACCGACCGGCTGCTCTTCAGTTTTCTCGGGCACTTTCTTGAGGGATGGTGTCGAATCTACCTGAACAGCGCTTTCGATTATCTCAATCTTTTTCTCAGCTTTTTCCTGCCAAAATAAAAATAAAAAGTGAGTGATACATATCAATCTCATACACAAGGATACTGTAAACTTTAAAGAATTAAAAAGAAAAACAAATTGATCATATACCAATTTTAGATAAAAATTATACTAGAATGATTTAATGGACAAGGAACATGTTCCATTTTTTCATAATAGAAGATCTGATACTTTTAATACTAAAAAATTTCTTTAAATTGACTTGTAGTTGGGAAACAAGTATATTGTGCTGAAAATCAAGTGTTGTTCACGTGATTACAGTTGGGTAGACTTTCATGTAGGTTTAAATGCGATATTAAAAATATGAAACCGTCTTGTTTGTAAGGTTATTGTCGCTTCTGCTCGATTCGCAGAGTTTTGCGGGTTGAACACGATTTCCCATCTCCACAAACGTAAGTCGGAAATCGAGTATTAAAATTTTATTGTTTGCATTTCGTCAGTGGAATACTTATTCCTTTCCGAGAAAAGTCTTGGATATTTTGTCCTTTGTTTGTTTATTGAATGCCTTCTACATAGAAGGATTCAGTATAGATGAGGTATTAAAATTTTGATTTTATAGCTTGTTACTTTCTTACTGACTATGTCTTAATGCATTTGTATGTTTTTGGACAATAAATTATATTCTATTCTATGTGTTTGAAAACTGTTTGAAGTTCTTTGACAATCTTTTAAAAATAAATTAGGAATCATTTCATCCATCAAAACAATTAATTTACCTTCTTAATTGTGGTTTTCTTTATATCCTTGACGGTCTCAGTTTTCTCCTCAGGTTTCCTAAGCAGAAAAAATACTTAAGGTAAGTGATGTATCATTGAATAATTCGTTATATACTTGACTTAAAGACACTAAAAATTAAGAAGATTGAAAAAGATTTTTTTTTTCACTGAAGAAGTTTCTCATTCAGCAAGTGAAAGTCCATTTTTAAATTTCATAAGATGAGCATTGTCAACTGAGATCACAGAGAGATTATTACGCAAGTCACATTCACGGAAAATATTGTTTAGGAAGGAATATTATACATTTTCTCTTCAAATGTACAACAATGCAAATTTATTGTACATATAGAGTAAACATTCCTTGTTAATAATATAAATGAGGTTATTGTTGAAAGTAGCATAGTCTAAAAAATGGGATTTTTTCCTATTCATATCCGTATGGCTCGAGGCTCGGTCATGGGCGAATAAATTATTCATTTAGACATACCTAATTACCTATAAGCATTTAAATCAGATTTTCAAACTCATTTATCAGAAGAAATTAACTTAAACAATATACACTAGAATGAAAATTCAATAACTTACTTGATAATTGCTTGCTCCACAATCGAGACTCTCTTTTTCAGAACATCTCCCTTCATCCTCAACTCCTTTTTCAATGTTTCTTCTTCTTCAATTATTCTCTGTTCCCGTTCGAACTGTTCTCTTTCTTCGTCTGGAATTTCTTTAAAAGGAAATAAAGGGTTTTAACAATTTATTTGAAAAAAATTATGATAGACTTTTTCAGCAGGTAGATTTTGAATATTTCCTTTTGCCTAGAAGTGCTACTTATCAATGCACTAGTAGCCTATTCTATTTCATTTATAAATCTCAGTTCCCTTTTTAAATAATTTTTATTTCAACATGACATATTTCAAAAAGGATACTGGGATTTATATATTGAATATATGATAAAAAAAACTTGAGAATATAGTTTTCACAATAATGATAGTGATCACAAAACAAAAAGTATAAGAAAAAGGATACAATAAATATTCCAAGATTGCCAAATGTTATACTTTTCAATATTCACTAGAGATTCTACAGTTTGAATGAACTTACAAAACAGCAAAACAATAATCAATTGAATAGATTTTTTGTAATAAAATCTCAGATAATAGTAAAGAGATGGTCAAATATTAAGATTGAGAAAGAGCTAGAAAAATAAAATAGTTTCATGAAGATGAGAATGAAACAGAAGGGTTTCCAAATATATTCAATTGAAGTATACATCTATAAAGTTATATCAATAAAATGGTGGATGAAAATGGTTCTGATGTGATTTTTACATGCAGCAGAATATGCAATAGATTAACAAACTAATAAAATCAATGCATACAACATGATCTCAATGGTGAACAAAGCAACAAAGCATGATGAAGATGTAACACATTTTATGAGGTTATGATAATGGTTTTGATAACAGAGAAATAAGAAAATGTAAAATCATCTCAAGTCTTGCTCGAGATTGGATTTAGTACTTGAATATTGCAGTTGGGGTATAGTGGTGGAAGCTATGCATTAACGTTTCAAATATAATTTTGGATTGAGCAGAAATCGAAATGTATCATGCAAAAGCACATGGATGAAACAAAAGCTATCGTAAAGGTAGCTATGATGAAACTGATATAGTCAGAAAAAGCAACTTTGGTGGGACTCTATATTTAAAAGAAACGATATTATATTGAATGATTGCATTCCTGGCGATAAGCTCTTTTATTAAGGGTGGAATACACTGAGGGTTTACATGCAAACCACAAAAGGTGAAGGATATATATATTGATATGATAGATCAAAGTTTATGGATTTTGGATAGACTAACACAAAAATACTATTATAACCGTACAAGAACGTGCTAGAGCAATATGGAATGAGATAAATTTCAGGGTGGAATATACGGAGGGTTCACATGCAATCCACAAGAGGTGAAGGATGTAGCCATTGATATGATAGATCAAAGTATATGGATTTTTGGGTAGACTACCGCACAAAAATTATCAAAAACCGTACAAGAACGTGCGATAACAACATGGAAACAGATATATTTCAGGGTGGAATACACGAAGGGTCTACATGAAATCCACAAAAGGTGAAAGATGTAGCTATATTGATATAATAGATGAAAGTTTATGGATTTTTCGGTACACCACCGCACAAATACTATTGAAAACCGTACAAGAACGTACAAGGACAACATGAGAAACCAGATAAATTTCACGATAAGGAATTTGGCAACCTTACAGTTTTCATAGGTTGAAAAAGGTTTGTGGGGATCACAACGTGCAACTTGCTCATTAAAAATGGGTCTACCTATCACGTAAAGCTTTCCTTTCGAAACGATCTCTCCGACCTCGCTAACCGCCTTGCAAATATACTCGCCATCATCTTCCTGTGTCACGTGTTTGATAATCACACTCGTTTTGCCCTCATTTATCATGATTTTCACGTTCTTCGACGATCGAAGTATTTTTCCATTGTGATACCATATCACATCTGAATAATAAATATCATAGTTGACATCTCATTCGAAATCCGAACCTAGTGTTGTTGTTAAATTTTTTGTTGTTTTGGGATTATTGTGAGATGTAATTTTGGACATTTATTTATCAAAGATGTTGTAAAAATCTAGTTCAAGATCGATTGATGGAGTTCTTGATAGCTCCTTCAGATTGGTAGGGGTGAGTGGCGAGAGACAACTAAAAGTGCCGAATAACTAACTAGCCTTGTCTTTGATCAATCATTGAAATCTAAATATCCAGTGTCTGAATATAATAAATTTTATTTTGTGAATTGCAAATGAGCTGAAATTGTTAATTGTTTATTGCAAATGAGCTTGTGAGATAATAGTTATGAGTGTAAGAGTGAATAAGAACAATGCTAAGCCAACAAGCGCCTTAGTGCAGATATAAGTGCAAGAAAGAAAGTATTTTGCATTTGGAGTTTGAATATTCAGTTGAAGAGCTGAAATATTGTAGAATAACCCATTGTTTATCAAATTATAACAATATCATTACGTAATTTTCAAAGCTTAGTAGAAGGTGTTAGTGTAAAAAGCTTTTCATTGCTCATAAAACTTAAAGTTTAAATTATTATTTCTAATGTTGATAGGTGATTTGATTATTGTCAATGTGGATGCTGATGTATGGATTAGTTTTACAAATAATGATTGTCAAAAACTATAACACCCAGGTCATAGTAGAAAATAGTTCATAATATTAAAGATGTTCTTGATCATTGATTGGATCATCATCATCATCATCGCATAATATTGATCTAGAAAAAGGAGTTAGTTGAATGTTATTGCAATTTCTTGCAATTACTCATGAATAATAAATTATTTTCTGATACAGTACATTACAACTACCAACTATGTATTTCAAGCAAATTATTCAATTAATTTTTAATTAAATAGAAATATGCTGATATATATCTATACTATATACTGATGAAATATACTATATATATCTATAATATAGATTGATTAATTATTTGGTGTGATATACGGTTATAATTGTAAAGCAATTAATTGGAATTTACGCAAACAATTTTTAATGCTATAGATAGGCAAATCCATTAACATAAAAACTGAATAAAACTCAGTTTTGACAAATGAAGCTCAAATTTCAACTAGATGTCAGTTTGCCTTTGAATTAAATATACATTCAAAGTAGATTCTGATCTCAATTGTATTTTATACTCTTATTTAAAAAACTATAATAAATTAAATTCTGAGGATTTTAGAACTGATAAGTCAGTGCCTATCTCACCTGGCATTGGTGTTCCCGAGTATTGGCAATCGAATCTGGCTTCTTCGGTTTCTCGTATCCTAGTATCGGTAACCTCATTGATGAATGTAGGTGGGGCTTGTTTGGCTAGAAAAACAGTGAAAATATTAGATTGACAATTTAAAAAAATTGAATGTCAAGTAAGGTTTGCAAAGGATATCGATAAAAAATTTGAAATAAATTTCAAGTAGGCTATCTCCTCAAGGAGGTCACGTCCTTGAATAAATTTTCCTACAATGAAAGTGGATTCAAGTAATTCAAAATTATCAATATATGAAGCTCATCTGAGGAACAGATTATAGTGGCTTGATTTATAAGATGATTTTGAGACCAAGATCAAATCCCTATTCTTCAAATTTTTGGATTATACCGTTTTCAAGATAGCAATATAAGGGTGATAATTATAGTTAATTCTACGATACACCTCGAAGTCGTTATTGTTATATTTGACGATACCTATATGAAATTTCCCTGATACAAGTGAATTTTATAGGCCTAATGTTTGAAACATGATAATAAAATAATATATATTTTTTAATAACATGAATTTATTGAATCTTGTCCTGTTATTTGATAATATTGTGAATAAAACAGTATGCTTAGAATGCGGCCTATCTCTATTGCTTCTGAATATTATATCTGAAACCAATAATTTCAAAGTGAAAACAATGATCAGCCAATATTTAATAATTATATCCACTATTGAATAAAAAGTATTAGCAATTGAATAGAAAGACAACAACGTCCTTTAAACTTTACTAAAAGTGAGTAGAGAATATTTATTCACAAAATGGAAAAAATGACTTCAAGTCATATTTGTAATGAAAAATAGACAGTGTAAGAACAATGGATTAAGCTTTAAAAGGTATAAACACTTGATTTCATAGTAAACTATGTCTTACCTTTTTATGACTAGAAAACGTTGACAATGTGATTCATGAGAATAATGCATCATTCTCATTTCGTCTGCTACTTTCGGTCTGGTTAGAACACAACAAACATTGTTAATCCAAAAAAGTTAAAATTAAGCACTAGAGAATACGAAAAAACCCATCTCAACAACAAATAAATGTGAGGCAGTAAGCTGAACACTTAATAACAAACATTTCCATGCTCACAAGGATTGAAATTAGTTTTCAATGAGTTCAAACAATAACAGGGAGAAATTGCGAGCATGAGTTGGAGTTTTCATTTGATAAGAGATAATAAAAACATGACTTATCACAAAAGGAATGTCTGAAGTACATCTATGTAAGGAATATTGTGTTTAAGTGTTTAGATCAGTTTCAGATGACTTTCGTTGTTATTCAGATGACTTGTCAATATGCTAGAATTAAAAATTAGGATATTTGCGACAATAATCACAGTTTCTATGTTATCGTTTTGCAGTGATATATATTGTTCCAATTTCCTAGTAGGCCTACTGAGAGCTGTAATTATTAATACAACATGCAACTGATTTGCTGTAAAATAGGCTGCAATAAAAAAGGAATAGTTTACTACAAAAATAAATCATAAATCAATTACGAAGTTCTCCTCAAACTTCTCCTGATATCTCACATCTTAGAAATATTATCCGTATGAGTATTGTATTATTTATTGAAGTGAATTTTAGTAATCTAGTAATTTCTAGTGTTTTCTAGTAATGTTTAGTAGTTTTTGTTCTAGCAATATCTAGTGTATTCTAGTCATTTTAATGTATTCTGGGTCTAGGTATTTATATTAATTTCCAGTGTATTAGTATTAGTAATGAACGAACACAAAGTCACCTTTTCGATCATCTTCGGTAAAGGCAGCGGCCAGACCGGCTCCGTTACCATCATTGGTCATACACTGGCTCTCCAGCAACAAGAACTCCTGCAGTTCCTCCTGACTATCAGCCGTGTGAAGTTGGCAGAAAGACTCCGGATCGAGTTCCCTCGGTTCGAGGGGATAGAGGACGCTAGTGTGCGCGAACGTCTGCTGTTTGGGCAGTGACATGTGTGAGTCCAGTGATAGCATGCGAGGTCGGGGGAATGTGTTACTGTACTCTTGTCGATATGTGTCTGGTGTGTCGCTTGTTGATGATAAGTTATGCATCGATGAAGATATCACTCGACGATTGTTGAGGTCAGACTTACTGCTGCCGCTCGTTGACGGCTCACTGTTCTCTTCAATAGCCGGTAACAAGTGCAAATCCACGTGTTGGCTACGCATCAATTGCACATTGTTATCACACACATTCAACAAACTGCGATAGCTGTACCTGTCATCTCCTTGCAAAATATCATTCAACACTCTATCCTCATCCTCATCCTCATCCTCCTCCTCATCATCCTCACTCTCCTCATCAACAGAAAACTCATCAGCAGCGAAAGCATCATGCTCCAAACTATTTGTTGTCTCTTTACCTTGCAGTTGTGCCTTCAGCTCTTCCATCTGTGTTACCCACTCGGGTTTGCGGTACTCCTTCGTGCCTACTATGCCTAGATGATCGAAAAAAAGAAACAAACACAAAGACAAGCCGTGTTAGTGCGTTACTTTTGAGGCATAAATAAATACTGTAATGCAAATAGCTGCAAACATGAAGAGAACATTAGTAGCTGCCGATGACTCGCCGAAACTCGTTCGAGTAGTTTAGTTAATTCTGGAAAGAAGAACGAGATAAGCATAGCTGCTCACTTGAGTACCGTGGATGCTTATGGTTTCATTACTGAGTTTAATTGGTGGAGCTTTATCAGAGATTTTAGAATTTATCAAAGATGAGACAGAATCAACAAGATTGAAAATATTCCTAAATCTGGAAATAAGAAGGAAACTTTCAATTTAAAATCGATAGTTTATTTTGATGACCAAAAAATTCCGAATGACTGTTGATGCCAAAAAGTATTCTTTATCTCTAAAATTATCAACACTCTGTTATATACATTCACTTTTCCTATTCGAATTCTAGTCATTTTTGGAAATGTAGGAAATTGAAGCTTTCATCAAGCTTTTTAAAGAAATATAGATCAAGCTTCCACAGTACTTCAGTTGAATGTTAAAAAAATTAAATGAGAACTATTCTATAAAGTATACCAATCGAATTTTTCTAGTGTAAATTATCTACAAAGAGATGAAACTTTATTGGAGTTTATTGGATTCTATTGGAGGCCCATGCCTACGCATCTACTTATAATGATACTTTACTATCATGATACTAATGACGAAATCCATAGACTATTCTATTAATTACAAGTAACTCTTTCTATTCTATTAAAGTAACTCATCTTATCGGATGGTAGAGTACCGTGATTCCATCATATTTCAATTCTTTAGATACGGTTTGAACAATTTTTGCGAATAAATTGGACAATTCCACTGAGAAAAATTCGAATGAAGTATACCAGAAACAACACAAAATCTGAATAAGAAAATATAAATTACTGAAAAAAATCAACAATTATTGAAGTTTAGCTGCTGTTGTGAAGAATGTTTTTGTGTTAGTGTCGCAAGGAAGCGGCGTTTTTAAGCATTGTTCTTGTATTTGTTCATGTATAAGTGCAAATAAGCTGAATAATATAGGAAGAATAAGGTTATCAAAGGAATGAGGAAATGACAATAGCATGAAAAACGATGAAGAAGAGCTGAAAAAATTGAAAAATCAAAGCAGAATTAGTTGACAAATGATTAAACATCTCAAAACATGTAATTGGGATAATTATTGATGAACTAGTTACAAGAATTCATCTTCAAGTGAATGAATAAAGCACAGTCATTCCACACGAACTATCTATTTAGAAAAAAATGATGAAATAGAGAAATAAGATTCATTGAGATGTAAAGGAATCTTAACTGAACTCGAGTATAAATAAAAAAAGCCAAAGTTTTACCATCAAGTTGCAGAACAGTTACTGTTGTGGCTATGCCAACTTCGTTTTGGGCTTCACAAGTGATTTCGCCGGCATCATCTGGATAGATTTCAGTTATTGTCAAAACTGATGTTCCATCTTCAAAGTTTTCTACTTGGAACTCTTGTGAATGGACTATTTTCACTCCATCTTTGTACCAGCTTACTTCTGGTTTCGGACTGCCATCAACTTTTACTTTTAACCTGAAAAATAGCGATAAAATGGCGGATAGTTTCAACAGGTTTTGAGAATTGAAATACATTGAAAATAATATTTTTTTGGCAGCTGCAGCTACAATTTAATACCATAATTCATAATATGACTTGTAGTCTAGTATTTATAGGCTAATAATCGAAGTAGAAGCTCAAATATCTTCATGAGAGTTTTTTATGAGAAATTCAATACAGTATTGATATTTCACTTGACCACGTGGTTTCAGTAAGAAGTTCAGTTCTCTCTTTGACGCTTCAGTGAGAGGGCATCTTGTATTACGACTAGAAAGTTTGTAAATCTCGATATTTCTGGTGTTATGTAAAATTAGCTCAAGTAGATGATTGCAACATGCAAAGCTTGAGAAATTGAATTGTTGATGAGTATATAGAACATCATGTGGACTCATTACTTGGCCACTACTAAATAATAGTGGCCACTATAGAATTAAAACTGAGTTTCGTGAAAAATTTATCAATTGATTTGTGAATCGATATATTAGTAATTTTGAAGAGCATGTCGATAAAGAAGGATCTGAGCTATATATTTTTTGAGTTAAAGATGAGATAAATGATGGAATGGACCCACAATTCTGCATAAACTATAAAAATTCCTTAAACATGGCCAATTTTATCACTTCAATTTCTAATTTATATTTTTAGACCAATTCAATTCCATACCTCACTAGATCACCAACATTTGAAGGCGATTCTTCGGGGAGAGGTGTAATGAATTTCGGACCGGATCCAACTTCTGTATCTTTGAATAGATCTTCCTGTAATAAATTGAAAAATATTGATTAGAAGATAGCACCTACGGGTAAACAGGAATGTGACTTTGTTTCAAAATAAAACATATTAAAAGAATGAAAGGTAACAGATGAAATTTGTTTTTTATAATTTCAAAATATTGAACCTATAATGCGACAAACTTTTTGGTTGCAGAATAGGCGATTGAAGTTTCATGATGTCCAAAAGATGAAGTTGAATCTGAAGAGATACATTGCTCATATTTTCGCAAGTCCCATGAGGAAGTTCTTCATGGCTATTCAAATAATTGACAGCTCAAGATTTTATTTGCGTTTATTGGGATTAGAGCCTTCTGGACTAATGTAGTAAGTAGGCCGTGTTGTAATCTATCTGGCAAGTTGAGTTCAATTCGGTCAAATTACAAAGCATTTACTTCTTTTTTACATTTACAAATATTGTTCTACAAATTGAGAATATATTAATTGAGAACAATACAATGAGTGGAGGTTGATTTGCTTACTGAACCCTATTCAACCGATAATTCTTCATAACTCATTATAATTTAATTGAGAAGTTGATGAGCTGTTGATGAGAAATTGGAATACCTGCAGTTCATCAAGGTTTAAAAGTTGAAGAAAAAGTACTGTATATTAAAATTCATAATAAAACCTACTTTATCGGCAAGCAGATCTTCTTCAGAACCACTTTGAGCTGCCATCAGTGAGTTAGCGACTTCGGAGTCTGGCTCGTATTCATAAGCTGAAAATGAAAGAATATTCAATTAAATTTTTTAAAAAATGTTATCTAAAACACTTAGTTGATTAGAAGTAAAGATTTAAGGTCTAGTATGTAGAGTTAATAGTTATAAAACAAACGAGAATTTTCAATGAAACGTCACTAATTCAGTGTTTTGACAGTATCTTGTCTTTTAATTCAACATGTGAATAAAGTATTCTTTGAAAATATATAAGGTGTACTCCTGCAAGTAGCTGAGATAATTAACTCAGCTACTTGAGATAACACATCTTCAACATGAACTTGTAGACTGACTTTAGCATTTAATCAAATGCATTTACTTGATCTAGTTGACTTGACTCATGTATCAGAACATTAAGCTTCACAATTATTTTTATAACGATCCCGAATGATAATATAATTCGATCATAACATGCTTCAATCATTATATGTGAATGATAATAATGTTGAATTGATATGAGTAAAGTAATTGACTACAGAAAACTTCATTGCCAAATCAGGATGAAACGATATTCTGTTGAAAATCAACAAATGTGAAAAAATGAAGCCTACCATCGACTACAAGCGAGACTGAGCACACTGCTTCACCAATGGGGTTGGTCGCAGTACACGTGTAAATTCCAGTATCCTCTGGGAACACTTCGCTGATTGCCAGTTTACACGTGCCTTCTGAATCTTGAAACGTGGTCGCTTGCTTGCCTTCATTTACGGGCTGACCGTTATGTAGCCATTGCACTTTGGGAGTTGGTTTGCCAGTCACCTGGAAATTTTCAATTCCTCATTTACGTGACAGAAAATTATATCCACAATAATTAAATAAATATTCGAGATTACAAATACACTGAGTTATCTTAAATGTAAAAACTATACCTCATTCACACTAACTTGAGACTAATTAGGATACGACACAGTTCCGACAAAAAATAGAGCAGAAACAATTGCCGAATGCTCCGCTGAGTCCTGTATTGGTTATGGTTTGTCATGACCACCACATATTTACACGCACGCATATGCAAAACGTTTAATTACTTTGCCTCAAATTTTCGTGGATAGAGTACACGTTCTTTTGCTGAGGATGTTAACATAATTCTTAGTTTTCATAATTCTAAGTACTAGAAATGATGATGGTGGATGATTTGAAACTTGAACATAGTTTATTCTAATTTGATTTAAGAAAGGCTTATCTGGCAAATTGTTGAACTTGATATGGTATAAGATCAATTCTGGTATGAAAAAATTACTATCTTATTTTCTTGTAAAATTGGTGCAATTGTGACAATATTGCGAATGTTTGGTTTGAGATTATAGGAATGATACTGGTGGAAGGATAAAACTTTCAAATTTTTCTTATTAGGAGAAAAAAGAAATGGATACGGTGAATAGGAGCTGATAAGAGATGCGTTAGGTAATCTTGCCAATTCTGAGATTTATTTGGAAACATGTAATTATTATCAATGAAATAGAGGAGACAACAAGCCACTGTAGATTTGCCAAATAGCAGCTTGCCAAAGAAATTAACAGAACTATTGCTGCAGTTGAATCCAATTATAATTACCATTTCATAAATAAAACCTAGCAAGTAATTAATTCGAGAATGTATTTCTGTAAATCAGTGCCTAATCTGACGGCCATTTCAATTGCATTTAATTACTGTAAAATCACAAACAGTTGCATTGCAATTAAATTTGTTTATTCGTTATTGTTGCATTGGTCTCGTCAGATTTCTTGCCGATCCAATCCAATTAGATTATCGTGCAACTGGCAATCGGTATTCTCACACTTTCAATACATCAACAATGTGAAATTTATAAAATTGTTAATAGACAAGTACCAATGTTGATACGTTGACAGAATGAGGATTCAAGATTCGACTTCCGAAAGCGATGATCAGAAGATATCTAATTGAGTATATCAGTATAGAGTATATTAAATTTTATTATTTGCTATAACCACATTTCATTCATTAATTTGTTTTGTCAAGTATTCTCCACCCAATAATGTATTATTACCAGAGTTTTATATTTTCAACTTCTTTGTTTCTCAAATTCAACCAGTTCTTCAAATAGGTTTGCTTTAGCGTTTAGCTGTAAATCTTGGAGTAAAGAATGCAACTTGAATGTGAACTTGAATAGATAAATAATCGAATGTTTGAGAAATGTGTAGAGAAATAAATAACTGACTATATATAGAGAGATGGATAAGGGATATAAATACTGTCATTGAATGACTAACTGAATAAACAATGACTAGAAAAAATTAATATCAATTAATAAAGCTATTTTTACTAAAATTGAATAAGAGTAGCCTAATATCTGGGAAAAATAAATGAATTAAAATCTAAGGGTGAGAATATTTTGTACCTTGCAGGTGAACAAAGCTGGCTGGCCGTCCATGACTTTGGCCGTGACGGGTGTGACTACAAAGGCGGGCGACTCCAGTTCGGCCGGCTTCTCCCATTCGGGCAGCACGCTCAGCGTGGCCGTCGACGTCACCGAGCCGACCACGTTCTCCGCACGCACCGTGTAATCGCCCGCGTCTTCAGTCAGTGTCAGCGGTAGCATCAACACCGAACGGTTCGCGTCCGTCATTATACGCACTTCGGCACTTGTCTGTTAAAAAACAATTATTGCAATTACACAGAACAAATAAACATAGTTCAATTGTATAATTTAACTCGACATAGCCGACCATATCCTATTCACGATGACTTGAGACACAATAAACTAACATTTTGCTAGTGTGTGCGTTCAAGTATGGGGTGACGACAAAACATAACCAATAAACGACGTAGCGTAGACACGTCATAGCATTGGCAATGCGTGTGTCGTTAATTTTTATAGTCGGGACTGAGTAGTATCGTTTCTATGGGTTTTCATCGCAACAGTAGCCGCCCTGTTTGTCTGCATTGTGGTGTTGTTTACTTCATCTCAAGTCATCGTGAATGAGGTGTAGGTGAGAATTAACTTTCTAAAAAATTTGATCGAGCAGAGGGTTTGGACCTTTGAACTCTGGTCTGGAGCTGGAAGCAGTACACTAAAAACGAAGTCTATTAAATAAGGTTCTAATAGAGATTAACCCACTCAGAGAAACCAAGCGAAGTATAATTACTTGAATATTTTGACCAGCTGATGTAGATAACAATAAAGTCGTGGATTACATTGAAACTCCATATAGCAATTATCTTTTGCTAATTGTATTACCTCTAGTCCTCTATCATAGTTATCAATTCAGATTATGAACTTGTATAACCTATAAATATCTGGTACCGAGCTTCGCTCTGAAGCTGCGGCCGAACTGTTGAATTACATAAATATGTTATTGTAAAAAATCAAGGAACCTCCTTGTAAAAAATGAATTCAAAATTGATATGATCACCTCTCACAATTTTTTGACAGTAATGAACATGTGTTATAGACTTGAATGTAACTCCATTCACTCCAGCTGGATAGCGTTGGTCAGCTAACGATAACAGCCATTATACGCAGTACTTGGGATTATGCCTGAATAAGGAATATTTTATTCTTTTATTAATCCTGCCAGAGAGTTTTCCTAGACATGAGACCTGGTGCAATCTTATTTTTCCATCACGGTTATATTACATTTCAAATTTCAGGAAAATCGTTAGAGCCATTTTCTAGATCCGTGGTTCCACATACAAACATACAAACATACATACATACATACATACAGAAATTACTCGCTTAATATAATAGGATATATTTTTAACTACATAAATATAATAAAGATATGATATATGATATAGAAATATAATACAGTATTATCTATAAAAAGGTAATAATCTGGTACAGAATAAATAATAAAATATTTTTAAATGGGTCTTCTTAAAGTTATCTTCTCAATGTGGTTCAGTTTCATAAAAGAAGGTGCATTTCTTTCCAGCTATCCCAATCCACAAAAATACCAAATCTCTATGATAACTTCTTTCTGATAAGAATAGTATAAATATCGTATTTCTATCAACTCTTCGCCAAAAATGAACATCAATATCTTCACATGGAAAGCTGCATCATTTCCTTTAACCCTCTGAGAAATGAATGCTTTTCTTAGTATTACTTAAAAAAATCTGCAGTAATCGATCAATATGATGTATATGCTATAGTATTTTCAAGCAAAGAAGATATTCTGAAAGGTGGGACATTGACTCCAGTTCGGCCAGTATTAGTTGAAAAATTATAAATCTGGTCTCAAATTGTAGATCTGAATGTTTCCTACCATTTGAGACCACATTTATAATTTTTGAACCAATATTTACCGTACTAGAGTCATTTTCCAATCTTGCAAGAAGGTATTCTTTGCGTGGACAGACCATACCACTCACCTTAATGGCTACATTATGTTGATACCACTGGAATGAGCATGTCGGGTACGATTCTACAGCAACCTCCATCAAACACACTTCGCCTTCTGTGACGATTTTTGGAACAAGCGGCTGTATAAAACGAGGACCTTTAGCGCCTTCCATTTCTTCTTTCTGTTCTCTACCTGTGAATCGAACAGAATATTCAGATACAATTATTCAGCCGTAATTGGAGGGGATTAATATCCAGCTACATAAAGTTGGTACTGATATGGTTGATGGTTGATTGATATTCAATTATTATCAAGAATATATAAAGATAAAAGAGATTTTTCATTTATGGTGTATGATAAATTGAATTAAAAACCCTTGTCATGATAATGTGATATTATCCATTAAGATTATCATGATTGTTGTTATTCTAAATATCTCCTGCAAATGTATTACATTGTAGTATGTTTGATTACGAGTACTTTGTATCTGTCGAAGCAAAGAAGACCCTCTGGCACGATAATAAAATGAGTCTCAAAGTCTCAAATCGTAGATCAGGATGTTCCCTACAGTTGAGGCCAAATCAATTATTTTTGAACCAATATCGACCGAGCTGGAGTCATTTTCCCATCGTGCCAGAAGACTTCCCATCGTTCTTTGCTTGGATAGACTATACTAATAAGTCAGAGTTTTGAATATTTAATATGATGCATTTAAAATTTTCCCATTTCTTAGAGGAATTCCAATTGGAGGAGAAGTATACAGAAGTGTTATACACTGAACTTTTCAATATTAAAACGTCAATCTGGAAAAAAATTGGAATTATATATTACTATTATTATGTGCTACTTGTAGTTTTGTATTTATTAGTTAGTACTCCGGGCTACATAATTTTATTTCTCCTCATTAGTTTTCAAGTTTCACTAGCGTAGCAAAGAATTGAAATAGAACTTTTGCGCTTGGTTATCGAATTATAGACCTATATAATATTGAGTACCGGTATTGTCTTTAAAAAAAGGTTTCTTCTAGTTCTAACTGTTTATAAAATATGAACCTTTTAAATAAAAAAGCCTTCATATGAATGACTGAGACCTTATTTGATGATTACCTATAATTTTAAGAGATCCAGATGTTCTAGCTTCACCAACACTATTCATAGCTCGAACCTCGTATTTTCCGACTACTTTACGCGTTACCTTCTTCAATGTGAGGGTGGTTCGAGTCTCAGTTATTTCCATTTCTTCAGTCTCAATTATCTCCTTGCCATTTCTGTACCACCTGACTTCTGGCTTAGGAATGCCAGTGAATTCAACTGTGAGCAATACATCTTGTCCTTCTTCAACGGAAACAGCTTCCAAAGGCTTTGTTATTTTCGGGGCCTCCTCAACAATTGGTTGAGACAGTACTGGTATTTCGCCTGAAATTGATTACAATATTCGTATATAAGTAGTATCCACTGACAAAAAGCAAGTTCATTTGAAAAAACAAACATTCAGAATGAATTGTTACTGTTATAATTGAATAATAAATAGAATTTTACTATTAGTATTAGGTACAGGATTTTTTTAATACATAGTAGTTTATAACAGCTAAGGGCTATGCCTGTTCATTATTCCACCATTTTATATACTTATCATTAGATCAAAAAATAAATAAATATAAATTATTGAATTCAACTATGAGAAGTAAAGCCAAGTTCCCACCAAAGTAGAATAATCATTTTTGTAACAAGTTTTATTCTACATTGTCTATTCCATGAAAATTCAGAAATCAAGATTATTTCTAGAATGTGTACACACTAGACATACAAAGCCTATCATGTGCAATAAATGTGAATCTAGTGTATCAACATTTTATAGTTTACTGTCACTAATTTAAAAGACTTTGTATGGATTGAAGCCTTTTAAAAGTATCGTTATTCATGATGAAAGTGGACACGAATTACCACAATATGACAAATTAAAAACTAAGTGAGTCTGTCCTTTCCTGTATTACA
This sequence comes from Sogatella furcifera, assembly GCA_017141385.1. Classification (NCBI taxonomy): domain Eukaryota; kingdom Metazoa; phylum Arthropoda; class Insecta; order Hemiptera; family Delphacidae; genus Sogatella; species Sogatella furcifera. The sequence continues at coordinate 9,607,994 of CM029551.1, read as the reverse complement.
GAGATAATATTTTTTTTCAATTAGCATCTAAAATTTAATCCATCATTCTTTGTTTAAAATATATCTTTTTTTATTGTAACGGAATGAAGTGGTAAAGCAGGTAAGAGATAAAAATAAATAAACCAGTGATACTTACTGATAACAATATTAGCTCTGCATTCTGCTTTTCCAAACTTGTTGATTGCTGACACAGAGTAAGTGGCTTCATCCAATGGTGTGGTACTTACAATCGCCAACTTACAGACTCCAGTTTCCGGAATGTATTCCAAAGTGTGTAGCTCATCCGGAATGAGTTCTTCATCAGCCCTCAGCCATTTTATTTCTGGCGTAGGCTTTCCGGTTACAACACACTCCAATACTGCGGGTGAGTTCTTTTGAGCAACAAGCGGCTTTAATGGTTTGATAAACTTTGGTGCTTCACCTGACTCTTTTTTGTCTGCAAGAAAAATGAATTGTGTAAGGCTTTGAAAATGAATAAAACTTAGGATGAGATGAATAAATTGGATAACTGTGAGAATGGAAACGTCATAATTTTTTTACTTATTGTCAATATAGAATGGAAAGACCAATTAAACAAAATAAGAATTCAAGGTAATATTTGATAACTCATATTTTTTATCTGAGACTTTACATCTTAAATAATGAGTGGAAATTCTCGAGTTACACTATTCATGGTATAAATTATATTTTTATTGGAATGGGTAGTATATCCACTCTGATTATGTGAATTATTTCAAAACGAATAATTAAAAGTGAAGACTATAATAAATTATGTAACTCTTGCAAATATTTACAACTACCAAGAGTAAGTGGTTTGAATTTAAATGAATATTCGGTAGTAACTTTTAACTAGAGAAATTAAGATTTCAAATAAAATATATAAAATGAAATATTTTCTAGACAATATAGCTTGCACGGTGCATGATTGTAGTTTAAAACTTATGAATGAATTAGTCGAGTCATTCTAGCTCAAAACATGGGTAAACCTGAAAGTAATTGCAACAAAGTTGTTTTATGGTGGAAATGGTAGCTGACACCCTCCTAATTTAACGTGTAAAAAATCCCACTGTCAACTCGTGTCGGAAAGTTGTTTTTTTGGCCGCCATATTGGAAAATTTTGCTCATTTTTTGGTTTTCTTGGAATAACGTTAAAAAGGAGCGTCGGACAAAAAACTTACTGAACCTCTTTTTTAGTAAATAATATTTGCAAGAGAATGGTGGATAGAACCATCTCTTTATCTTCACTAGGAACCGAGTTACAATTTTTCAAAAAATAGGTTAATTTTCAAGAAAAACTATAATTGAGTATTTTCAGTTTTTGTTTGCTCAGATCTTTTGACATATTCCTTTGTTGTTCAATTCAAAAGACCTCTGGGGATAATTTCTGGGGAGATCTGATGACTTTTACAATAGTTAGAGGTATCCTTAGATTGAGATCCTTGAAGGGTCCTTAGTATTGAACATAACCTAAATTCAGGTCAGTGAGTAGCTTATCTGCTAGAAATTGATTTGAAAGACATTATTACCAGAGGAAATAACAATACAAGCACGGTATGAAATTTTTTTGGAGACCATTTCCCCCCAAAAAAGGGTTTTTTCAAATACAAAGATATCTTTTAATTGCTCTAGTTCAAAAACTATACAAGGAAGAAAGGTCTACTTGGTCTCAAATTGTAGAGGACAAAATTATCCCCAGAGGTTTTTTGAATTGAACAACAAAGGAATATGTCAAAAGATCTGAGCAAACAAAAACTGAAAATACTCAATTATAGTTTTTCTTGAAAATTAACCTATTTTTTGAAAAATCGTAACTCGGTTCCTAGTGGAGATAAAGAGATTCTACCACCATTCTCTTGCAAATTTTATTTACTAAAAAAGAGGTTCAGTAAGTTTTTTGTCCAATGCTCCTTTTTAACGTTATTCCAAGAAAACCAAAAAATGAGCAAAATTTTCCAATATGGCGGCCAAAAAAACCACTTTCCAACACGAGTTGAGAGTGGGATTTTTTACACGTTAAATAGGAGGGTGTCAGCTACCATTTCCAAAGTAAAACATCTTTGTTGCAATTAGTTCCACCTTCAACCCTAGAATGACTTGACTAAATGCTCTAATTGGAATATGGTATTGGTATGGTAATTGGAATATGGAATAAGGTAAGTTCAAAACAAAACAAATTGGACTTCACCAACAAAATAATCGCTATCAACTGGTCATGCATTAAAAAATGCAACACATAAAGGCAATTAGCGTTGAATGGTAAAAAAGTAAATATTTATGAAATGTACAAGACTAACACACATGATAGAAAACAATATTTGCTGAAAATGAGTCAATAGCCAGGAGTGAGAATAGCGTTCAATCAGAATCAATATATTATTATAAATAGGACTTAGTGACTAATTTACCCTAGAAAATGTTATCAAATAAAAAAAACAGAAAATTCAAACATGTCAAAGAAAGTGAGAGGAATCACATTACATTTCATAATGTTGAAAAAATAATCCTGTAAATATTAAATTGTTATATATTTGTTAGATTAAAAAATGACTCTTAATAATGGCAAATGAAAACAAGAATGGACTGTCACATTTTGTAGCAAAACCTCAAGCATTTCAGCAAAATAGCACAAACTAACTCTGAATTGTAAATCGGTACCTATGACAATGAGATTTGCAGTGCATGTTGCTTTTCCAGCAGGATTTGAAGCAGTGCATGAATACATAGCAATATCATCATGAACAGCTTCAGAGATATTCAAGGTAGCAATATTTTCTGTCAGAAGCATTGATATTTGTTCACTTGCAACAATCTGCTGGCTATTTTTGTACCAAGTGATGTGTGGGAATGGCACTCCTTCTACTTTACAAGTAAATTCTACTGGTTTTCCTTCTTCAATACATAGTGGCTGAATTTTCTCAGTGAACCGGGGAGGTATAGCATTCTCAAACTCTTTCATTGTTTTCACAATATCAGTCCTCCTCAAAGTTTCATCAGTTGAACGCTTTTGTGATATTATTTCCAAATCTCCAATTGGTCTATCAAAATCTTCAATAACATCAACTCTATTCTGTTTAAAACTCTTGGACTGAATTGCAATCTTTGTTTCTTGTTTCAATTTGATACTGTCATCTTCTTCATGATGTTTTTCTTTTTCAGTAATTACTTCAGTCTTTTCAGTTGTTTCCTTCTTTCTAAGTACTACTTTCCGTTTGGATAAGATTGGTCCTTCTTCAACTGGTATCTCAGATGGCGTTTCATCTTCTTTAATGAGAGAAGGCACAAGGTCTTTTTTGGTCTCCACTGGTGTGTCTTCATCAGGGATTGAACGTGATTTTGAGACACGTATCATTTTCTTCTTCTTCAAAGGTAAAGGTGACTCAGTTATTTCTGATTCAGGGACACTGGCTTCAGGAGCATGTTCTGATGATGAAGGTGGGATTGGGGAATCTTCAATTGGTTGTATGACTGACTCATTGGGCATCTCCTTTGGAAGTTTTGATTTTTTCTTCTTTTTCTCCTTGTCAGGAGATTCAAAAGTTTTGGGTTCTATCAACTCCTCTTCATCATCTCTTGGAAATGGTTCTGGTTTTCCTACATTGGGTTCTCCTCTATCATCTTCTTTTTCTGGCTTTTCTTTCTTCCAAGGCCTCAAACTTATTGGTTCCTTTGTTTCAGGTGTTGGTTCACCTTGTTTCTTTTTCAATTTAATTTCCTTATCTTCATCTTCTGGCTTTTCTTTGCCTTTGCCTGGTATAATCTTATTGAGATCTTTTTCTTCTTCAGTAGATGGCTTTGTTTTTCTATCCCGTTTAGGCTTCTCCTTGGGAGAATCATCAGTTGGAACACTGACTTCAGGCTGATCTATTGATTCAATGTCTGGCGCATCACCAGTCTCTATCTGGTCAAATGGTTTCAACTCAAAAGGGATTTCTTCAGATGGTTTACTAGGAAGCTCTTTACCTGGTTTCATTTTCTTTGGTTTTTCTTCTTTTTCTTTCTCTTCATTTTTCTTCTTTGGAATTGGCTTTAATTTAACCTCTTCAGGTGCTTCATCTTTTTCTGGTAGTTTCCCCTTCCCCAAGACTAGCTTTGGCTTTGGTTCCTCTGGAACAGGCTCTTTCTTTGGTTTACGCTGATAATGTTTCTCATCAGTTGGAACATCTTCTTTTGGCTTCTCATCATCTAAAAATGGCTCATACTTTTCTAATTCATGAACAGGTTTCGGTGGCATCTTAACTCTCCTAGGTTTAGTCTTTTTCACTTTAGCAGCTTCTTCATAGTTCCTAGAGAGAACACCATTATCAACATAGACTGGTTCAAGAGTTGAGAATACTGGTATGAGTTCCTTTGGTGGATACTCCACTCTTGTGATTCTACTTTTCAACAAAACTTTTGGGAGAGAGACAGATTCAATTTCTTTCTTTGGAGCTTTTGGTGCTTTTTTCAGTTTGATTTTTGCAAACTGAGGTAGCTCAGAGACTGGAATTACATTAACTTTACTTGGTTTTATTTCTTTTCTTTCTATCACTTGCCTGAAAGGTTCTAGTTCTTGTTTGAGAGGTGATAGGGATTCAGGTTTTTCTGCCTCAGATACTTCAGGTATTTTCAAATCTGGTTTATCCTTTGGCTTCTTCTTCTTCAATTTCTTCTTATCCTCTTTTTGTATATTATCCTCAGGTGCTTCTTCAACAAATCCAGGAGTTTGATTGTCTTCAACAGGTTTGTCACTAGTTACTAGTTCATCATCAGGTTTCTCAGTGATAATTGCTTCTGGAATGGATTCAATTTCAGGAACCTCAGTTGGGACTGATGATGATTGATCATCCTCCTGAGGAGTGTCTTCACTTGGTAGTTTATCTTTGGGTTTCTTGATTTTCTTCTTTTTCTTTTCTTTATCAGGAGATTCAAAAGTTTTGGGTTCTATCAACTCCTCTTCATCATCTCTTGGAAATGGTTCTGGTTTTCCTACATTGGGTTCTCCTCTATCATCTTCTTTTTCTGGCTTTTCTTTCTTCCAAGGCCTCAAACTTATTGGTTCCTTTGTTTCAGGTGTTGGTTCACCTTGTTTCTTTTTCAATTTAATTTCCTTATCTTCATCTTCTGGCTTTTCTTTGCCTTTGCCTAGTATAATCTTATTGAGATCTTTTTCTTCTTCAGTAGATGGCTTTGGTTTTCTATCCCGTTTAGGCTTCTCCTTGGGAGAATCATCAGTTGGAACACTGACTTCAGGCTGATCTATTGATTCAATGTCTGGCGTATCACCAGTCTCTATCTGGTCAAATGGTTTCAACTCAAAAGGGATTTCTTCAGATGGTTTACTAGGAAGCTCTTTACCTGGTTTCATTTTCTTTGGTTTTTCTTCTTTTTCTTTCTCTTCATTTTTCTTCTTTGGAATTGGCTTTAATTTAACCTCTTCAGGTGCTTCATCTTTTTCTGGTAGTTTCCCCTTCCCCATGACTAGCTTTGGCTTTGGTTCCTCTGGAACAGGCTCTTTCTTTGGTTTACGCTGATAATGTTTCTCATCAGTTGGAACATCTTCTTTTGGCTTCTCATCATCTAAAAATGGCTCATACTTTTCTAATTCATGAACAGGTTTCGATGGCATCTTAACTCTCCTAGGTTTAGTCTTTTTCAATTTAGCAGCTTCTTCATAGTTCCTAGAGAGAACACCATTATCAACATAGACTGGTTCAAGAGTTGAGAATACTGGTATGAGTTCCTTTGGTGGATACTCCACTCTTGTGATTCTACTTTTCAACAAAACTTTTGGGAGAGAGACAGATTCAATTTCTTTCTTTGGAGCTTTTGGTGCTTTTTTCAGTTTGATTTTTGCAAACTGAGGTAGCTCAGAGACTGGAATTACATTAACTTTACTTGGTTTTATTTCTTTTCTTTCTATCACTTGCCTGAAAGGTTCTAGTTCTTGTTTGAGAGGTGATAGGGATTCAGGTTTTTCTGCCTCAGATACTTGAGGTGTTTTTAAATCAAGTTTATCCTTTGGTTTCTTCTTTTTCAACTTTTTCTTACCTAGATCTAATTCATCACTTTTGGGTTTGTATTCATTGTTCTCTTTTTCCAGTTCTCTCAAACTCTCTTGATGGTCATCTGGAATTGATCCAGTTATAATCTCATCACTCTCTGTTGTTTGATCAGGCTTGGTTGATTTTTTCCCTTTCCTCCAGGGAAGTTCTGGTTTATGAGACAGTTTATTTTTTATTGTGTCTGATATGTCAGTAACATCAACTGGCCTTACATGCCCTTTTGGAACAACTGGTTGAACAGACAATTGCTCACTTTCATGCTCAATATCATCTACTTTGGGGCTTTTCATGATACTTTTCACTTTCTTAACTTTTGATTTTTTTGGAGAAGAGATATCATCTTTACTTTCATCAACAATTTCAACAATCTCCTGGAGTGCCTCATCATCTGGGAAACTGACATGCTTGGACACTTTAGCATTTGTTAAGTCAGTCTTTCCACCAATATCAGAAACCTCAACTTCTGTTACACTCAGTGCAGTGACTTCTTCATTTGGTTTGGATTCTATATCCTTCTTCTTTGAAAGTACAATTTTAATTATGGGTTCATCTTCAAAGGATTGAATATCTTTGAGAGAGCTTGGAATCAACTTGCTAGGAGAAGCCTCATCATCTAAGGATTTGATAGCCTGGTCAGTAATTGATTTAATATTCACAGCATCCTCTGGCTTCTTCTTTCCTCTCTGCCAAGGAGCTGCTATTTCTTGAGTAGGTTTGTCTTCAACATTTTTATCCTCCACTCTTTCAAGTACAGGCTGTTCAGTTGATTTCTCCTCAGACACTGAATCCTTTGGCTTCTTCTTGCCTCTTTGCCATGGAGCAGTTGTTTCTTGAGTCGTCTTGTCTTTAACCTTCTCATCATCTACTTTTTGAGGTACAGGTTGCTCAGTTGGTTTCTCCTCAGGCACTACATCCTTTGGCTTCTTCTTGCCTCTTTGCCATGGAGCAGTTGTTTCTTGAGTTGGCTTGTCTTCAACCTTCTCATCCTCTACTTTTTGAGGTACAGTTTGCTCAGTTGGTTTCTCCTCAGGCACTACATCCTTTGGCTTCTTCTTGCCTCTTTGCCATAGAGCAGTTGTTTCTTGAGTTGGCTTGTCTGCAACCTTCTCATCCTCTACTTTCTGAGGTACAGTTGGCTCAGTTGGTTTCTCTTTGGGCACTACATCCTTTGGCATCTTCTTGCCTCTTTGCCATGGAGCAGTTGTTTCTTGAGTTCCCTTGTCTTCAACCTTCTCATCCTCTACTTTTTGAGGTACAGGTTGCTCAGTTTGTTTCTCCTCAGGCACTGAATCCTTTGGCTTCTTTGTTCCTTTTTGCAATGGGACAGTTGTTTCTTGAGTTGGCTTGTCTTCAACCTTCTCATCCTCTACTTTTTCAGGTATAGGTTGCTCAGTTGGATTCCCTTCAAAGACTAAATCCTTTGGCTTCTTCTTGCCTCTTTGCCATGGAGCAGTTGTTTCTTGAGTTGGCTTGTCTTCAACCTTCTCATCCTCTACTTTTTGAGGTACAGGTTGCTCAGTTGGTTTCTCCTCAGGCACTACATCCTTTGGCTTCTTCTTGCCTCTTTGCCATGGAGCAGTTGTTTCTTGAGTTCCCTTGTCTTCAACCTTCTCATCCTCTACTTTTTGAGGTACAGGTTGCTCAGTTGGTTTCTCTTCAGGCACTGAATCCTTTGTCTTCTTCTTGCCTCTTTGCCATGGGACAGTTGTTTCTTGAGTTGGCTTGTCTTCAACCTTCTCATCCTCTACTTTTTGAGGTACAGGTTGCTCAGTTGGTTTCTCTTCAGGCACTACATCCTTTGGCTTCTTCTTGCCTCTTTGCCATGGAGCAGTTGTTTCTTGAGTTGGCTTGTCTTCAACCTTCTCATCCTCTACTTTTTGAGGTACAGGTTGCTCAGTTGGTTTCTCCTCAGGCACTACATCCTTTGGCTTCTTCTTGCCTCTTTGCCATGGAGCAGTTGTTTCTTGAGTTGGCTTGTCTTCAACCTTCTCATCCTCTACTTTTTGAGGTACAGGTTGCTCAGTTGGTTTCTCCTCAGGCACTACATCCTTTGGCTTCTTCTTGCCTCTTTGCCATGGGACAGTTGTTTCTTGAGTTGGCTTGTCTTCAACCTTCTCATCCTCTACTTTTTGAGGTACAGGTTGCTCAGTTGGTTTCTCCTCAGGCACTACATCCTTTGGCTTCTTCTTGCCTCTTTGCCATGGGACAGTTGTTTCTTGAGTTGGCTTGTCTTCAACCTTCTCATCCTCTACTTTTGAGGTACAGGTTGCTCAGTTGGTTTCTCCTCAGGCACTACATCCTTTGGCTTCTTCTTGCCTCTTTGCCATGGAGCAGTTGTTTCTTGAGTTGGCTTGTCTTCAACCTTCTCATCCTCTACTTTTGAGGTACAGGTTGCTCAGTTGGTTTCTCCTTGGCTTCTTCTTGCCTCTTTGCCATGGGACAGTTGTTTCTTGAGTTGGCTTGTCTTCAACCTTCTCATCCTCTACTTTTTGAGGTACAGGTTGCTCAGTTGGTTTCTCTTCAGGCACTACATCCTTTGGCTTCTTCTTGCCTCTTTGCCATGGAGCAGTTGTTTCTTGAGTTGGCTTGTCTTCAACCTTCTCATCCTCTACTTTTTGAGGTACAGGTTGCTCAGTTGGTTTCTTCAGGCACTACATCCTTTGGCTTCTTCTTGCCTCTTTGCCATGGGACAGTTGTTTCTTGAGTTGGCTTGTCTTCAACCTTCTCATCCTCTTTGTGGGACAGTTGTTTCTTGAGTTGGCTTGTCTTCAACCTTCTCATCCTCTACTTTTTGAGGTACAGGTTGCTCAGTTGGTTTCTCCTCAGGCACTACATCCTTTGGCTTCTTCTTTCCTCTTTGCCATGGGACAGTTGTTTCTTGAGTTGGCTTGTCTTCAACCTTCTCATCCTCTTTTGAGGTACAGGTTGCTCAGTCTTTTTGAGGTACAGGTTGCTCAGTTGGTTTCTCCTCAGGCACTACATCCTTTGGCTTTTTCTTTCCTCTTTGCCATGGGACAGTTGTTTCTTGAGTTGGCTTGTCTTCAACCTTCTCATCCTCTACTTTTTGAGGTACAGGTTGCTCAGTTGGTTTCTCCTCAGGCACTACATCCTTTGGCTTCTTCTTGCCTCTTTGCCATGGGACAGTTGTTTCTTGAGTTGGCTTGTCTTCAACCTTCTCATCCTCTACTTTTTGAGGTACAGGTTGCTCAGTTGGTTTCTCCTCAGGCACTACATCCTTTGGCTTCTTCTTTCCTCTTTGCCATGGGACAGTTGTTTCTTGAGTTGGCTTGTCTTCAACCTTCTCATCCTCTACTTTTTGAGGTACAGGTTGCTCAGTTGGTTTCTCCTCAGGCACTACATCCTTTGGCTTTTTCTTTCCTCTCTGCCATGGAGCAGTTGTTTCTTGAGTTGGCTTGTCTTCAACCTTCTCATCCTCTACTTTTTTTGGTACAGGTTGCTCAGTTAGTTTCTCCTCAGGCACTGAATCCTTTGGCTTCTTCTTTCCTCTTTGCCATGGGACAGTTGTTTCTTGAGTTGGCTTGTCTTCAACTTTCTTATCCTCTACTTTTTGAGGTACAAGTTGCTCAGTTGGTTTCTCCTCATGCACTACATCCTTTGGCTTCTTCTTGCCTCTTTGCCATGGGACAGTTGTTTCTTGAGTTTGCTTGACTTCAACCTTCTCATCCTCTACTTTTTGAGGTACAGATTGCTCAGTTGGTTTCTCCTCAGGCACTACATCCTTTGGCTTCTTTTTACCTCTCTGCCAAAGGACAGGCTTATCTTGAATTTTTTTCTCTCCTATGTCCACTTCAGTTATAGATTTCTTCTTCTCAGATTCTTCTTTATGTTGTGATATTTGTAACATTGTAGTGTCCTCTAGCCCTGAAATACTCTCCAATTCCTCTTCTTTCAATAATTCCTGTTTAATGTTATCATATTCACTCTGTAATTTTCTTATCAAGTGTGCTTGATGATGTTTTCCTGTTGATTTTATGACTTGCAGTTTATCTTCCAATGTTTTTTTCTTGAATTTCAGTTCATTAATCTTTTTCCTTCTTTGTAATTGTTTTGTTGTTTCATGTTGCTGTTTCTCTTGTCTCTTCAATGTATCTGTTGTCTGCTGTTCTTCTCTCTTCAAAATTGTTGAATCTTCACTTGAAGAAAGTTTGTCAAGAGTCGATTTTTCTTCTCTGCTCTTTTGAATTGTTATATCCTCCTTCAATTTCTTTGTTGCAACAATTTCTTTCTGCTGAGATTTATCCTCTTGTTTATCTTTGACCTTTTTCAACTGTACTTGATCTTTTGACCAGGGCACTGAGTCTCGCCGGGCTTGGATCTTTGTTTGATCTGAGCTTTCCTCACCTGCAACTAGTTCTGTAGTTTTTTGTGTTTTGTTGACCTTTTTAAGTTGTACAGTTTGTAGTTTCTCTTTCTCTATCTTCTTCTTTTCAGTTACAGATTTTTTCAATGTCACTTTCTCTTGTGTCCAGGGTTTAACACCTGAAGTTTGTTCAGACTGAAGTTGTTCACTATCAGGTCCTTGATTGTCAAGAGATCTATGACGAGGCTTGGTTGTTTTCCATGGAGCTCTTCCCCTCTGATCAAGAGACCTTCCCCTACCCTGCCCCCCTTGCCTCCATGGTGCTCTGGCTGTCCTCTCTCTGGGTTGCCGCCAAGGAAGGCTTTCATCTCCTAAAGGAAGGAATTCCTCAACACTATCACTTGGTTGATCATCACGATCTATTACTTCATCAGTTCTTGATGAAGATTTATCAGTGGATCCACTTTTACTAATGCTTTTGCTTTGATATTCTGAAACTGTTTTGCTACCTCCCTTACTAACTTTCACTGCCGAATGACGTCCATGAACTGTCTGCTCTGTAAATTCAAATATTAGATTCTAAAATGAATACAGATTCATGAAATTCATGAACACATAACATCAATAATTTATTTTATATTTGCAGCTGTATTTCAAATGAAATGAAAAATAATTTTAATATTTAATAAAAGTTTCCAACAAGTCTATCAAATTGAGCCTTCAATATGATTCAATCATTATGAACAAAATAATTGTGTTTTGATAATGATGAACCGTGTTGTATTATAAAGTACATAAGAAGACAAGTTTGATATGAGAAGGGAATACCAATTACAATAATTAAGAATGTATGTAAAAGTTTTCGAAAATAATTCAATATCTTTGACTAAATTTCTTTCCTATCCATCTAACAATCAGGTGAAGTTATGGAAATTGAAATTCTATGATTTGACTCCAATGGAAATGGAGTTGATTACATAAGGCTACTACCTGAGTGAATGAAACGTGAATTTATTGAAATTTCGTCCCTAATAAATTTTAATCAGTCAGTTGAGAATTTACAATAGGCCTACCTACAAATTGATTCCATCACGGTATAGATATGATATGATTTTTTTTCAGTTTCTTGGATTTATCACCTTCAATCTCCTTATTAATGTTGTTGATTATCATCATTGATTAATAAACTTCATTGATTGTAAACACTATGTTTTAATCAAGTCAGTATTTGTTCTATGTTTCATGATTGTTTGTTTTAGACAAGTAGGCTACTCAAGAATGTACTGAGAATGAAATTAATGCAATAGAAATAGTTTTGATGTATCAGAATTACTCGTCGGTATAGTGTGTGGGGGAGTGTGGCGATGAAGGGGGGGAGGAGACAGGATGAACTCTCCCGCCGAGAAAAGAATAGAACTTAAAAGAGAGGGATGACTAAGATAGAGTGGGGGTGCAGACTCCAGTCAGTAAGAGGGAGTCAGCTTTTCTTATACTCCCTCAGTCTCATCGGAGAATCGGTGGAGATAGGAGCGAATCGGGAAAGGAGCTGAATCGCGAGTTGCCTAAGCCCATGTACAAGTAGTGAGAAAATCTGAATCAGTGCTGCGCGTTTGATGAAGTTTTGAAAATTGAAGTGTGTAGTGGAGTGGTGTGAATGTGCAGTGCTTTAAATTTGATTTGAATAAGGTGAATATCATTGTGTTGATTATTTTGTGCAACTATCTTTTATAGAATATGTAGTAATAATTTATGAACAATAAGTTGTATTATCAATAAGAAATTCAATAATTATCAAACACAAATACAATATCGATGTCTTAGAAGAATTCTGTAAAAAAGAGTCATTAGTAAACATTAAACAAATGCAAAGAAAATCTTGTTCAAAGAATATTTGCCTTTGATAAACTACAATCTGATAATTAAAATTATATTATATAATAATTCAATCTGAAAAAATGTTGAACATAGTATTTGAAGTACAATAGAATAAAATATTGAGATTTTTTCAAGTGCCAGTTACATAGAGTTTGCCACATTCTTTGAAGAAATCAAACAAATCATTACTACTGCAATTAAAAAGAAATCCTCAATCTAAATAAAGGAGAAATGTTATTTTGATTTATGATTTTAAATTAATCATTAAAGTTCTGTACAAGCTAAATAGAAGTAACTTAACTATTCATGGATTATCAATGAAATTTCCATCATTATATTCAAAAGCCAAGTAACAAACATGAGTTAGCCTAAATCCATTGAATTAATAAATAGAAAGAAATAATATAGTGATTCCAGAATTTTAATGATACAGTAGTAAATAAAAAAAATTGTAGCCTACGCTGTCAGACAAAATTCTTTTTAGATAGAATAATTGAAAATCATGGGAGATATATTAAAAACAATCAACATTTTACTAATTCTGAAATCTATGTTGAGGGCCAATAAAAAGTTTCTGTTTTGATTTAAAAAGACTACTTGTGTTGTTTTCAATCCAAAATCTCTCAATTTTTGTAAAAAAATTCAAATAAGATCACTTTATTATTGAAAATAAAAATTGAATCAATAGAATTCTGAGATTTTGCATCAACAGAGTAAAATTTGAAATAAGTATTGCTATAATATAACAAAACGCATAACACTCAAAACCCACCTCATGAATAATAAAAATTCTATTTCAATGGATCTATGCTACATAAATAAATTCTCATGTCAGAGGTGACTCAACCAGCTTTTTCAGTAAGATAACAGAAAGTTTGTCAAAGGATATTTTGAGAACAACTCGTCATGGATAATTTAATCCTAAGTTCTAAAAAAGATTGAACAGAAAACTTTTCTTGGTAGTTTCTAAAAAACTATGGTAATTTAGTCATAGTTATTTTATATCTATATAGTTCTAGTTCACGCAAGCTGAGAAGACACGCCGTTACTATGAGAGATAAAATTGAAACTTTTTGTACTACTGTAATAAGAATCGAATACAATACTCCATTGTCGGATTAATTAGTTTCTGAAATAAGCAACTGTGTAGAGTTAGTAATGACATGTTCTGTTCCAAGATATCAATTATAATTCAAGTCTGATGCACAGATCTTTTGTGGGTTGATGACCAATATAATTATTTTAAAATTTGTGTCAATGTGCTTAGTTAACGGTCTCCTGGTTAAAGTTGTAAGTCTGCCAACGAATTTATTTAAACAGGTGTCTCGACCTCTTTCTTGCAAGTGTTATTTATCTACAGTTTAAAATTAACCGAAAAAGCATTACAAATGTGCAGTGTGCATAATATGAATTCGAACGATGCCGTTTCTCAAAAATTTGTAGTTCTAAGAATAACAATCTTTACAAAAATATCTTATATGATTCACTAAGAACTGATCCATTTCACCAAGTGAATCATCTATTTATTTAAAAAATTGTAAAATTACCATGGCAGACTCACAACCACTCTGTTCAATTTTATAGTTTATTCCTTCTGAATATAGGTACGTTTCTTTAGTACTGTAATGTTTCTCTTAGAAATTACTTGATTTTTTTAGGTGGGCCTACTATAAAAACTGGTACAGTATCAGTAGGCTACTATCAAGAATTTACTTTTTCAAATATTCTGAAGAAATCTGGCGGCTTATCAACTAGTTAACTGACATTTGAAACTAGAATAAGTTGTATCAAATTTATATGGGTGTCCATCATAACATCTCATCACAAACAACTATATTATTTTATTATTAGTTAGTCATAGTTGTAAATCATAACTGGGAGTAAACTATGAAGGAAATCCATACAGATGTATCAACTTATTCTAGCTAAAAATGGAAATTCATCAAATCAAAGTTCCGATTTGTAGTGAACATAAACGCCTGTGCAGTAATTGATCAATATTTATCATACAATATATTTTCTATATTTACTAGAGAATGCCAAATTTCAGTTCTTTATTGATAAAACCAATATCTTTATTAATTTTTAATAATTTATAGTGCCTAAATGGAAAAATATTACGTAATTAAATCTACCCACTGTCTAGAGTAGGCTATATTGATAATTGATATGAATTTAGTAGTCTAGAGTTTACCTTTTAACACTAGTGACGACTTGCATAACTAATTTTCAAGAAAAATATTGAATATTCCTTCACTGAACGCGCATACCAAACTTGCAAATCGGCCAATCAATAATATATTTAATATTTTCCACATTAAATTAGTTATGGAGTCATCATTTGTGTTGAGGAGTAAAACTTATTCAGAGTAGCCTATATTATTGAAAAAATATGTTTAAAGTGAACCGTACATGATATAAGTTACTTTTTATTGCGAAAGATTTTCATATAATTCTAAAAGAATTGATACGATTTCAGAAAATTAAAAGTTGCACATTTTATTGCTCATCAATAATTTTCATTGAACTAATTAATGTAAGGTAAAAACTATTTTGCAGTCAGGATTTAAAGTTTGAATATAAGTAAAATCTGATCAGTCCTATCTTTTCTTTCGCATCTCAAATAGTCAGATAATTTCACAAATTAAAATGAAGGTTTCAACTAGTTAATAGTACAAAATGTCTTGACCAGATTAACAACAAACAAGTCAGGTCAAGGCTGTGAAATTTCTGCCTTATTGAGCGATAACCTTGCATTCATGTTTCTTGAATGGCTATAAACTCGTTGTAGTATTTCACATCCTTCCAAATATAGTTTTGATCACAAATCAGGATCTCAATGAATACATCTGTATTCTAAATCTTTCACTCCTTTTATGGTTACATAACAGCCTTACATACGATACTCGGATTCTGTGATTTATTCAACTTGGCCACTTATTCATATAGCCTTATTTGAAAAGTTACTCATTCGGACTTGGCCGGAATTTTTATTAATCATTCTGATGATCTCATTTCTGGCAATTGATTGCATTTTATGTGACGGCATTCAGACCTAATGAATAAATCATTATTGTTTTCTTTACAATGTACCTATAAATACACAACTCTCTCATTCCATAATACGGCGCCAAAAATATTCAACTCTTTATGATAAAAAAATTATAAAAAACAAATTGGAGTAGTATATTTCAAGAAGCTACTTTTCAAAGACTTTGTAATTGCAATTCCACCGCATATATGTTGAGGTATAAAATCTTCTTCTAGGATAAAATATACCAAGAACGAAAAAATGGTGTCTTTTAAGGAAACGTCTTGTTCACTTTCTAGTGTTCATTTAGAATTGGGAATCATTTACAACGGCAATTAATCTAGAACCAACTAGAATTCTCTATAAAATAAGAATAAGTATTTTTCATGAATAATATCTCCAAGGAAGACAGTCGTCTGAACAGTAGGGTATTCCAGTAAACTTCTTGTAAGGTACTGGAGTAATTATTATCATTTTTCCAGCACATTTGAAGAAAAACAAACACTCAGAAGCAGGAAAACCTTTACAAAAAGGTGTGTAAACAGTTCATTGTAATTAAAACGATCATAAAACTTGTGTTTGACAAGTGATTTCATGGGGCAATCAAACTTTCAACAGCTTCCAACCGAACAAATAATGTACTAGAAAAAAGTTGTTTAGCGCGCAAACCCCACTAGTGAAATTTTTATTCGCTGTTTCACTTTTCTACATAACATGCATAAGTCGCTTGCAAATAGAGAGTAGCATGACTAATATAAAAGTTTTGGGCCAGCCGCCAAAAGATTAAAAACGGCTCACACGGCGTTTGTGTACCTTTACTTAAGCTGGCGAGAGGCTCGCTAATAACGTTTTCTGAGTCACCACTAGCACACGGATTCTTCAAACTTCAAGCGAAACTCAACGAGGCGCAACTACGCTAGAAAGAAGACCACCTAACACATCATTCACGCACAGAACGTTTGCAAATAGCCTACCTCATCAAATTAGCGGCGAGATTTAGATTTGAAAATAAACCAATCTTCCAGAATTTGGGGCCAAGGATAATTGTGACGATTTATATTCAGGAGACACTGATTTATATCCAAGAAAGGGCCAGAAAATGAGACCATTAATCTTCGCTTTTGCCAAGTACCTACTTACAAACAAATGTCCATCATTCAACTGATTACTCATAAACGTGTATAATTCAGTGGGTCAAGTGCAGAAGATTAGAGCAGCTGGCATCTGTTCCTATTCTTTCAACTTCATTAAACATTACTGATCTGTAATAAGCCCCAAAAGAAATTTTGTTTTAATTTGTTCAATATTTAAGTTCTAATTGTTTCAATTATAGTTTTAATATATAAGTTTTAATTGTTTTAATTTTTGTTTCAGAAATTGCTGATGATTTTGAATTACACAATTTCAATTATTGAGTTTTATTTATTTATTCCTTCCTTCCCAATTGCATTATTTAAGAGTGTAGAGATGGGAAGTATGAACAATTAAATTTCTTCACAATTTCAATTATTTGATAGGTTGTTGAAAAATTTATTGTTTCGGGAGAATTTGAAAATCCAAGTCTTTAAGTAACATGAAGGACAATAAATATAATATTGAGAAAACTGATCATTCAGTTTTAGAGATATTTAGAGAGTTTTAGGCAGATTAGAGAGAAAACTTTTGATCATTCAAGAGAATTTCACATACTGTACTATACACTATACATTATACTCGTACATTCATCAAGTAGAAAAAGTAATTGCATTAAAGAGCGCGATTTCAATAAGTTAATATTTTTAATATTCAATAAGAAATATTTAAATCCAATTTTTTAATCATTAAAATGAATTAATTTGATAATTTTGAAGAATATACATTGTAATGTGAGGAGAATCCACATTTTCATTACTTAGGGAGTTTTATAAACGGGATATAATTTTCAGGACTTCTATAGGCCTACTGGAAGTATATTTTTTTAGATTGAAATTATTATTTATGAAATGTCTCGATTATTAATGTCATGTTTCATTAATGTCAATGTCATGTCAGGTAAGTCTTCTTTTAATTCCAACGTGGATAAGAACTTCAACAGTTGGAGAATTTCAGATAAGTTCTACTAGCATCTTGAAAACCTTCATCAAGACAAACACTGTGTTGTAATGAATAATTAGTATCAATAATTAAGAAATTGCAGTCAAATGATCAGTTCAAAGTCAATTTCGTTTTACTGTAATAGTATTACAGAAGTACGATAGACTTTGAGTGACTTGAGACAGTCATTTGTTCAAAACGTGCAATAAGAGTTCATTTTGAGTCAAACTTACACAAAACATTTTCGAATAGTAATATTTTACCACGATATTTTATGTGCTTCCAAGACGTCTTACGAAGCATAAACAACTTTCTTACTATTTGAACTGCAATTTAGTCATTCATACACATGAATTTGTCAATACAATACGATGTTTGGCTTGGGATGGAGAGGTGAGAGCATCGAAGTGAACTACAGTACATTCAATATCGAAGCTTAAGGTAGGTAAATCTCTCTATATTTTGGGGCTAAAAATATTTGTATGATGTTTAAAAACATTAACAAAGTTCAAAGTGAGAGAATGGAGTTGAACCACTATTTTTAACTGACATTCAGAAGACAGCTGCTAATAATTTCATCCAGGAAAGTCTATAATTCAATTTGAAGATTGGCTTTGAAGTTGTGAAGATTTGAATTCAATCCAATTATGTGACAGTTTTAGTACTACAATTTATTGCCATATTTGAAGAGTCATCATGATTTCAAATAAGTATTGACTTTCGAGTCACAGACATTTGCAAAGATATAATATTAAGAAGAGGGGTTATTACTTCAATTTGGAGATCAACTTGACAACTTATTAGAAAGACAGTTCATAACTTCAATTTGGAGATCAACTCTTCAAAAAGTCGGGGCAAGGGAAATATCCAATAATATGACATAATGTCGACATAATTCAAAGTCTATGACTTCAATATTAAAATAGTTTTTATCAATAAAAACAAATTAATAGGATTAGAGCTAATTCAGTGATTTGATCTACTATTGTCACTTTTTTAAAATCCAATCTTGAGTTTCCATATTCAATTCTATCAATGCAGTTATGATTTTGATCTAAAAATATAGATATCTGTATAGATATATCAACTGAAGTGATATTTCGTAGCATAATTTGAAAAGGTGGATTGGCAACTGAATAAATTCACTATCTAAAATCATACAGGAGATACAAATTGGAAAAGGCTATAAGCTAGGAATAAGGAATTATATAGCCAATAATTCGACTAGATTGCGTTATGATACCTAAAGAATCGGAATTGGAGTTGAAGTCCACATATTCAGGTAAATTTATAAATTCAAATTGTTTGTTTGTTTGTTTATGAGGGTGAAGCCCACATAAGCTCATAGGCTTGTGCGTGGGTAATGAAATGGATGATAGATGACGACTACTTTTTAGGTAGTCGGGACCGACGGCTTATCGTCTCCTCCGAAAGACGGGGTGGTCGTATCTATGTGATTGTGCTGTGGTCGAAAATTGTTCTCCGCTTGGGATTCGAACCAGGGTCCACCTGGTTATCAGACCGGCGCTTTATCACTCCTCCAATGAGCCACCCAGCTCAATCGAATTGAGTAATGAATTTAATTTTAGAGGAATGGAAGTGAAGATCATTATTGACTTTTCGCTGTACTCTTTGAAGAGTTTTGCCTCAGTTTTGATTTAAATTAACAATAGAAATATACATATATATTTTGTTTATAGAGGCTAGCCTAGCTTTTATAACATTATAATCTAGTATTATATCTAACGTTCTCATTAATCTAATATTATATGACATTCAAATCTAGAAACTATTCACATGTACTGTACAATACGATATGTTTCAGATTCAACGAATAAAGATTTTTATTCAATCAATTATTTTATTTCTGTTCCTATCATATTTGAAGGTGAGGCTGTTTGAAAAGCAATAACATTTTATTTGATCTGATTTAGGATCATATCATTATTTTAGTCTGAATAGGCTAAGAGGGTTGTATTTCTTGGAGAATCAATAATATCAATCTGGAGACAAATTTTTTGAAGCATGAATAATCCAATTTAGCACACAAACTCAATAGTAGAATCAGAAAGCACTAAAATATGTGAATTGTGTTTCTATCATAATTGGAAAACGGGAATAGCTTCTGTTGTGATATTCAGTGTTGTCAAAGGGGCACGCGCCCATGCTGTGTAGATTTATCAATTTCTATAACTTGCTCGAGCTCTCCGGCTGAGACCAGTCCAAATATAGCCTGGCCAGTCGTTACAACCACTACTACAAATGAAGTTCGCGCCAGCTGAGAAGACACGCCGTTACAATGTAATCTGTATTATGACGCCGTGTCTCCTCAGTTTGGTCGCACTACACCAACTCACCAACACACACATGGAATGGGAGAGAAATAACATCGCACAGATTTGGAACGCGGTGTGTGAGCCGCTGAAAACTTAGTGGGAGGAGAAAAACTACAGCCTGCTCCCGAAATAGCCCCTGCGGACCCAAACTACCTGATTCTCAGCCGCTCTAAATTCTAACTTCCAGCGTCACCGAATGATTCACGTCAAAAGCACGAAACAACCGACCGTACTCCTTTGTAGGAGGCGAGTATTTTCAACCAATAAACCGCTTGAATTATTACACTACTATCACTTCATAATAAGCTGCTGAGCTGACGGATATTTCAGCAAGGCCAATGTCAACGAAAAGTGAATATTTTGATTAAATATCTAAAAATAACACGCACAACTGGAAGAAGTTTCATGGAGATTCTTATACAGTGTCGTGTCCTCTCTATTTTATTAGTCAAAGTTATATTTAAAACCACCCTCCAGACTTTTCAAATTTATAGTGTCATTCAACTTCCACTCAGCAACAAAAGTGATGAGAGCAAAATTTATGCCTGCATTATTGCAGTTATTTGATATCCCAACACATTCATAGATGATGATGCTAATCATAGATTCAAAATTGGCATTTAAATCATCTCCATCATTTTCATAAGTAGATCCGGTAGATAAGTAAGTTTCGGTAGGTAGATTTGAGGAAAAAACTTGAGTTTACAAATAATTTTAAACAGAAGATGTATTGATGATTCTATCAACCTAAAAATATTATTGGTGTCTCGTTCGACACTTGAGTATTGACCAACTAAAATTTGCTTACCAGACAGCATTCTTTCAATGCAAGCAATTGTAGGCTATATAAATAAACCTATGTGACATTTATAATAATCATACAAGGCCTAACATATCAACTTACTACATTGAAATATATTGAGATTTATTAAACATATTTATGATAAAAATCTACAAATAAATCTATTTATTCAAATTCTACATCCAAAAACCTTCATAATCTCATACCGTATAGTAGTCTACATGTGAAATTTCCGTTCTTATGATTCCAAATATTATCAGTTTCAGAGTCGCATTCACATTCCTACGTGTCAAAAAGCAATGATCAATCAAATTTTCCATAAAATTCAAGCTACTGCGATGAAAACTATAATAATTCAACTAAGGAATTTAGTGGGCTACATTATAGCCTACTACTCCGAATGCATTATTCTACACGTATACTACAAAACCAATTTGAACCATTTTAGGGTCTATTACAATCTACAATATGACATCCATCTGAACTTTTCAATATAAAATAGTATTTGTCTGACATCCGTCATAAGTTTTTGCTTACAATCTATTGTTTGTCATTTTCGGATTGAGGAAGAAGTTGGCTTCAATAACTTATTATATTGAACCTGTAATGATTTCCTGTTGATTCGATTCACTCCATAATTAAATAGATACTGCTATTGAATTCAAAATTCTTCCGAATTCAAAATATGAGTCATTAACGTTTGATCAGTATTATAGAAAATCCTCACAAGTGAGATCGATAACTGAGAAAACTATAAACGATATATACGAAACCATATACCCAATATAATATATTATACAATACCATATATCTAATTATATTCTATTCAATTTACCTATTCGAAAATGTAATATTCTTGAGTAGCCTAGTGGTGACTATATTTCATGTTCAACTTATATGTACCTATATGTAGCATCAGAAGCAATGTAATTATTGCATTTTTCTCCACTTGGAAGTCTTCCAACAAAATGTTTTGAGTTTAAAACTGCAAAAGCGATTCATCCAAGGACAAGGTGATGGATAACAGCCATTGGCGGAACATAATTATGTCCAAAAACTATTATTCGTATAATGCAAATATTTTATTATATTTCCTAGATGATTACATTGAATAACAATATAATATCAATCCAAAGTGAACAGTATTATGCATGTATGTAAGTTCGTGTTATATAATAAAATAAATATGGTAACATAATAATCTTATGAATAAGCTAAAGCAAAATATATAAGTATCCCTTATAACTTGAAAGTAGCGGAAATTTCAAGTAATTAAATAAAACTTATTGACAATGGTAAATGAATAGTAGAACAAAGAGCCCATTATACGATATTATCCTATTTGGACTGAGTCAATAAATAAAACTAAAGCATTTTGAGTTTCATTAGAGTAATTAAAGAAAATAACATTTCAATTACGATAAAGGTCTGCATCACTTTGTTTATTTTAACTGAAATTATTTTGATTATGTAGGTATTTTGCATCCTTGAATATCTAGACAAAGTAATTGATCAAAATTATTTCGATTCCAACAAAAATGAAATTGAAGATCATTTATTGACTTAAAATATTGGTTATAGTGAATAGATTTACAATTCTATAAAATTTAAAATACCGAATGAAACTCAAAATACATAACATGAATTACACTTCTACTCTACAATGATATATTGTTTTAAATATTAAAACTGAATGAATATGTTCGGTTCTCCTCAAATTGAAACAAAAGAAACTCGTTGAAACAAAGATGACTTTTTGAAGGGGATACTTTGAAAAAAATATTGAATAATTGGTTAACAAAGCCACATGACTAGAGCGAATAGTATTCAAGCATGAATTCGCAAAACTGAAGTATAATAGGTAGGTAATTTATTTTGAAAACTAAGATTTCAATATCAATTCAAAAATTGTTTGCAATGGCTGTATAATATGACTTGAAGCAAAAGCAAAGCTAAAATGGAAAATCTCAAATTATGGCAGAGAATACAATTATGTTCTCAATTATCTCTTTTATCCAATGATCTCAGGTTTCATTCATTCAGTTTCAATACAATGGAAAGACACAAAATATTCCAGATGTCACAAGTTAATAATCATGCACTGCCCTGAACCGTCTACTTCTAATAAATTATTAGCTAATAGTATACACTGAATCTGAAAAATCTGTTCAGTGACATGGCAGGATAGATATACTCAATTGAGGAACAAATTGCAGTAGTAATAATTTGTTAAAAGTTTCACTCTGGCACGCAAATTGAAAATACACTCTCTGAGAAAAACTTCAACTTTGAGAAGAGGGTTAGAAAGGAAAAAGACTTCGAAAACATCAGAAGTCATATCGAGTACAATAAAGTAATATTCCAATGAAGGAAAAGTGAGCTTAAATTTTTTGATAATCAAGAATTCAGTTCAACTTTAAAGATAACTTGGCACAAAGTTTTAAGTTAATGGTAACCTGAAGAAAGGTAAGATAATTGTATTTAAAGGTGACAGAGTAATAATTTCAGTTATGAAATAGGTATTGTATAGGTTTAGCTCTTACTTTGTACTACGAGGTTAGCTGATGTTTCGGCAGAACCCGCTGAATTCGTTGCTTTGCATGTAAATACACCAGAGTCCTCTTCGTAAGTTGATGCAATCAACAGAACGGCATTATTTCCCTCGTGGATCATCTGGAAAAACAAGTAAGAATATTATCAACTTGATAAAACAGGTTTCAATCAATCAATTTTATTGAAAATAAATTATGGGTTTATGGTTTGTGGTATACCGATAAATAACGTAGTATAATTCAAATTCAACTATCAATCATGCAAATATATACGAGTAGTAAAAATATCGAAGAATAGTGATTTGATAATCATCATAATTATTTCAACATTATCCAAGAGCTTCTTTGTATTTACTTATTATGGTAACTTTTCATTCAAAATTCACAATAATATATAATTTTCAAGTAGGCTACTAATTCAGAATACTGCTGAAGGGATTTGAATAAATGATGTGTAACAAATAATTTTTCACATTTTTCAAGTATAATCAAATAGAAATAGATTCTACTGAGGATTGCAAAAGCTTAAATCATTTTTCAATCGATTCTCAATTATATTTGACTTTGAACATTGAAATTTTCTACTCAATTATTCAAGCTTAAACTTTCCTCGAATTTGTTGAGATGACAAGCTGAAAAGTAATCAAAATTCTACCAAGAAATTAAATACCATTGTTTTGAAAAATAAAGAATAGATAAATATGATAACGAAAGTTTCATTCATGAAAAAGAAATTTTGTAGAAGTTTGATTTCTTTCATGAAAAGGAAGTAATTGGTTAAAGTATTGAAGTACCTAACTATTTCTTCTTTGAGTAAAATTAAGGATTTCGAAATAATTCATTTAGCGGGAATTCTAACTGCATATTCCGTTATTCTAAACCAAAAATATAAATTTTCTTCAAAAACCATTCCATGATTAGGTAATTATAACAGGATTTTCTAAATAATAATCGATCCTTAGGATACGAGAGCAAATAAATTAATGCATTAAATAAATTATTTATTATTTATTTTCTAACTAAATTAATTAAGAGCATTCGATAATTATTCACAAGATGAAGAAAGGCTATGTTCAATTCATCGTTTTCTTCTTGGGTAAGACCTTTGGTCAGCAAATCCAAATATATTATTTCTATCAGAAAACATAACTCTAATTAGAAGCGGTTAATGAGAGAAGAATATTTATTTCATCTGCACTGGAAGTTTAATTATTAAATTAAAATACTAT
This sequence comes from Sogatella furcifera, assembly GCA_017141385.1. Classification (NCBI taxonomy): domain Eukaryota; kingdom Metazoa; phylum Arthropoda; class Insecta; order Hemiptera; family Delphacidae; genus Sogatella; species Sogatella furcifera. Next base: position 9,583,734 of record CM029551.1, on the reverse strand, counting down.
AAGTACCTGGAAGTCAGGCGACTGTGGAATTAGAAGGCCCTCTCTGAACCAATCAATTTTCGGTATCGGCTTTCCTGTAATTTGAGTTCTGAATTGAGCTGGGCTTCCTTCTGGTACGATAACGTCCTTCATTTTGCTCAGAGTTGGCGCCACTTCTTGGCTGTCAGGAGCTGCAATTAAAACAGAACAATTTGTAAAATATAATCTGCAAAAATTTGAACTAATATACCAAGTCCCACATATACCATCTACGATGGCGTTGAAAAATGTAGTTCATACTAAATATGATTCATTCACTTCAATTCTAAATCAATCCGTGGATATACACTTCAATTAAACCACTTTATTGAAAGTTACACATAGTTAGAAGGAGATGATATATACAGCCCTTGGAGAACACAATAGCCTACATTTCTCCAAATTTTTGTTTGTAAAATTACAACTTCGCCAAACAACCACAATGTTCTGCACAAAAGAAACGTTTTGGGATGTGTCTTTTGTGAATTGGTCTCACCTATTCCAATGCTCAAGCCTTCTTACTCGCCAACATTATGTTGTTTTGTGTTGGGGCTGGGTGTGACCACAGCTTTATTGAAGAGCACAATGAGATGAATTAACTTCGAAGCTAGTTGAATAATAAATTTGTACTGAATATGAATTATTCATCCGAGATTTGATACACTCCAGTTTGCAAATTCAACTTGAGGAGAAAATTGGCTGACTATGACGAATAAGGTAATGTGTGAATAAGGAATATTATCCAAAACACTAGAAAAACGGTAATTTGTAAATTTTATACAAGAAGTTATCCAGTTTATAATACAGTTACAGTACCTTGAACGATGAGATTAGCAGACAGCGACACTTGACCGACTGAATTCGAAGCGAAGAACTTGTACACTCCCTCATCCTCGGGGAATGCTTCGGATATCTTCAATGAGTACACTTCACCCTCTTTCAGCATTTGGAAGTATTTAGACGGTTTGATGGGTTGGTCAGCTTTCAACCATTTTATTTGGGGAGCTGTTAAATAGAAACATAAAATAATATGATAAACAACACTAAAAAACATTGCAAAAATTGAAGATTTGGATTTTTAATGAATTTTTAAAGGATACCAATCGATTGGATTTTGTAACATTAATCAATTTGATGAATATTCAAAATTCTTCAATGAGCCATGTGGATTCTTACTCAGATATTGATCATTGTGAGAAGTATATTAATTGCGGATTTGACAAAGCTTTAAAATATCAACTTCCATTTTAATTGGAATTGAAAGGCTTGAACAACAGGCGTATATGACATGTCCTCTTGGTTATACCAACCGAGTTCTTAGCTACTTACTTCCTAGTCATACTTGATGGACTATACACGATCGATTTATGATATTATTCGGTAACTTGTAACTCATACACGATGTTATGCTATTATAAAACCATAATTGTATTTAAATCAAGGAACGACAAGGAAAAATCATTGAGCTCTGAGAAGTCATGATCAAAATTATACTCTACTATTTTTAATGTATGTAATGATCCTAAGAACGCATAAGAAACACTTAGTGCGAACACTATCTGTGAAATTGGCGAAACAATATGCATGAAACATAAAAAAATTATGATATGAGTACCTATAATCAGTAAAGTTATCAATTTTAACGTCATTAAAATGAGGAGGTTATTCTATCCAATCAATTATTCCAACAAGTGCGGTTCCACTTGGTTACTGAGGCTTGAACAACAAAAGAGCTTCAAGTTAAACCCACCGAGAGCTATCTCAACTCTTCATATCCAATTGAAAATAATGATAAACACATTTGAAACAGACCATTGGTTCATTCTAACTAATCACTGTAGCTGATCATCCCATCTAGATCATTCTAACTATCTTATCATTCAAGCTAGATCATCCTAACTCTGCCCCCTCAATGCTCACAAATAAAACAACTATTGGAAGACAAAAATTCAATCAAAATCAAATTTCGAAGTTACCTGGCTTTCCAGTAACCTTGCACCGGAAGGTGACAGGCTGTCCCTCGCGAATGGCCTGATCTTTGAGCGGCTCAATAATGGCGGGAGCCTGCTCTTTCTGGTCAGTCTGCTTTGTGACCACCTTCTGTCCCGGTTTGGCGGCCGTCTGCACAATCAGCTGTGCCTCGCAGCGTGCCTCTCCAGCTGAATTGATTGCTACACACTCGTATTGTGCCGAGTCATCAGGAACCGTCTCAATGATCATAAGTGTGTGTGTCATGTCCTCTTCCAGGGTTTTGTACCTGACGTCGGGCTGGATCTTCTTGCCGTTCTAGAACAGAAACCAGAAAAACCCTTAGAACTCGATGAAGTACATACAGTCGAAAACAAAAACGGTAGAACCGTGATTTTTGAAGCAATGAGTTTCATTAATAATAAAAAAGTATGCATTTGACTTTCTTGGTGGGTAACTGCCCGTAAGGGAAGGTTCCACCCGCCTTGGTTACATTCTACTCATCCATTCTTAAGAAAGCAACCAGTAGACATACCACACGGTCCACACCATAAATAATATTATTGAAAATACTCGTACAATATACAGAAGAAAATGATGGCTAAAATAGAGTTGCATGCTGCAATAAAACACTGACGACCAGTTGAAAGACAATAAAATTTCTACAAAATCACAGTAAATTAACGTCAGATTCGTTCAAATGTTATTGTTGTATTGGTTTTGTTTCGGTGGGGAAATTAATGATAAGCTAAATTTTATCCTGTAGCTAATCAACCCCACTTTCTGCAGTTCTCAGCCACTTTTTCATCGCAATTATTGTAACTGTTGAGTAGTTGTTAATGCGATCTTGTGATATTAAATGAAAACACAAAAAATGTCTGAGTTTGACAAAATCTTGTATTTTTATTGAATATGGATAAAAAACAACAATATCACTTTCAGAACTACTCAACAAATCAAGACTTTGTCTGAGTTTCACAATATCTTGTCGTTTCATTCAAAATTCATATATTGCTTACCTACGCACAAGTGATATAGCTATTTGCTACTTATGTGAAATTAATTCTCGAAAAGAGTGGAAATGAATAGAGATATGGCAAAGATATGAATAGAGACTCAATTGGCAAATTGAATTGGCACATGAATTGAATATAGGCTCACCTTCAACCAATAAACGTCAAGCGGCTTCGTAGCGGTGATTTTAGCGTCGAACCTGGCCAGTTGGCCTACGTTGACGACGGCACTCTGCACGGTGGTGAGGAAGCTGGGTGGTACGACCCCCCCGCGACCCGCCTGCCGTCTCTCCTGTACCACCAGGTTGGCGCTGCACTTGGCCTTTCCTCCCCTATTCTCGGCTACGGCCGCGAACACTCCCGAGTCTTCCATGAACACCTAAATTACAACGAAAAATCAACGAGAATTTTTATCAGCATTAATACCAGTATACATTTTTCAAGATGCTATCAGTGAAAATAATGCATATAGCTTTCTAAGTGGGAAGGAACCTTAGATGGGTTCCACTTGCCTTGGTCACATTCTGGTCACCCATCTGGAAGTCGTTCAGTGTTAGTGATCTGACATCTTTTAGGATGAAATCAGGATGGAATGTTAGACGATTGTTTCTTTCAAGCTCATATACTCATATAAGCTGATAGCTATTACTCATAAGCTCATATAGTTATTATTATACTCCCTACTCTAAGTAGTATCAATTATAAATATTTTATTAAAACATTTATTAATCTAGTATGTACGAGTATATCGAGGCATACTTGATAGTTCCCTGCTTATATTGTTACTTCATGGTAAAAGTAATTCCTCAACCAGCTGTGAAGCTACATAAAATTGAATCCTTGACTTGATTGAGTTGATTGACCGCAGAAATTGGAGAAGCCTACCGGTATGTTGTGATTATTATCAAGAATACTGACGTAGATTTCAATCACTGAGTGTATTTCACTCCTCTCAGTAAATAGTTCTGTTTCATTCTTCTAACATGATTAATCAAATCTTATATGGTAGAAGTACTGAAAAGAATGAAGATGTACTGAGGAGACATATGATTTTTTTACCATGGATAATTTCAGGATCCGTACATTTATTCAAGTCAACTCATTTATCAACTAGTATCAATTCCAGTATCAAGTCAATTGATACTGTACTTGAAAACGAGCACAGGAAATAATCTTTTCGTTAGAAATAATATCCAATATCATCGAACTTACTGTCAAACTTAATTTTTATTGAAATCACTGAGTTTCATATACTGAATTAGTTGTATGATTAGAAGTTTTCAAGAATTATCATACAAAATTAAATTCCAATCACAATTACCTGTCTTATCACCAAAATAGACTTGGTGCTGAATGTGTGGATTTGGAAGTCTGGTGAGTTGGTGATCAAGAAATCTTCCCTGTACCAGGATATTTTCGGGATTGGATCACCATCGAATTCGACCTCGAATCTCGCTTGCTCCTGTTCAAAAGCTCGGCAAGGCTGGATCTTCTTTGTGAAGAATGGAGGCTTTGATGGTTGCTGAAAATCATAGAAGGAAATATTGAGAATTGAAATTAGTTCATGAAGATACGCTGAAATTAAATTGAAAATCATAGAAGAAAATATTGAGAATTGAAATTAATTTGTTTCAATTAAAAGCATGACCAAGAGGGATTCAATGGACTAAAATAATGAAAACCTCGAGAATATTTTATGAAACTTTCAATAGCTGTAATCAAATCTTTATTATGTAATCTACAATTATGGACTGGAATAATAAAAAGCATGAGGTTATTTGTTGAAACTCTCAATAGCTCTAATCGAATCTTGATTACGTAATCTAAAATGAAATAGTGATATAGTCGATTAACCAAATTAAGAGTCGGAAAAATCAAATAAATAATAATTGAATAATCCAGACAATACAAAGCACTTGAGAACTCCAAGTTAGTGAAATTGGGCTGATATGTGAGGAGTGTGTGCGTGAACACATGTATTGTCGAGAGTTGTCAGTTACAATTTACAATAGAACTAACTCGACTAGAAATTATACTTCCAATCACTAAATTATTCACTAGACTAGAGAACAAAATTATAGATTCATCTACAGATTCGCTATAGTGACTAGCCTACCAGGCTAGTGATTTTATGAATTGTTTGAGTTTTGCTGCCAAGAAGAAGAATGAGTACTGGAATATTAATAAGATAAAGGGCATGAGCCTGTTGCACTCACCCAAATGTATTTTTGAATATTAATTATCATTGATTAATGAAAATTCAGAATAGAAGACGATTTAGACTCAACTCAATGTCTGTGTTTTCACGCTTGAGTTCATTGTTCTTCCTTAAATAAATAAATGAATTCTGCCAGATTCTCCAATTTTTATTCTGATGTAAAAAATTGATAAATTGAAACTTTTGGTAAAAGTTTTTCTTACCACTTTTCCTTGCACCACTCGCTCCTGTGTCGTACCCTTGTGTTCCATTTCAGTTGTTTCAGTGGCAGTAATGTTTCTTGTGATTTCTGTATCTCCTCGAACCTAGAAGCAATTCGGACAAACCATTATAATTTGTTTGTGGATAATGAAGCGTATAATATGTATAAATAGATAATCAAATATGAACATGTATCATTTCTCAAGATATAATTATTCTTGTTGGACGTATTTATTAAATAGTTTGACAAATTAGGCCTATTTACATATTCGTATTAACGTATTAGATCTATTCGCATGAGTGGAGTTTTTTAAAATCATTCCATTTCAGAAGTAACATTGGTAAAAACTCCAATTGAGCTTGATTGAAATTGCCCCTTGGAATAAAATTGAACCGTGATTGGCAGAAATTAGATTCTGAAATCAAAATAATAATTTAAAATTGAATAAAAAATTAATAAGTCATATTTTCATAGTCATTGAAGTTCCTCTTAGTTTAAGTCATATTTTTAGGGAACTTTTTAATGACATTGACATATTAGTCATTCAACTTCCCATGAAATCTCACCAACTTTATTCTGGGTTGATCAACCAATCAACTCTAATCCTGGATAATGATAATAGGATCATTCTCAATACAAATTAAAACCTTCCGAATGATTTCTCAATAAAAAGTAGAGATTAAAAGAGTGACTGACCTCTTTCTGAACTTGCTTCTGTTTGGCGACATGGACTTCTCTTCCATGCACGGACGATTGAGATGGATCCGGCGGCACTCCTCCTGTTCTATTATCAACTTCATGCAGAATTTGATGGCGCTTTTGCCATGGCATTAGTTCAGGCTCAGTCCTGCAACATTCAAATATATTCAATGAAAGTTCATCAAATTACAATTTCCACTTAATAGGTTAAGTAATTAATTGTTCTCTCTAGGAGAGGACATATGAGTCTTCAGTTTGCCTTTGTAACAAGTCAATAAATGAATTATAAATAAAAAAAGGAGAAATTAGATAATAGTGCCATAGTTTTGAACTTTGAATCTTAATTAGAAGGGAAAAATTCTAGAAAAGTGCAGAAAGAAACATCTATGTACACGAATCAAATCAAATCAAGTGATGGTGAAATTCATCTGAATATTCTAAAATTTGTTCAGGAAAGAATAATGTACATTCTCAGCGAAAAATTAGCTGAAAAATCCACTCACTTAGTACCTATTATAAAAGAGGTTTCGACACTAAAAACTAAAAACTGTGAATAGGAAAAATTAAGGTTTTTAAATTTATTTTTATTTTTTTATTTTTTTGAGGGTGATGCCCACATGGGCTTTTAGGCCTGTGCGTGGGTGATGGGAAGGATGATGATGAGAGATGAATGGACCTACTGCTTTAGGTGGGTTCCGAACCACCGGGAAGTGATTTTTGAGGCTCATAAATTGAATTCAGAGGAACCGGTCACCAGTACAACGGTGCTGGCAAAGGCACGTCGCTCATCTAATCTCGCCGATTAGACGCTATCTGACACTGGGACAAACCGCTTCCGCAAATATTATACCATACATTATTAAAATAATTAATAAAAAAATTTTTCAGCCCCTAATTCAATTATCTTACAAATTATATTGATTATATGGACACAAATAGCTGCTATGCTGTAGCTTTCTTTCAATTAATAAAAAGATGGCGTTTATCATGTCATTTGGTTAGACTAAGTAATGTTTTAAGAAAAAATAATGTAGCAAAAATAATGGTGAATAATCCATTTGGTTAGTACCTATGGGTAGTGACGAAAATCATCTGAGATAATATGAACTTCAAATTTTCAACAACTTCTTCTATAAAATTCCAAACAGTATAGTTGAATATAGAAATATTTATGTTTAATGAAGACATGCTAAAACTTTGAAAGTGATGGATGACTTACAACTTAGACTCGTAGCTGTCAGCCATGCCACGAGCGACCGATTTCTGAACAATCTTCTCTCCAGGGATGGCGAACTGGTGAGACGTTTCCCTCAACCTATTCTCCTTGACTATTTGTCCTTCCTCGAGCTATCAACAGAGAATGAGAGTCTTTGTTATAAACAATATTTTGAACCTATACATTCTGAAATGAAATGAAAAGTAAATATGCATTTTACTAATTTTAAAGATTTGGAAATGAATCAAGAAGCTGAGATAGTTTCTAAAACCTCAATACAGTATTTTAACATGAGTGACAAAATAGAGAAAATAGCAATAAACAATTTGATACATGAGATTATTTACTTGACATTGGAGTAGTATATAGCCTACGAAGACTACATAATAATTCATATTGATTAAAGAGTCTCTGTAGTAATAACGGCGGATCTATAGATCTATAATTTTATCCTTCAAGAATTTATTTTTTATTGGTACCGTACATACATATATGAGAAGTACAGGCATATCCCAAATGCACTCATGAATCGAATTTTATCAGTAAGAATGAAAGATATACAATAAAACTAACACATATTGTTAGAAAGAAATTTTCAACAATGTTCAAAATAGGAAATTAAACCAATATGTTAAGATAAGAGTAGCAATTGAAAATAAGTTATTAGAACTAATAATAAGGAAGAGATATGATTTCGAATAACTAGATATTAATAATAATTGACACAGTACAATATCAAGAATATTTCATTTCTGATAAGAAGGGAAAAGGTTTACAAAAGTTCTAAAGGAATATTTAGACTCACCTCTCTTAATTTCGAGTAATAGTCTTCATTCTTTTTGGACTTGACAGTCTTGGTCCATTCGGGTTCTGGCTCTTTGACCACCTTGGTTTTAGCATGTTCAGCGGGCACTTCATATCCCGTCTGTTGAGTGGCCATATTCCTCTCCTCAAACACACGTTCCAGTTCATTTTCCTGGCGTTCTGCCTGGTACTGGTTCAATTCTGAGTCATACCACGCTGTTGCCACGATAGAAAAATTAATTAGATCAATTGTTTCAACACAAAAAACCAAGGTAATTAAATCACAGTGCGGTAATCTTATTAGTTTGCAAAAATGAATGTTTAAAACTGAAGCAAATATCAGTAATTGTTAACGAAATCTCAGGTTTCATTTCATAATAAATTTGGATTCTCAGATTAGAAGATAAGCAATGATTTCATGAAATGATAGAATTGCTAATAATGAAACGAAAGATGTTTTTACACGTATTTGAACATTCTTGTTCTAAATTGTTTGCTTTTTCAGATTTCTATTATCGTATGATTGCAGGTTTGACGTCTAGTGGGATCGGACTCTCCACAATTGCTAGGAGTTATCAGCAACTACAATAGGCTGACTAATATCAACAACTTGATAATAATCGACAATTGGGAATAAGCAACGTTTTACATTTGAACTTTGGCAGTAAAAAATATTGTGTGAGTCACAGGTATAAAAAGCCAACACTCAAGGAATTACTTTTTTGAAGAGGTTAGATATATTAGTGAAAAGGAAGTTATTCATTATTATTTCATTAATTAGTATATATGATCATTAAAACTATCAGAAATAATAGATTTTCTAGAATCTAATTAAACTATCTAGAATCTTGCACCAATCTTGAATTTCTAAATGTGGGTGATTATTTCCAACTCTGAATCAGAAATTTGGATAGAAGAGAAAAACAATAACGAATCTCAAATGAGGAGATTATGAATCACATTGAAATAAGCTACATTACTTCAAATTAATACAAAAACAAGCATCATGCAAAACTCAGTTTTGAAACGAAGTTCAACTTTCATTTCTCTACGATAATCAGATCCAGGTAATAAAGGTGATCAAAACAAGACAAAATTAGAGAATTAGGACTATTTCTAGTATTAGTTTGCCTAATTGAGATGTTGAACAGTTATAATATAAAATTAGGTTCAAGCTTATTGAGAAAATAATTTCAATATGGACGAAGAACAAACAAGCAGGATGATGAATCAAAGCGGATGGCTGCATCTTAGAAAAATAGAAATGTATTATAGTCTGAACTGCTAAACACAGAAACATATTGATCTAATTGTCCGAAGCATCATAATTGATAACAATGTGTAATGTGAAATTGAAATATTTTAGAAAACCGTGCATAATTTTTACCATATTTGTGAGTTGACTATTAGAGCATAAATCGCTAATTCAGAATATGTTACTACAGTTTGGTTTGATCTGAATTAATCAAGTTTCATAGCCTAAATTTGATTGGAAATCAAACAGGCACCTCCAATTGAAATTTTTTTATTCTATCACTTTATAATTATAACAATGGAGTGGAAGAAAAAGGCTGTATTTATGTTATTCGTACTACTAATATCCTTAATTTAATAAATAAATTCATTAATTTTTCAATTTATAAAACAATAATAGTAGTATTTGATGATAGCATTATCCTATATCATGAATTAATTTCTCATTACGATATCGTGTATAAATAAAGATTATATCAAACTGCTATTTAATATTGAACACTACATGTTGAACATGTTTTGTGTTGGGATTCTGAAAATAGGCAAAGATAACTCTTTTCAATCACACGGTATACAGTCACACATTTGAAAATAGTGTAAAACATATTTGAAAATACGGTCAAACACATTTGAAAATAGATTTTGTACAACGAGCATTTTAATTTGATGAGTAGTGAAATTAATATTATCTAATTATATTCATCAAGTCAATAATTAATATTATAGTAAGTTTTAAATAGTAATTCAGATACAGGGGTGAAACGAATTATATAAACGAGCACATTCCTACAGTTAATATTTACAAAAGCGATGGATGAAATACGGCAAGCATTCAAGAGGGAACACATAGATATAAATTTATTGCCTACTTGAGGATACAACAAGATATTTCAACGAAAAACATGGAATTACCTGCTCGTTCATATCAGCTGGTGGTCAATAGCAAGGAGATGATAATTATATGAAGAATTGTTAGTTTCTTCTTGCCTTACCCAATGCATTTGAGCCACGCAATCAATCAAGGCCAAGGCAACCAGAGTAGCATCCCACCAGCAGAAGAAGTACAGAAGATGCTAGCCACCATCAGAGAAGCACAAGAATGGGAATAGGGATTTTGGTTGAGGGTTATCGGGAATGGGATTGAATATTCTGGTAGAAAACGGGAGTTTGTTTGTGAGTTGAGTGTAGAATATTGTTTGGAGGCAACAGCAGCAGTGTTTATGAGTGTATTAATTGCGTTAATATAAAACAGTATAGTGTTAAATACTTGGTGTATATCATTCAAATCGATTTTTTTTATCTCAAGTGATAACAAGATTGATAATACCGAATGACTTATCACGAATATTCAAGATTGAAATCTGAGAAATTAGAATGAATTGATTCCAATCGATCGAACTATGTTAAATAGTTCTAGTATGGTTAGATAGAAACAGAAAAATAGGATACAAGGAGTTATTTCGAATTTGGATTTTTGAGGACAATATTTCAACTTGATCTTATACATATTTCCTTAACAAGATAATATTCTAAATGATTTGAATGATATACACCAAGTACAGCGTTCGTGCCAAATTGTAAAGTAAAAATCTGTGCATTTGAAATGAGAGTGATTAGTGTTTAAATCAGCAATACAAAATTCATAAATATTATAAAATGAGAGAGCATAAAATATCTCAAGAAATCATGTTCAATATGAAAACTAGATCTAAGAATGCAATAATAAAGCACTTTAAATCTAAACTGAGGCCGCACTAACGATGAGAACACATCTCCAGGAAAAGCTGGAATTACAATATGAGATGAAAAGCAAAATAATAGAGATAAATGATGAAATAGTGAAAGCCTGAAAAGTAATTTCAAGGATTAGTAAATGTTTTGTTGAACAAAACCCAGCATAACAGAAGTCTTTCCAACTATTCTAACTTTTTCACAAACTGATTAGAATTTTTTCAAAAAAGTTGTGTACAACTAGTAGGCATGAAATGGAATGCTAAGATGAAAAATATGATCTGGAATGTAATTTTTGGAATGTTAAAGACTAGGTGAATAATATTAGTTTGAAAATAGATCAAAAAGTGTTCTTAATCTACCTCTATGATTCATAACAAAACTAAATATTATAAGTTATAGTAAACCCAAGAATAATTCCTCACTATTCATGTGTAGCCTACTACTGTTATGCTGAGGTGAAAAACGATATAAAATTTGAAATAATGCAAAATTTGCAACAGCATTTGACCACTCACGTCTTGGCGAGTTCTTAAGCACACCGCGGTAATCATCGTGTCTAGGTTTAACTGTCAGAACAGTTTCAACTCTTGCCTCTCCCACTGAGTTGCGAGCCACAACCTCTATTTTTCCATGATCGTATTGCCTTGTCTTGGGAATATCCAAATGCCACATTCCATCGTAAGTCAACTTATAGCGCATGCCCTGAAAAGTGATCATTCAAAGAGTATTTCAATACAATCCGAGAAAATATATTCAGGGAACTAAATTATAGCAATGAAAATCCCTGCAGTGTACGAGAAAGGCGGACAGACTCTAGATATAGTCTGTCCAAGCAAAGAAGACCCTCTAGCAAGATGGGAAAATGACTCCAGCTTGGTCAATATTTGTTCAAGAATTATAAATATAATCTCAAATTTTCCTACAATTTGAGATACAATTGATAATTTTTGAACCAATATTGACCGAGCTTGAGTCATTTTCCCATCTTGCCAGAGGGTCTTCTTTGCTTGGACAGACTATATCAATGATATCATGATGTACCAAGCAATAAGTAATTTTAGTGTGAGAATTTTTCCTGTTCGACAATATCAATACTTGAAGATTTCTATCAAGCAGACTCATATCTTAAATATCAGATATTTAGATCTTGAACCATTTCAGATGTTAAATTTATTGAATTTCAAGGAATCTGTGTTTGTTTCGGTAAATTAGACTACGTCATATCGAACATAAATTTGATTATTTACACATTACATGATTTGGAAATATTTTTTTTACAAGAAAGAAGTCTTTTTGCTTTAAAATGCACTCACATTGACGACAGTGTGTCCATTGATGAGCCACATGACTCTGGGTCTGGGGAAGCCAGTGACACGGCAACAGAATCTGGCCGAATCACCCTCCTCGACTGTGAACGGCTCCGGCTTGCTTACAAACACGGGCGCCTCTCGTGGCTTCTCCGGCTCATCCTTTGCCTCGGGAACACTGAAAAAATTGTTCATCAATCAGATATTCATCATAAAAAAGACAGTTTGAACTATTCAAACAATATCATAGTAATAGATGATCAAGTTGTGGATTATTTAAAATTTTGATATTAGAAATGTAACTTTAATGATGATTTCTTGATTCATTCACGAACTGCTATCTGTACATTTTCAATTCAATTCATGACCGACATGCAGGATGTAGTCATGTACTTCCTAATAAAAAATAGTATATTACATAATGAGTGTGGGAAAGGCGTTTTTACATACGAATAATCTATGTTTACAAACGAGCCGTTTAGGCGAGTTTGGAAAATAGTTATGAGTATGTAAACCTTCCTACACGAATTATGTACATTGTTTTTCGTCATACTGGTCTGAGAAGGATTTAGTAAAACCTCAAACAACTGAAAACATTAACTGAAGCCAACATAACCTCAACACAAGAGCTAACACAAACGCACTCAGTGAACTGTCATGGCGGCTCATTCGACTCGTTAATTCATACGTCGGAATTCGAAAAAAACAGCTGGACAAGATTTTCAGTGCTGTAATTATCATTGTGATGATGATTAGTGCTGTAATAATCATCAAAATGATTATTCTTGCATTCAGAACAGCTGATCTTTGATTCTCTGTAAACAGCAATTTCCCAAACGCAAATCTAGCTTGGAAGTTGTGTATTACATACGAGTATGGCGAAAAGTTTTTTCCCTATTACTGAGTGAATTTCTACCACAGAAGATCCAGTGAGGTGAATCCTGACGGAATATTCCGTGGTTCTTCCAACAGTGTTGAGTATATTGACTGTATACATGTATGTGTATGTACATGTATAATGTATTATTGCTCGAAAGTAAACCACTCGCTGGAGAAAAATCTTTCTCTACATGCCAGTAATGAATTGTTATTGTTTTGCTGAATGAAATATATATATCCAACTGTGTTGAGAATGTATTGACTGTATTTGTGTTGATGTATTATTGCTCGAAAGTACACCACTCGCTGGAGAAAAATCCTTCTCTACATGACAGTAATGAATTGTTGTTGTTTTGCTGAATGAAATATATATCCAGTCTAACAAAAAAAGTTGTATTCAGAGAAATTGAGGAACGTGTAGAAGGATTTTTTGATTTGTGCACGTTGAAATTCAATGAGATTATATGAAAATGCTTCACAATTTTCCGAAGTTAATTTTTTGTATGAATCCCATTAATCCATTAAATATTTATTGAACTTGTTCGGATATTCTAGAAAGAGAAAACAAACACATGAAAAGTGTAGCCTACTCAGCTAGATAATTGAGTTAATGTTAATCAAATGACACTATAATTTACAATGTATAGTAGAATAATTGTAATAATTATCAGATATTCAAGTTTGTGAACAAGATATCATAGTTCGTCTACTATTTGGGCAAATAATAGACACGAGTTCAGTTTAAACTAATTCTCGTGAAAAATACTCACTGCTGCCAAGCAGCTTCCAGATCTCTAATCTTCTCGATACTCTTCATTCCCTTGGGCAGCTGAGAGTCGTAGATGATTCCAGGTTTGCCGGCTGTCTTGATGACAGCTCGCGTCTCGTCCATGCCGTACAAGTTGGTAGCCCTGCACAGGTATTCACCACTGTCCTCTGGGTAGACCCAGCCGAAATTCATTGCCACGTAACCAAAGTCATAGATTGGTGTGAAACGATTCTCTGAAATAGATTAAAACCAATTAATAAGTTCTCAATTTCATGACTTCAGGCCTACGCACATTTCTGTACGATTTTCTGAAATTGATTGGAACCAATGGATAAGCTCTCAATTCCATGGCCTACTTACATTTTCAACAAAATTAATTTTGAAAATTCACATTTCCACAATATATTCAAATATATCTTCTGCAGTTCAATGCCAACACACAAGATTCATTTCTGTTGAAAATACAAGAAGCTTATTCATAAAAAAACACTTTTACCTATATTGAATATTATTTCAACGTATAGAGGTAGCATTTCTAAGCGTCATTTCTGGCTGTGCGTATCCAGCCGTCACATCTCCAAACTTGCAACTAAAATATGAATAATGGTTATAGTATATAATAAGTATACAAAGCTATAGACGTGCAGCTCCATTCATTGCTTAGGAATGCTACCTTTATTCACATTCAAATGCCAGTACAACATTCTAAAATATCTCTGGCAATTAATTTCCTAGAGAAATTTATCAATTATTTCTGGGTTCAAAATCGTCATTCTCAACAATCAAAACTCTGAAGTATAGCTTTTCAAAGGAATTTTTATGAAGGATATAAAAGGCTTTACGATAATTTCTCTCCTTAATCGGAATGCTGTAAGATTCTAATTTAGATTAATCAAGTACTACTCACTGTGTGTCAACGGTTTGCCGTTGAAGAACCATTCAACCTTCATGTTGGGATCTCCAACCGGAGCCAGCTGGCATTCAAACTTGGTTGCCTGCATTTCAACCAGAGTGGTCTGGTCCAGAATCTGGGTGACAAATCTAGGTGGCTGTTTCTTCTCAGCTTCATACAGATCTTCCTCGGTCAGATGCACTTCGGATGTGTACTTTTTGATGGCAGCCTCCATCTGCATCAGAGCTTCCGACTTCTTCATGCCCTTGGGTACTTGGTTTTGGAGGATAATTGTGGGCAACACTGAAAAATAACAAATAAATCACTTATTATACCAGTATGACAATAAATATTATGAGCTTCACAATTATTTCCATTGTTCTATAAGAATCTGCCCATGATATTGTTCAGAATGATATAGTATATAGATTTTATATAGTTTTCTGTCTAATGAGTTGCAATCTATCAATTATTTTTAGTTATCTGTCGTGGATAACGAAACGATTCGTGAGATCGGGCTCCAATTCTTTCCTATACCAATAGTAATTCATTCATCAACATGAAGCAATTGGAATCTATGAAAAATACGCCTATTGGAAGTAGGAGGTTCAAATTTTACAGCAAATTTCCAAGATGTCTGAGAAAAATATGTTTTGTCATGGAATAATATTATCATTGTTTTCCAAAGTTTAGGAGAGATTAAACGTTTTTTACTAGAAAATACTTACACGAAATTTAATTCTATAAATAAACTTTGTTCAAATTCGTATGGATTCAATCTTGAATGTGACGCAAGAACTACTTCATAATGACATTCATGATGATCTTTGAAACTAGATTTTTCTCTTACGAAAATAATCCAATCATTCTCTCCAATCTCTCTCAATTTCTCATGTAATTTATCTAAAGCTACTCTCTAATATAGTTACTCATCAAACCAGATAAGTTACAATTATTATTAAAGAAAAACATTTGCTGGAAAAATCTATTATTAAAAAAAGATCATTCATTTGAAAAAAAACATTAAAAGATTGGGGGGTGGCGTAGCTGAGTGGGTTAAGTGCTGGCGTTGCAACCCAAAGGTCCGCGGGTTCAAACCCAGGTTAGACCAGAAATTTTTCTCAGGCCACTTCCCCGTGTTTCGGATGGACACGTTAAGCCGTCGGTCCCGGCTGCCTAAAAACAGTCGTTAAGTCATGCCCTGAAATTGATCACGAGCGACCTGAAAACTCTGACACCAGACCATAAGCCAGCCAGGTTACACGAATATTATTATTATTAAAAGATAAAATTAATGAGTTTTTTCAATAATTCACCCTGAATCAGAAGACAATATGCTGTATTGTAAGCTAGGATTTTTCGTGAAGTATACTCACTCTTGCACGATATTGTGGCTTTAGTGAAATCTTCTCCGTAGTTGTTGACAGCCCGGCAAACGTACTCTCCAGAGTCTTCGGGGTAAACGTAGAGAATGTCCAACGACACGAATCCCAAATCGAACAGCGTCCTGTAACGATGTCCGCAGGCCAGCAGTTTGCCATTCCTGTACCATTCGATGCGAAGTGTTGGATCTTTCTTTGGCTCAACACGGCACTCGAAGTGCACAGGTTCTGCTTCACCCACTGTGGCTGATTCGATCTAGAAATATATAATAATAAATAAAAATAACAGAACAGTCAATAAATACTATAGTATTGATGTACTTGATCATCATCAAGTCATTTGTTGATGAACTTATTCAACACAACATGATCATAATATTATTTAGGAGAGGAAAAACAACTAATAGATTTTCATTATTAGAGAAATATTACTTCCAAACGGTTAAAAGTAGTTTACTCATAATCCAAAAGTACAGTACAGTTCACAATTCTACGACACAGTATTTATGTAACTAATTTATTTTCATCATAAATTATTGTATTTAAAAATCAATAATTGATTCGTGCAATTACATTCATACCCGGTTTCTTAGTATTTCAGTTGAAATTTTTGTCATTCAGTTCCCAAATCAATGTTTCATAGTTTTTCACCTTCAAAAATCAAAATTTAAGTTACATGTGTGAACGTAACTTTTATTTTTGATATCAGCTAATGAAAATTGGGAAGAAGAGATGTTTTGGACTTTCCCTATGTTCCAATATCATTACATTGAATAAATAAATAAACTTATAAATTATCGTCTATAAATAAATGAACTTTTAGCTAAAAGTTTACTCGAGTTTGTAAGCCTAGATCCAGTCTACTCCTCGAGTTTGGTCCACTGGTAACTGGTACTCTTCTAGTGAGTTGTCTGAAGAACCGTTAATCGAAGTTATTAACCTTCATGCTACAACTATCAAGTTATAATATGAATTTAGAAAGAGTTTAAGTATGTAGAAGAACAAATTTACTTACTTTACTCCACTTAATTCACTTCATAATTTCATACTTAAGATTGAAACTAGAAAACTTACCTGTGTAATAAACTTGGGTGGTTCGGAAGGCAACAACTCTTCCGGTCTGGCGTCGGCGATTGGTCCACGTTCCAGCTCCTTCAGTTTCTCCCCACTCATACCAGCCGGCAACTGAGAGTCCAGCACAACATCGTGCTTAGCCTTGCACACCAGTTTCGCCTTGGTCATAGCTGTTCCCCACTTGTTAGTGGCTCGGCAAATGTACTCGCCCGAGTCCCTTGCATATGTGTAGTCCATGTCGAGCACAATGAAGCCGAAGTCGTTGAGCATGTGCACACGCGAACCGGTGGCGAACGGACGCCCGTTGAAGAACCAGTCGATGCGCATTGAAGAGTCGCCGATCGGCTCCACCTTGCAGTCAAAGTGCGCCGACTGCGCTTCTTGCACTTCCACGTCCTGCCAAGATTCAAGATTTCAGGATTTATTTATTGCCGCAAACGTTCATACAAATGGATAGTATCGTAAAAATCAAATATAATAATTACAACAAAAAACTAAGTGTCGAATTTATGCTTTTATTCTTGCTCATTACGTTAACTAATTTCTTTAGATTGGTAGTTTCAGAATGCTACAGACATCGTGAGCAAAAACTTATTTTAATCTATGAACTGAACTCAAAACAAAAAAGGGGAGTTATCTATTTATGTCTTGACGATTTATCCAATGAAATAAAATTATTGATCACTAACTATTACTACACAAATTGTTGAAGTGGTCATTTAATTTCCAAATTTCAGTTATAGTCTTGTCGAGCAAAGAAAACATTCATTCAGAATGGCGAAGTGAAAGTGTGAATACGCATGCGCAGATCTGAAACTTTTAGTGTAAAATCACTTCTGCCAAATTACTGGTAATGAGAGACAGATGGTAAGAGTGGGACAATTTTCATTTCGACTGCTAGCAGCATTGAACGACAAGACAATACATGATTTTTTCTCATTATTGGAATAAAACTATTACTTTATTAATTTACTGATTCCGTTCTGTTTTTGATATTTCATTGATTTTAACGTGAAACCTCTTCTAGTTTGGTTAAGGGTTTGATATCAACCTCATCTAGTTTGATATGTGTAAATATCTGAGATTTTATATATGAATAATTAATATTTTGTCAATATTAGATGAAAAATTTTAGTTGAAAATATTAGTAGACCAAATTTTGGTGTATTGGAACCTCAAAATGATCTTAATCAATCACGAACTGATTACTGCACATGTACATGAACTGATTACATGTACTGGAACGTACTGCTGTCGGGGTTCAAAGATATGACTTGAACCGAAATAAACGAGAATTCGGCAAATATATTGGAAATAGCATTGATGAAGCATGTTCTAATGATTCAATTGAAAGATTAATTGGCTGGTATGAATGAGCGGCAGATACCTTACCTTCAATTCAACAGTGAAGCGTGGTGGATTTGGTTTTTCGTCTTCTGCGAGTATTTCATCTCTCTTGTAGAGAGCTTCTTCCAGTTTCTGAATGCTTTCTGTTCCCGAGCTGAATTTAGAAGGCAGTTGAGGTTCAAGAATGACTCCTTGTCTGCCACGTACTTGCAGTTGGCAAGACACGGTTGCTTCACCGTGCTTGTTGGTTGCCTGTTGAAATTCACATTATGAAATTATTAATCTCAAAACGATAATTTTATGGAACACAATATTGAACTATTCCAGTAAGTTAAATTTTCATTGAGAGGGTAGGACAGAAAAAACTTTACCCTATGTTACATTCTTAAGACCATTCATAAAAAATGTGTTAGTCTTTGTCCTTCAGTTTGAAATCTTTATGCTTTTTTAGTCTAGCATCAATATCTATTTATGAGATCTTACGTTCAGACTAGAAATAGTCGTACCTACACGGTTTTTGAAATGCAATTAAATTTCTTCCTCACATAACTATTTGCCAAAATATTCTAAAACTGCAGTATTATCATTATCAAAATTCATTCAAATTATTCTAGTGAATAATACATTAACTTACTAATAAAATTATTGAGAGAACAAGCAGTGAAAAATCCATTATCTCGACTGAATTTGAATATTGTACTTGAAGAAACAATAAAACAGTATGGTTGGATATAAGAACATGATCAACATTCGAACTGATCGATGCGATATGCACGATAAAAATAATTTAGAATGTGTTCAGATTAGATAATCAATAATTCATGTATTCAGATGGAAGAAATTAACTGTTTTATAGAAATTCAAGGCCAGTTGCACGAGAATCTATTGTTGAATTAATGTTTAATCGACATTTTAAGCAGTGCTCTGATACTAGAAAAGGCGGACTGAACTAAAAAATGATACTCTACATCCACTACGCTTTTCATGGGTAGCACTTTAATGATTATTGTATAGGAATTATAATATTCATGTATAGCGATTTAAATGTATTCACGTAAATATTTTTCTTGTTGGACAGAACTCATAATATTCCCTCAAACAAACTTTAAATACACACGAATAAAACTTATCCGATACACACGAATTTATCCAAAACAAACCCACCTTGCACGTGTACAGTCCAGAGTCTCTCTGGTAGCAGCCAGCCACTTCCAGGATGACGAATCCGAAATCGTTGATGGTCTTAATTCTTGATCCGGCAAAGAGTGGCTTTCCGTTGTGGAACCATTCAACGCGCATGCTGGAGTCGTTGACGGGTGTCAGACGACACTCGAAGTGCGCCAGCTGATTCTCGCCTATTACAACATCAGCTGGACTGGTGATGAATTCGGGAGGTTTGCCAGTGTCAGCCTCGGGAGACATCGGTGCCTGTGACTGTCCCAGACCTTCCAGTTCAGCTATTTTATCAATGGTGCCCTCCATACCCTTGGGCAGTTGCGAGTCCATGATGATGCTTCTCTTACCTAGGGAACAAAAACCGTTACTTAGTTGTGTCGTTGTGACTGGTAGTTCATACTTGAACAGAGAATAATCAAGTCCATCTATTCAGGAGCAATCGATTACTGATAAGAAAGTACTTGTCAGAAGTACTAATAATAAAGTGGTCAATGATAATGCTTCACTGTCTCAAGAAACGAATAAAATTTATCCAGTTAATAAAATTATTTATACTGTGAATAAGGGCCCACAAGAATTTGTTTATCAAAATTATTTGTATCAACCAAGGGTTTGTTTCATAAAAATGAAAAGTCATATATTATAGAGCAAACACTGAACTTCCACAATCTTAATTGGTTGAATCTAACCAATATACTTTAGAATTCACTTTGAAATAATAAATTTCATAGTAATTTATCATAAGCTCAGATGATGAAGAAAATTCTCTCTTCTTCCTTCTTTGTGACCATAAGTATGTTTTATAATAATTAGAGGTTACGTAATACAAGTTGATTGATTCAATTTCAAGAATATTCAAAGATAGAGTTAAACTTGCAAAGACCAAGCTCGTAATTATTGTAATGATATTTGAAATCTCTATTTATTTAATCTGCTTAAATGACGTCTGATCATGTCTATGACTAAACTAAGTGATTGTTGGTTTTCTATCAGTAAGCAATCAATTGTTCAGAAATACATTTTATCAAACCGTTTACGTTAGAAAGAGTCTTTACCTTGTACTTTCATCGAAGCTGTAGTAACAGCCTGTCCATAATCGTTGAACGCTCTGCAAGAGTATTCTCCAGAGTCTTCCGGATAGACTGGCGATATCTCCAGGATAACGAATCCGAAATCGCAGAAAGTACGGAACCGTGTACCGGTTCTCAACGGCTTTCCGTTCCAGAACCATTCGACTGTCAGTTTGGGATCATCGGTTGGTGTGACACGAGCTTCAAAGTGGCAGTTCTCGCCTTCTCTCAGGCTCTCGATGTTCGAAAGAGGCACAGTGAACACAGGAGCTTGGCCACGTTCTTCTGTAACACGCTCATCGCGAGTTTTCACCATCGAGTCCTCGAGGTTTTGGATTTTCTCCAAACCTCCCTCCATTCCCTGCGGACACAATAATATATTGTTATTGAATCTTTTTACAAATATACTCTATCAATCAATTTGGCAATATTTTTTATACATTTTCTCTAAATTACCCTCTATTTCCTGACGATATGAAAATATTGTTATTAAATCGTAATACGAATATACTTCATCAATTTGGCAATATTTTTATTTATTAAGTTTTCATACATACATATTTTTATTGATACATTATCTCTAAACTACCCTCTGTTCATGAGGATGTAAATAAATGTTCTTATTGAGAAAAATTAATACTGATACAATTTCTCTAAACCATTCTCTATTAATGAGGATATGAGAAAATGTCATTATTGAGACATAATAGGAATATAATTATACTGTTTCCTTTTTGTCTAGGGCTACTATCAATGTTTTTTTTTTTAATAGATAGAAATTGGAGATTGGGAGATCGAAATATGTTGTTTTCAAATTAGAAACTCTAAAAAGGGTACTGTGATTTCAATTTTTGTTCATTATTGGAACACGAATATACTACTCTTTGAATATTACCATTATTTTAATTGAGATATTCCTGAAACATTAGGAATGAAGTGAATGTTATGCCACATTGGAAATAGTATAGTAATGATAACAAACTACATTTCGGAAAATATATTCTTCGCATATAACATGCTTCTGTAATAAAATCAGTGTAAACTCATTGAAAAGTATCAACCGCTAATCATGCTATAGGAAAATTGGGAAAACATTGTATGTTTTTAAAATATAATTTGAAAATTTTCACAATTATAAAAAAAAAAGTTTTAAATATCATTTCCCTGAACAGCACCAACCTGAGGCAGTTGTGACGACAAAATGAGGTTGGCCTTGGAAACACACTTGAGCATGGCCTTGGTCGAGTCCTGTCCAAGCTTGTTAACAGCGCGACACTCATACTCTCCCGAATTCTCCTCATAACAGTAGAGTATGTCAAGAATGACAATTCCGAAATCGTGGAAGGTGCGGTAGCGGTGACCGGTGGGCAGCTTCTTCCCGTTGCAATACCACTCAACGGTGAGGTTGGGGTCGTCGACGGGCGTGAGCCGTGCCTCAAAGTGAGCACTCATGCCTTCCTTCAGTTGAGTCACGTCCTTAAATAGATCAGATACATTCAATTAGTCAATCGAATTTCAAATATCAAATTACAAAACACACAACTGTACAACTGTAGACACATTATCCTGAAATTCATGATGAATCATGATGATGATGATGATCAAGTGAGGGTGCGTCGTTCACATCCGACCAAACCGCAAAACGACAAAATATTTAATTCGTACCAAAGGACCCGGTTTTAGTATTGCAGTAGAACGATTCTCAACATACCCAACACCACAATAAAACATTTTGTACATTGTGAGTTTTGGTCTGAGTCATGTTTAATTTTGTTGCGTTATATTGCGTTGGGTTTCAACAAACTCTAGAGCAGACAAAATTAATAAGAAAAGATCCTGTTGAGATCTGAACGTATATGATATCAAGACTAACAGATATCTCATTTTCAAACTCAAAAAGTGATTTATTTTGAATAACACTGATCAAAATAGAAAAACTAAGACGACCTAGATAATCAAAATTGAAAACTTAGAATGAGAAATCCTTTGGAAAGATTGGATAGGTTCAAAAATATGAGAACCAAGATAGTAAAATTGATAGTTTGATTTTGTTTGATCAATCTTGCTTTACTTTAATGAAACTTCAGAGACAATTTTGAAACTGAGGATAGTTTGAATAGAGATTATTTACATAATTTTAATGGTTGAAAAAAGTAAAAGCTGAGAAAGAAAAGTAAAATCTGAGTGATAATTTTATTTTATTAATCCCGCTTTACTTTCATGAATCTTCTGAAACAATTTCATAATTAGGGATAGTTTGAATAGCGATAGGTGGCTTATATAATTTGAATGGTTGAAATTGAAAGTTAAAACTGATTGAAAATTAGAACCTTGATCTGAGTGATGAATCGGGGTGGCTCGGCAGTTGGAGTGGTGGGAGTGGTGGTCTTGGCTCCCTGGCTCTCCAGTTCACGGATTCGTGCCAGCGCCTCAGGCTGCAAGCTGTCATAGTAGACGCCTCCGCGTCCCTGGCACTTGATGGTGGCCTTCGTGTAGTCCTCGCCGTATCTGTGGTTTAGAAATTACGTGCAATAAGTGTTTAATAACAATCTCTTCAATAGAATGATGTGTTGCAATCACATCAATACTCAGGAATAATTCCATTTGATAAAGTATTTGATATTTCAAGTTTTTTGTGAACGTGATCAGTGAAGCAGTTGGCCTTCAATCACTGCACTAGACGAAAATTTCGCTAAGACACAAATGATGATGTTCGCAAAAGCTGAGAAGAGCCGCAGTCACAATGTAAAGTGTCTTCTCAGCTGGCGCGAACAAAATAGGACCTATGTTTCTTCTCCCAAGCGACACTCAAAATGTGAATTTCAATTTTAAAATAACCTTTCTTTAAAAATCTACTTTAATTTGGAATTTAAAGAAGTTCTGGGCAAACACCATGTTTTTTTAATTCCTTGTAAAGGGAAAATACACTGAGAAGATAAATCTTCATGGTAAATTACTCACTTGTTGCTGGCTTTGCAGACATATTCACCGGTATCATGGCCTTGGGTGTAGGCGATGTCCATCACCACAAATCCAAAGTCAGACACAGTTTTGATTCTGGACGAGTGCCTTATCGCCTGGCCGTTGTGGAACCATTCCACTTTCAGATTGGGATCATCGACTGGGATCAGAGTGCACTCGAAGTGAGCCGAGTCGCCGTCTTTCAGACCTTCGATACTCTGTGGACAAACAAACATTCAGCAATTCAATAGTTTGGAATGTAGCAAGTAATTGGTTTGCAATGATACCTTAACACGAATGAAATATTAATATGATAGTAATTTAAAACATGCTTCCAAACGTACCGTAATCGATTTCCAACTCTATTCAAACCAAATCAGTAGCCCATTCTTATTCATAATGATTATTTTTTCATTCTTAATTCCATTTGCAAGTATTCCCAACTTGACTAGTTGAATTAAGGGGAAAAGTTCAATCGAGTGGAGAATTCCCAAATAAAACATTCAAAAATCTTGTTGAGTAGTTGTGAGAGTGATGGTTATCCATATAAAATGGAAAGACAAGATATTATCAAATCAAAGATTCATCAAAAATCGATATACTGGTTTCAATCACGATAATGGTGTAGCAACCGAAACCGGTATCTCGATTTTTAATAAATATGTGGTTTCACAATATCTTGTCTTTCCATTCAACATTTCAAAATCCTTTACTATTATTGGAAAGATTGATCTGAGCTGACAATTCCCATTTATTTGTGCGGTGTAAAAATAATTTAACGGTGTAACGTAATACGTACACTTAAACGTAACGTAACGGTGTAACGTAATACGTACGTTTTAACGTGGTACGGTGTAAAATAATGATTTATTTGGACTTTATTATTATAAGAATTATACGTTCATTGGCAACAGAATCAGTAAGTTGAGAAAATCTGATGATCGCAATTACACAAAACATTTATTTTCGTTCCAGTGTAAAGTATTTCGTCCCGGCATGAGATTCAGACCTATAAAGTCGCTGATTCACCGAGGTGAGAAACATTTACCACATAAAAAGAAGAAGATTCATAACATCAATCATTGAGTAACGTATCATATAATTGCCAAATAATTACCTTGATGTGAGATGTGAACTGTGGCTTTTGTCCCTTTTGCGTGTGAACGCATTCCAAAGTGACGCTGATTTCAGCTTTTCCCCATTTGTTGGTGGCACGGCACGAGTAGGTGCCCGAGTCTTCTATCTTTGTTCCAAGGATTTCCAGGACCACCATTCCAAACGCGTACACAGTTCTGTAACGATGACCTGAAAAGAAAAAATTAAAATTTATTAGACAAATTAAAATAAACTTATTAGGGTAAAAACACAGACAATAACGTCTAAAACGAGTTTTCTTCGTGAATATGAGGAGAATATAACCTCTAACACAAATAAAATATTAATTTGATGGTAATTAAAGCGTGTTTAATAAAATCAAAATCATAAAAGCCAAATCAGCATTCACATTTATAATGACTATTTTTCATTCTTATTCCTATTCTCATTCATGCTATTATAAAATTCAGTAGATGAGTGAATGTATAGCTGATGCCACCAAGTAAGGCGGTTGGCTAATGAATCTTATCAATTTCAGCTGTCAGGACAGTCTGAATCTGTCTTTTTGAGCAAATTAGTTTAGCTTGGGTCGCTCTCGTTTCGATGGACTCTCGCAGACAGCTCGCCGACTGCCCTGACAGAGCTGAGAATCGATAACAGTCATTCGCCAATTGTTTAACTTCGTGGAGTCAGCTACATTTATTTCAATGATAAAATCCAACATGTAGACAGACTTCATCATTCACGTATCTCCAATCTCCTAGAAACTAGATCAAGTCAACTTGATAATACTTATTTCTTATACTCATATACCTTGTATCTAAAACATTACTTGCAGAATAATGATTATTGAACACTAAAAAGCCAATCCAATTGAATTATGATAATACAATTGACTTTCATACAATATAGTATTCATTAATACAGTGTATAAGTTCCATTATGAAATTTTACGTGAATGTTGTATTTTAAATCCAAATAATGATTTTGTACGGTTACACTCACTTGCAGCCAACTGTTTTCCGTTGTAGAACCATTCAACAACCATTGTCTGATCTCCAACCGGTGTCAAAGAAGCTTCAAAGTGAGCGATTTCACCTTCGCTCATGTTGCTCAAGTTCTGGAACTGAATACGAAAAATATTTGTAAGTAAATTGTATAATATATTATGACAAATATCAAACTCAAGAATATATACAATTGGTAGCAACACTTCATTCACTGGGTTTCGTTTCTGCAATCAATAATTCACCATAAAAATCAGAGATAAAATACAGAGTAAACCAATCATTAACGCTGTGCACATTTCTACTGATGATTTGGAATATTTTCCATTCCCAAACCATTTCAATTTCGAAACTTCACTTCCATGAGGACGATGTCGTGCAATGTCGGGATTACTACTGGAAGTAAGGATAATTGTAAAAATGAGGGATTATGAACAATAAGGTTTACGGGGCCATCACCAAATAATAGTATCTACCATCCATCACCGAAACAAATTAATCTGATGGTACCTGGCAGTGGAATTCTGGTATGCCTTCTTCCAATGGAGATTCCTGGAATTGCAATTGTATGGATGAAGATGTGAATGTTTACGAACATGTGTAAGAAAATAAAAAGAAAACAATAAAACTCAATGGGAATAAGAACTCATGACTAAAATGAATAGGTTTTCTCAACAGCCGTATATAAGTCTCCACGAATTATTAACAAATCATGATTAATCAATAACACATCAAAAGTTTACAGCAAAATTATTGAAGTTAAGATTAATATTACCTCACAGATCGTTATAAGCTGTGAATCAAGTTTCAGTGATTCAATTCATTTAATAAAACAGTCTCATTCATTTAAATACAGTCTGACTAGAATATTCATCACCCAATAATTCAGTACAAAGAACTATTATATGTAAGAAGATACTTATGTGGTCTTAAATTGTGAAAAGAACATTCTGATATACAATTCGAGATTTATAATTTTTAAACCAAGATTGACCAAGCTGGAGTCATTTTCCCATACTGCCAGAATGTCTTTTTTGCTTGGACATACTATTTTCATACTCTTTACTAATTAATATCATGATTTTCATTTATCAATTAAAATTATTATAATATTCTTATGGCTTATGAAAAACTACATTACAGATAATCAATAATTTATTATTAATTTATAATATTATCACCATTATTATAAAGAGATTGTCAAATTTGAAACAATTCTGATCAATTAAAAAAGATGAGAGAATTATTAGACTGGCGAAGTGGTACAGAAGTCCTTTGTTCTATCTATATACTGTAGCTATCAATAAGGATTCAGATTGATAATTATTATATATTGAAAAATAGTTAAATCCACTCACTTGTTTAGTGAATTCAGGCGCCCGCCCATCTTCCACCTCGGGCGCACCGGGTTCCTGTTTCCTTAGCGCCTCCTCCAGTGTCTGAATACTCTCCAGACCAGCTTCTCCCTTGGGGTGCTGGGTCTTCTCGATGAGACCCTCCTTGGACGTGCAGTAGATGGTGGTCGACGTGAACGCCTCGCCGGCCAAATTGTACGCCTTGCAAGTGTAGATGCCCTGGTCGCGGTCGTACACCTCGATTATGTCCAGTGTGACGAAACCGAAGTCGCTGGTCATCTTGAAACGAGATCCTACAAAAAAATGTAATGAATTTTATGTTACTCAATTGAGTGATAATTGAATAAGGAATAAAAAGATGAATAGAGCAGGGAGGTATTGATGAATAATAATCATTCATTCATGAATTGAATTAATTTTGAATCATAATTGAAGCAGGAGTAGAAATATAAGCAGAGCTGGATAATGTGAGAAACATAGCAAGGATAATGAAGCATAGCAAGTATTGAACTGAAGATAGACGAAATGCTACGTCTTCTCTTATAACAATGGGGGGGGAGAATTATTTAGAATGCTAAATTCGTGATCACTCTATTGTTGAAAAGAATGCTTTGTTCATAGTTGAATGAGATAACTTGACACTCAAGTTGACATGAGATGCATACCAAGGATTAAGCTAAAAATACAAGGAAAGCTGCGTGTTTTCCTGATAAATTGGATAGAAATATTGCTTAGAATACCAAAATCATGATCATTTCATTGTTACAGAGGATGCTATGTTCAAAGTTGAATGAGATGACTTGACTGTCAGGTTTACATGAGATGCATAGCAAGGATAACGCAGCATAGCAAGGATTGAACTAGAAATACAAGGAAAGCTGCGTGTTTTCATATTCAATTGGGTCGAAACATTGTTGAAAATACAAAATTCATGATCATTCCATTTTTGCAGAGGTGAAGATATGTTTGGCAAATGAATTAGATAATTATATTTTAATCAGATTGTAATAGAGATTGATCTTCAACTAAATATCATTGAGTATTGAATATTTGTCACTCGATGAGGGTGGTTGATTATATTATTGATCGTGAAGTGAAGACACGAACACTACGGACTGCTCTTGGATGGGTGACCAGTATTTGGCCAAGTACACACTGGCGATGTGTAACCTACCAGTAAGGGTCTCCCCACCATTGAAAAAAGTAAACAAATATTTTTTTATTCAGATTGAGAATAAATATTAAAATTTGTGTTGGAACTGTCCAACACTCACCATGCTCGAGCAGTTTTCCGTTGAAGTACCACTCGACCTTGAGCTTGGGATCGGTCTTTGGCTCGACCTGCGCCTCGAGATGCAGCGGCTGCGCCTCGGCCAGGTTGAACTGCGGCTCCAGGGGCACCACGAACACCGGCTTGGCGAATTCGGTCTCGGGAGCGGCAGGCGGACGCTGCGATTTCGACGCGAATGCGTCTTCCACCTCTTGCACCTTTCATAGATATTTTGAAGATGTTAGTAAATATTAATTTCAAAAATGTTGGTAAATATAATATTTCGGAGATTTAAATAAATATAATATTTAAAAGATTCTAGTAAATATGATATTTTGAAGATTCTAGTGAATAAAATTAAAAAAATACGTTCAACTGCTGAAACTTTACAATCAAGGTGTCGTGAGAGGACAGCATAAACTTCAAAGTGCTATACACTAAGAAAGATTATTTTTAACTAGATCAAACTAGCGCCAAAACAATAAGCAAATAATCCAATTCGGGAATTTGTATCAAGAGCTAGAACTATTCGAGTATTTTTCACATCAGGTATATTACACCCTTTTTAGTTGATGCAAATAACAATCATCTCTTCAAAAATGTTTATAAATTTCATTGAAGTGACTTGTGGCCATTTCACTACATAACATGTACAATAATACTGTATCACTAAAACTCAAAAGACAATGTGTCAGAAGTATCTTTATATTATGTATGAATCATGATTTCTTCCGAATTATTACTCTTAATATAATCATTGTAGAGCTTTGGAATTACAATGTGACAAAGATGCATTTTTCTTTTGTGAATATTAAACTACTCGTACCAATATAATTCAAATTGATTTAAAAAATTGTTAATTCCATTCGATTTATAGCAAATAACTTACGGGCCCATGTTTAAAACAACAGTTCAACAAAATTAACAATTTCAATAGGTTAAAGGAATTATGAAATGGTTTCACAACACCAATATTCATTATAAAACTCTATTTATTTCATAAAATTCTACTGAATTTTTGAAAATAAAATTCTATTCCAACAGGACAAAACCTGAGTTTTTTTAGGGTGATGCCCACATGGGCTCTTGGGCCTGTGCGTGGGTAATGGGAAGGATGATGATGAGAGATGAATGGACCCACTGCTTTAGGTGGGTTCCGAACCACCGGGAAGCGATTTTTGAGGCTCATAAATTGAATTCAGAGGAACCGGTCACCAGTACAACAGTGGTGGCAGAGGCACGTCGCTTATCTAATCTCGCTGATTATCTCATCAGCTGTGCTCTTAGTGAGTAGTTTAGTGATTTTTTGGCTTGAAATCTTTCAAATTTGTGCAATATTTTTCTAATTTTCAATATTGTTTTCTTTGGTGCATGATATTTATTTAATTCCGGCCATCAACATTCCAAATTCAAAATTTCAGTGTTATTCCTGGATTGAAAATCATGTGTTTACTCAGTGCTATTATATCATATAACCTCATTTTGGAGAATATTGACTTTATTATAAAATTTTTGGGAGAGGAATAGCACAGGCTATGCATATTTTTTCCTCCCAATTAAAGTAGTTGTATCGATGTATGAATAAAGAATAAAGAATGAAGACGCTCTCTACCACTGGGACACACCGCTTCCCAATTAATATTTGAATATTTTCAACTAAATTAGAACAGAAGTACTAGGGGATCGCCTGTTTTTCTTTCCTTCATATTGTATCTATGAAAAAGATTACCTTCTCCAAGCCAGCCTGTCCCTGAGGATGCTGTGTGTCCAGGTAGATGTCCTTCTTGCTGGAGCAGCGCAGCGATCCCGAAGTGGAGGCCTGGCCCTTGCTGTTGGTGGCCTTTACCATGTAGACTCCCGAGTCCTCGGCGTAGGTATGCGTGATGTCCAGTGTCACCAGGCCAAAGTCGTAAGTCGACTTGAACCTCGAGCCAGTTGGTAGCGGCTTTCCGTTCACCATCCATTCTGTAAAATTGAGAAAGGATTCAAGTAAGAGCAAACAAATGGAGAGATGACTAATGGTAAATTATAAACAATGGCCATATGCTACAAATTGTATGACCGAATAAATCCATAACTGCTAAAGGATTGGAAGAGATTACAATAGATAATGTACCAAGTTCAAAATTAAATTAATAGAAAATGAGAAGACAAGATCTTAAGCATAATGATATACAGCAATAGATCAAAGAGAGAAAACTGATTTGAATCCCTTCATGAGAGATAGTCGAGAAATTACCGAGACAAACTGATAATATCTGAGGAGAAAGATATCCGGTTGAAGCTTCAATTATGTACCATTCTGATCTCAATTGATTGAGTTCACTATTATTGAGCTTTCCAATTCCCAAGAGCGTTCAGTTCTTGACATTGCTATGGACATAATTTACTATGTCCATCCCATACTTTCCATTACATTCTCATAACTTGAGCAAACTCTAATTCACTGTGCTGAATTAAATTTATTAAACAATTTATCACATGAAAACCTTTTCAAATGGGAATTGAACTTCAAATATATTTTTAATCTGTTCTTGTTTCAGTTGAGGTTGATAGACCTAACTTCCCATAAGAAAGGAAATTAGCATTTGATTGAATTAGATCCTGTGCTTTATAAATAGAATTCAACTCACCAATTTTCATAGTTGGGTCTTTGGAAGGCTCGACTTGGCATTCGAAGTGAACATTGTCGCCTTCCTTACACTCGATATTGTTCAGATGCGAAATGAAGACAGGGCCCTCGAACACAGGCTCTGGCAGAGGTGCTTGGCCTTCCTTCGGCTTTTCCAGATCCTCAATTAGAGGCAAAGCGTCTGGACGGAGAGCTTGAGATTGCAGCCAATGTTTATCTACAAACAGAAATAGAAAAATTGACATTTTTCTCAATATAAAAATCGGAGGTTGAGATGCAGCCAATATTCATGTACGTACAAAAAAAGAAGAAAATTTCATTTTTTAGCATAAAATTTAGAGCCTGAGATTGCAGCCAATGACCATCTACAAACAAAAATAAAAACCCTCCTATCATATTTATAAAACCTTCTATAAATCATATTTCTAGGAAATAAATGACTTTCACATAATTATATTTTTTCTAATGAAAGATCATTACTTAGTTGTAGCTGTTCTTTTTAATGGATTGGACAGATCTGGATTACCCAAAGATGAAGATAATGATTCTTTAACATTATAGTTGATAAGTGCAGAGTAAAGGTGGTACCAGCATGTAACTCCAAAATTGTAATTGTTACTTGTCTCATTATAATCGGTACGTGAGGGAATATGTTATAATCAAATTGAAGACTTGAAAATTGGAATTGAACTCCCAGATTCTAAACTGTTTATTTTTCTCTTTTCAGAGAAACTTTATCATTTATTTAATCAATCAAAAAATACAAAGGTTAGTACAACAGGCATAATGCCCAAAATTGTTCCTAAACCAATTTATAATAAAAGTCCAAATTAAGGTTACGTCATGTGGTGAATCTTCAAACTAATTTTTAAAACCGAAATTGAAGATAATAAGAAACTAAGATAATAATAACCCAAAGTGAGGGGTAAGTAAACTTGAATCGATTGAACGGGTTCAAACCCGAAATTCAAGGAGCAATATTTGTTTTTATTGGTTTATAGAATTAAAAAATGCTCACCTTCAACTTTAATTGTGCAAGTAGAAACAGCTTCTCCTAATAGGTTTGTAGCCTTGCATGTGTAGATTCCAGAGTCATCACCTCTCAGACCATTCACGGAGAGGGCAACCAGACCGAAGTCGAAAGTGCTCCTGATACGAGATCCTGTTACGACAAAATCAATTACAATCAATTCAGATGAGATAATCACACATACAAGAGTCGAAATATATGAGACGAAAGGGAAAGAGAATCAAGTAATCTTTCCTTAGTGAATTACATTACTAGACATTGCGTCGGAGTATGTCACATGAACAGTAATTTGCTAGTACGCTTAAAATATCGATTTCCAAAAAGGAAAACAAATTAATTTTTCTAATTGCCATCAAGTAGGCCTAGGCCCTTCATGGGCTGTTGAGCCAGACATACATACATGTAGTGATACAATAAAGTATCAACGTGCACATTTCAACTAGCATATCAAGGTCAATCTTTAGTTGAGCAAATACTATTGCCAGTGAATATATAAGATGATTTTTTCCAATCACGTACCGCATCGATCTCAATTAGTTCGAATACTATCTGCAGTGACCATACCAGATGAGTTTTCCAAATCGATTATCAAATGTAATGTATACAATAACTACTGCCAGTAAACATACTGGATAAATTTCTCTGGTCATGTAGTGTATCAATATTTTAATCTCTATTTACACCAACACAATTGCCAGTTGACATACCAGTGGTAAGACTGATTCCATTCTTGAACCACTCGACTCTGAGGTTGGGATCGGTGCGCGGCTCGACCTGCGCCTCCAAGTATACGTGTTGGCCTTCGACCAGCTTGTCCTTGTTCTCCAGATGCCTGGTGAAGACGGGCGCCTGCTGGGGCGCCGTGTCAACGAACGCCGGCGGCACCTTGTTCATCTCGGCCTCCTTCAGCTGAATCTTCTGCCAGGCGTCCGGCTGCAGAGAATCGCCAGCAATTGACGATTTTGCTAGAAACAAACAATGTAAAAAATTAAAAGTTATGAATCCTGTCAGAGTTCAAATAAATTTATTCCTTGATGTGAGATGGAGAATTATAAAATGTGGATTAATCAGTGATAGTATAAGTTGAGGTATAGGTTTCCTTAATTTCAATCCTTAATTTTTCTAAATTTATATTTATGAATCATGTATTTTGAAACCACTATTAAAAGAATCGTTCTACTTTTTAGTCTTTCCTTATCCTTACTGTAGTCTATACGGTATAATTGTTTGTATTTTCTATCAGTTGTAAAAATTAGTTTAAAGTTTCACTACATGACATAACCTTAATTTGGACTTTTATTATAAATTGATCAAGGAACAGTTTTGGGCATTATGCCGGTTGTACTCATGTTTGTATTTCATTGAATGAATAAATGATTATATGTATCACCAAACTCAAAAATAGAGCTACAAGCTACATGAGAAATTTTGAACTTC
Source organism: Sogatella furcifera (assembly GCA_017141385.1). Lineage (NCBI taxonomy): Eukaryota > Metazoa > Arthropoda > Insecta > Hemiptera > Delphacidae > Sogatella > Sogatella furcifera. The sequence continues at coordinate 9,549,925 of CM029551.1, read as the reverse complement.
GGCAAATGAACTAAAGTCATCAAATCCTCAACAATTCAAGAAAGAAGAAACTGCAAACAGCTTATAGTAGTTAGATTCTTGATATATTTTAAAGTTCAGTTGCATTAGTTGGGGTAGGTTCCCATTACTACAAAACACGGGCACAAGATGCAATAGAGACACGTAATTGTAGGGAGCAACGCAAATAAAAAATCAGCTGACCAGTGTGCGTTGCTCTATACAACTCCGTGTTTCTATTGCATCTTGGTAAAGTCTGTCCAAGCAAAGAAGACATTTTGGCAATATAGAAAAATGACTCCAGCTCGGTAAATATTGGTTCAAAAATTATAAACTTGGTCTCACATTGTAGGAAAGTGAGTATGAAGTTAAAACTTACATTTGATTTTGAGTGCTGTAGATGACACAGCCTCTCCAGCACTGTTGATGGCCTTGCACATGTAAACGCCTGAGTCTTCGGGCACAGTTTGATTAATATCCAGGGTGACGAATCCGAAATCATGGGTTGTACGGAAACGAGATCCTGTGAAACAATACGTTTGTTAAGTCACTTCATCTAGTTAAGTTATTAGCTTATGGAATTGATGATTTAGGGATACAAGAGTGTGAAGCAGAGAACTTCTTCAATAATATTCAGAACTAAGTTCGACCTTAACATGATTATAGGGGCACATGAAGATTCATTATTTGTAGATGCATTTAGGGGTACATTAAGATTCATGAGTTTTTTAAATTATGGTTTTATGAAGCATTCACACATTAATAAGACAAGGAAAACGCCAATCTTAGAACTCACATTGGCTGTTCTCCATTATTTCAGGTGGAATGATTGTTCTCGCATTACAACTTCAGAACTCACATTAAACATGATAATAAAGTTATGATTTGAGATTCCGTTCGGCAATAACAAAATGATTTCCTTTCTGTTTAAATAATCAATTTATTTTGTATATCATTTAGTTTATGAACTCCATTATTAATTAAATGATTTCTACTAGCGAAACAGGTGAAATAATTGAACAAGAGACTAATGAGAAGTTTTGATATGTTCTAAATATTCTAATTATAATGACAAAAAAATTATAAGAGTATTTTTAGAAAATGAATTTAATGTATGAAACCAGTGGATGGATGATATAGTAATGGAATATTTATATTTGAAGGATTTTACAATTTGGGATCATAGTAAATAGAAGATATTTCATCACCTTAAACCAGACTTCTAATGAATATCAAATCAGTTCAGTTGTAGATTTTTATGCTAATTATAGAATTACAACGTGAGATGAGCTATGAGTGAAATATATTCAATATTAACTTTAAAATGATTAAATGAATGGAAATCGTTCTTAGGCTATTTGATTTTCAATACCAGTTTTGGTAAAAAATAAGCTATGGATGTGAGAGTTTAAAAGTGTAACACTACCTAATACAGATTCAAGACTATCATACCACCACCGCAGTTGGAGTAATTTTCTACTCTATTAGTGCAAAATTCTACGATTGCTGCAAATTACTTGCATGCCTGAACTTTATTCAATTCGTTCAATACCTGGCAGTTGTGTATTAGACAGGTAACCAAATTCATCTGAAAATCAAGTGTTTCATAATTCAGTTGAAGAGAAGTTGCAACCTCTTTTTCATCATTATTTTTGTATATCATTTATTACTAGGCTAATAATGTACAACCAATAAAAATAAGAGTTCCGATAATAGTAACAGAGATAACACGCCAACGTTTCCCAAGAAAATTTGAAATAAGAATAATAATTATTGAATGGAAATTCAGTAAACGACTTATTTCAACTGAAGAAAGATAATAATGATACTAATTGGTTATAAAAATGAAAAAGAACTACAGATAAGGGCTTTGCAAAGGAAGAATGTTTCAATTCTTTGCCAGAAATTTTCTTCAATTTAAATAACTTATTACTACTCACCGAAACTTTATTCCTAATGCAAACTGTACAAATAAGAAATACGTTGAGATTTCTGTATCATTAGGAGCAACGAAGATAGTAAAAATATTTTGTACTTTAAATCAGTTTAACAAACTAAAACAACATAGACTATAGAATTACATGAAATCTAATTCAAGTTGAAAGAGGTGAAATTAAAAAAAAAATCGTTGTCGATGTTGTAGAATTGTTCCATAATGAAATGAAGCAATTTGATGTTGTTAATTCTACCGTTTTCTACTGCTCGAGAATGTGACTTATTCCATGGCCCCAAATCCATGGTCTTGTACCAAAATAAATGGTAGAATTGACAACATCAGTGTGATTCATTCCATCACGTGAAATTGAGTTATTATTTTCCAATTTATAGATCAGAATCAAAGACATCAGTAGAGTGAAAAGTAGCATCTGGCGATGGTAAAGTTCAATTTTAGACTTGATAGAGGTTGAAATTGGGAGAACTTAGCCTATTTTATATCAGGAGAATTAATTTGATTAATTAGATTTATCTGAAGTTTCATGGAATCCATGATAAGATTAGATTTTAGGTTCGATAGAGGTGGAACTTGCGAGAATGTTGCCTACTTTTTAAAATGTAATTTTATAGACTGATTGAATATATTTGTTCATCGATATCCTAGATCAGATTCGAAAACTTACCCATTTTGAGTTCAACTCCATTGACAAACCACTCGAGCTTCATAGTGGGGTCACCGACTGGCACAACACGGCATTCGAAGTGAGCGTGCTGTCCTTCCCAGAGCTCCGAAGGTCCGGTGAGCAGCTGAGTGAAAATCGGTTTTTCAAAAACTCTATCCGGAATTTCAGGGCGGGGAGCTGGTCCTTTGCCTTCCAGTTCCTGTATTTTCTTCATGCCTTCTGGATGTTGCGTTTCCAGCTGGATACTGGCTTTGGCTGGAAAAAGGAATGACACATTTAAAAACTGATCAACTATTCTGAAAAAAGAAATCGTTAGTATAAAATCTTATAAACAATTAAGCTTTTCGACTTCCAACATAAGCAATCAAAGAATTTGTTTCAATATTGTCATCTAATGAAGACATTAGATATCATTTAATGAAGATTGTGATGAATTTTCGATAGAAATTGGGAAATATACATTTAAAAAAGACAATTTGAAATTTCAGAATCAAATGGAAGCTGAGTTCTTCAATCAATTGCCTGAATAATAAGATTCTGGCTTCTCTACTTCAATTCACTCGAAAAATGATTTTTTTCACGTAGATAGTGATATCACAGAATATAAAGAAGACATCCTCGTTTTCAATAGAAATGGGACCTCCTCGTTTTATTCTAATGGAAAGGAGACCTCCCCCTTTCTATGTGGTTTATTCTTCTTTCTCTTTGGTAATAGTGACTTTAATTGGATATAAAAGAGTTTTCAATATTCTGATATATTGCATGTAATGTTTACATATTATTTGAGCCTCCAAACTCTGTATCAAATCTATTTATTTTTTAATGCGCTCTCATGTATAAGAAACCCTATTTGTTAATTTATTAAACTTTGTTGTATAGAGAAAACTTTTCCACTTACTCTTGATTTTAACGGAAGCAGTAGTAACAGCTTCTCCCAAAGCATTGGAAGCACGGCACATGTAGACTCCCTCATCCTCGCCACGCAGATGGCTGATATCCATGGAAACGAAACCGAAATCGTGAGTTTTAGTGATACGAGAACTGGTCTCCAGCGGCTTCTCATTGCGGAACCACTCCACCTTCAAGGTCGGATCACCAACAGGGATCAAGCGACACTCAAAGTGAGCCGTCTGCCCTTCGGCGATGTTGTCGATGTTCTGCAAAGGCTGAGTGAACACTGGTCTCTGTCTGGTGACTGCCTCGGGAACCTCAGGTCTCTGGAATGGAGAAGTTTCCTCCAGTTTTCTAATTTTCTCCAGTCCTTCCGGACGCTGAGACTCCAGGACTATTCCGCTCTTTGCTGTCACGTTGAGTCGGATCGAAGATTGACATTGTCCCAGCTTATTGATTGCTTTAACGGTGTATTCACCGGCATCTTCCGGTACCAAATGTGTGATATCCAGTGCCACATAGCCGAAATCGAATGTGATGTGGAATCGGGAGGCGGAAGGCAGTGGCTTGCCATTGTGGTAGAACTCGATGCGCAGGTTGGGATCGTGCAGAGGCTCCACTTGACATTCAAAGTGGGCGGTTTGGCCTTCGAAAAGATCGGTTGTTCCCTGAAAATTCGAACAATTATCAAAAATTTGAAAAGAAATGGAGCTATGATGGAAAATATAGTAGATAATATCTCATGACATCCTTCATAATATCCAACATCTGATATGCTATACAAAATATACTCAATGTCAATTTTCAACAAGAATACTTAACAAAACGTGCTATGGTATATTTTATCAAAATCCAAGTTTTACTTCTACTCATAGTGCATGGTCTCAGAATCCTCTTTACTACAAATATATCATTCATTCAAGTTATTCAAGTAATTATATAATCACAAATGTAGAAATATCCCTCAAAAGTATTCGAATTCAACGCTTATTTCAATTTTTGATCAATTGCTTGAAATTTTTGAATGATCAAACATGAATATTATTTGTCTTTGAAAAATTGAATAAGAAATTTGTTTAATATTATTCATAATTTTAATAAGTATTGATATTTTATTCTATAAGAATATTGTTCGGCTCAATTTTTATATAGATAACTATTTAGCGAATAAATTATCCTTTTCATAGTATCAATAAATTATTTTAATTAATGGGAATCGAAATCACATATCCTTTTTAGTATTTTATTATTTTAACACAGTATTTTTCGCACTTCTAAGAGGAATTCTCAATTGTATTTACACAAGTGTAAATACACAAGTGATTTCGATTTTTATTAATTAACATACATTAATAGTAGCCCTCGACAAAAAGGAAAATAATCGATAAAAATAATCAAAAAACTATTCACGGTTGACAATAATTTAATACTAAAGTTGATTAACCACTTGTCACTTGATACACGAAACATAATCGAACAACCACCTACTACAACATTGTCTACTCACCCTAAGCTCAGTAATGAACCGGGGCGCAGTGGGTATCGGCTCCTGTATCTCCAGTTTAGCCGGATGTCCCTGTGCCTCCAGCTCCTGTATTTTCTCCAATCCGGCCGGATGCTGTGTTTCCAAATAGACGCTCTGCTTCGACTTAACGCTGACAGTGCACGAATTAACAGCCTCGCCCTTCAGGTTCGTGGCTTTGCACATGTAGGTGCCGGTGTCTTCGCCCCAGGTGTACAGCACGTCAAGTGCAACATAGCCGAAGTCATGGGTGGTGCGGAACCGATGTCCGGCGCGGATGGCCACTCCATTCACGAACCACTCGATGCGCAGATTGGGGTCGTTGATCGGCTCAACGCGACACTCCAGGTGAGCGTGTTCGCCCTCCTTCAGGCCTTCCAGACTGCGGGGAAAACACAAATTATTATAATCTTTAAAGATTCTGATTAACAATTTGTTTGTTTTATCCCGAGGGTGAAGCCCTCATCCCTCATAAGCTCATAGGCTTCAATTATTACTTTGAATTTGGTGCGTTGCATCTTTCGGTTTCTCATCTTATAACTCTAAATTCAAAATTTCATAGTATTTTTTCTGGACCAGAGATTAATGTGTGAAGTGCTGCGATAACGTTGTTTCGGACTTATTATTCATCTGAATTTAGGGAAAACTAGTACAGACTCAGCCTTGTTTTTCTATGCTAGTTCATAATTATGACACGATTTTTGTTATTATGTCAATAAATTAATTTTGATAAATTTAAATACTATTTTAAATACTGAATACTGTAAATATACTGCATATTGATGGTATAGGAAATTTTGGTTGTACATTTCCTATGGTGAAGTGGGTTAAACAAAACAGGATGAGCCATTAGATGTTTCAATGTAATGATGATGAATTTTGAACTCAGAAATATTATACGAACTGATACAATTAATAAACAAACTAATTCAAGTTGAAAACAGGTTGTTAATCACAGGTGGCAAATATCATACGATTCGCCACAATGGCAACATGAAACTATGTCATTGTATCAACTTATAATTCAACAAAGTAGCTATTCCTCTTTCTTATTTCGTGAAATATTTCTAAATGGTAAAATACTATTGTATTATTTAAAGTAATATTATTTAGTTCTATCTGGACTCATCACGAATAAACGTCTAGTCTACAATAAAAATTCAAAAATACTCTAATTGAAATAATGGAAAACCATTAAAAAGAACTCACTTGCTCAATGGAGTTAAGAAAACAGGTTTTCCAAACTCCTTTTCGATTTCCTCTTTTTTAGGTCTGTCAACAGTTTCTAGATCTCGAATCTTCTTCAATCTCTGTTCGTCCAGAGTATCCAACTGAAGACCAGCCTTGGCTGTAAATTAGAATATAAAACTTATATTAGGTACAAAAATAGAATAACCTCGAAGTTATGGATCGTCAATTATTTTAAAAATGAGATAATAATGATAATCGGATAGATAATAGTAACTTAGTTAATGAATAGGCCTACTTAAAGAAACCTTTTTGATGATTATTGTACAGTGGAATATGTAATTTGAAAACAATCCATGTTGCTATAAAGATAGAAACATTCTAATGCAATTAAACATGTGATAATTATTATTTTGCGATATTTATTAATATAATTATTATCAATCAAATTATAAAGTATAAAAACTTACTATTCAAGTAGAAAATATACATTCATAAAATGAGAGCTGAGAAAAAAATTAATTAGAATGGACATAGAAAATATATATTCCCAGAAGAACTATTTGTTTTTCATAACAAAAATCATAGAAAAATTCATTTTTAAAATGGAGTTTTCAATAAAATGAATTTAACTAACAATAATTACTGGATAACTAGAATTATACAGTATTCCGTGATGAGGAAGCAATTTTCTGGTCAAAAACGAAACTTACAATCGAAGCTGACAGAGCAAGTAGTGACAGCTTCACCAACTGCATTCTGAGCCTTGCACATGTAAGTGCCCGAGTCTTCTGGGTAACCATACAGAATATCCAGGGCGACAAATCCAAAGTCGTAAGTGGTTTTAAATCTGTGTCCTGAAAATGAAAACAAATTCCAGATAATAAATAATTTTTTAATAGCTTTGTTACATTTACACAATTTTCTGAATAAAATCTATAGGATATCAAAGTGATGTAAGTAATAACGTTAAGATCAGTAGAAATTTAAGATTCATAAGGAAGGCAAAACTATTTTCGATTGTTTTCGTCATGTCACGATTCAATTCTGAATCAGTGAAAATAATTTTCTATGCCCTATTTACGATTTTGAGGATTTCAACACAAAATAAACAAAATTTTTGCGTGTGTGCGCGTGTAATGGGACGTTTTCTTCTATGCAAAATGGTCCCACGACGAACAGAAGTTGCCAATCACAGCTCTTGTCTTGAACTGTGATTAGCTACTGTTCGACTTGTCTTGCAAAATTACTTGGAAATGAATGATAAGTATATAATATTCAAGAATAAGTATTTTGGTTTGTATTCTCAAACTTCAATTGCATTTTTTTTCTTTGTAAGAATAAAATTCCATTTTGAATTTGACCTCAGTGGCACGATCATTGATGTTGGAGAAAATATTGAATTCAATCAATTCATTCATCAATCTATCTACTTATCCATTGTAATCTATCTATTTATTTTCTACTATCTAATTCATTAATTTACCCTGCTTGATGGGACGTCCATTGCAGAACCATTCGACCTTCATGGTAGGGTCGTTGACCGGAGTGAGCGTGGCCTCCAGATGAGCGCTGTGGCCTTCCAGCACGTGTTCGACGTTCTTCAACGGGCGACCGAACTGCGGCTTCTCCAGCACAAACTGGTCCTCCTCGGTCGTCTTCTTGTACCGGGAGTCGTCTTCCAGATGACGAATCTTCTGCAGAGCGCCCTCGTGCTGGGTTTCGGTCAAAATTGAGGCACGAGCTGCAAGAGAACAAAAATTGTAAGTTGTAGATATTAGTTGGATGGACCTGATAAATAACAAGAGAAAATGGCCATGAGTGAATAAAAAAGGGAGAGAGAGAGAGAAACAATCAACTTTTTAATTTAAAGAGTATATTTTAGAGTGGATAAGATTTTTCTAGGGAGATGCCCACATGCTCTACGCTTGTGCGTGCAGTGACATGTCTCACAGAGACGTTCTAGAATATAGTTATTTTAAATAAGCTTATAATTAGATTTTAATAAGAATAAAAACTAGAGTATAGAAAATTTAGTGTATTAAGAGTTTCAAATTCGAATAATGCAAAAGAGAATACCAAAAACACCAAACAAATCGAAATATGAAAAATACATTGAGGATGTTTAAAATAATTATTTTTTTACTAATGTTGCATTTTAGATCAATCAAATTCATTGGCCCAATTAAGAGAAGAATCTCTTTACCAGGCGGTATTAGGACTGGACTATGCTTTCTACCACTCAAACTGGAATTTATATTACACTCTGTAATAATTCTTTCAAATAATACAGATCATACTAAACAATGCTGAATAATACTGAACTTGATGTAAAATAATAAATTATAAAGTTTTCCACTTACATTTGACATTGAGATTGATAGAAGAGCTGGCTTGTCCAAGTCTGTTGGTGGCTTTGCATGTGTATTCACCAGAGTCCTCAGCGTAAACGTTGAGAACATCCAGTGAGGCGAATCCAAAGTCATAAGTTGTTCGGAAACGATGACCTGAGAAACAAAATCCGAAACTATTCGATAATTTTTGTAGAAAATAGCCTATTCTTAATAGCATATTCAATCGCCATCTTCATAAATCAATGGAAATAAAATTTATGATGGATCATCACATGAATGGTTGATCATATTATTCTAGATAATAGTACGACTTCAGTGAAACCTGACATTCTGTAACTAACGGAAGCATGAAAATAATTTATTGCATTGGTCTGTTCTTTATGCATTGTATTTCAACTAATCCAATCCACGATAATTTCCATCCTTATATAATCTGTCCAACCAAAGAAGTCATTCTGGCAAGATGGTAAAGTGACTCCAGCTCGGTCAATATTGATTTAAAATTTATGAATTTGGTCTCAAATTGTAGATGATAATGTATCCTACAATTTCAGACTAATCTTATAATTTCTGAACCAATATTGAACGAGCTGGAGTCATTTTCTTATCTTGACAGAATGTCTCCTTTGCTTGTAGAGACCATACTAATGCAACTTCAAATCAATGGTAGCTCAAATTGAATTTTTTTAAATATATTTTTGTTGACTTCATCACTAATGGAAACCTCTAATAATTATCTGCTACTGAATTTTTGTATGGATTTAGATGAAAAATGTATGGATGCATCAAATGATTTTTTGTAATGCAAGTGTAAACTATGAATTTGAATTAGAATCAAGATAACTTACCGGACTGCAGAGGTTTGCCATTGTGGAACCATTCCACCTTGAGAGACGAGTCAGGGTAGGGCTCAATGCGGCACTCGTAGTGAGCACTGTGTCCTTCCACCAGGTTGGTGGGTCCGTTCAGCTGGACTGTGAACTTGGGCGCTTGTTTAACGACCACTTCCTCCTCTTCCTTGCGCTTGAAGCGAGTTGTATCTTCCAGAGCTTGCAGCTTCTGCAGAGCACCCTCGTGCTGAGTGTCGAACATCAACGATTCCTTAGCTGTAACCATAATCATAATCTTTACTGAGTAAACATGGAAGAGTACAACAGCAAATCTATAACCATAATCTTAATCTTTATTGAGTAATAATTACACATGGGAGAGTTCAACAGGAAAAGCACAAAACTGTACCTCTTTCAATTTGAAAATAGATTGTAAAATTATAAAGATTAATTTTCAACGTGAACAAAACTCACATGAGTCATTCTGGTGTTTGTTTGTAGTTAAAATCAGTATAATTCAACCAAGACAATACAGAATGGATCTTGAACACTATAAAATGATTGAATTTGAATCTTGAAACAAATAGAAATGATTAACTCTGATATAGAAAAATAGAGAATACAAAATAAACAACATAGATTGATTAAACTTGAATCTTGAAACAAATAAAAATTATAATAGAATAATTTCCTTTTAATCTTTTCAAGATTTTCATAAGTCTGAATTCAGGTTGAAGAGAAGATGATTGATAGGTATGAGATTACGTTGTATTGAATTTGTTATGAAAATCAATGGGATTCCGCTTCTTACTAAATGCTTCTTCTGATCAATGTATATCAATGTTCTAGTTTAGCTTTTGAACTGCAATGAGATCGATTTACGGTATTGATACCATTGAGCTACGAAACTTCAAGTTTTTAAACGATATTAGGCCTATAATTTTGATTTACCATTTTCGCTTTTGAATTACAAGGATTTGGGATTAATTATTATATTATTCATATCATTGAGCTAACAAATCAATGAAATGAGAATACTCCTTATCAGGAGTACAAACCAGTAAGATTAATGATTATTTCTTTATTTCAGTTCTGGAAAAAAATCATTTCTTTTAGTTCTGAAATATTCACTTACATTTGACATCCATTACAGCTGAAGTGACAGCTTCACCGAGATCATTTACAGCACGGCAAGTGTAAGTCCCTGAGTCTTCAGGGTAGACGTATTTCATGTTGAGAGCAACGTAGCCAAAGTCGTGCATTGTTGTTACTCTGTTGGCTGCAATTGAAATGAAACAGTTGGATGGTGATTTCAAACCAATCAGGTTTCATTAGGCAATATCACATCAGTAGAATTGCATATTCACAAAGAAACTATTTCGTAGAAATAATTCATCAGTAATATTAGATGGGACGAGGTCGTTCTACATTATTTATGTTGCATTATCTTCAAATAAAGTCCTTCACATTTAATAAAGTATAGATCGAATTGATAATTCCAACCCATTTTGGTATGAACTTAATGAGCGAGTAGCCGCCACTGAACACACAAAGATTTTCGGACATCCAATTTTCTACCGTCCTTACAAATTATAAAATAGATAAAACAGAACTTGGCAAGTAAATTATGTGTGCGTTAAAAGAGCCGTTTTAACTAGTGAATTAAAATGGACGGAAACAATTAAGTGCTCAAAAATATTTGTGCATACAACGGAATTCAACTGGAAGAGATTATATGTAATTATATTTTGCATTTGATCAACTGTTTAACGAATAATATATAATGCTACAGGAATTCAATAGTATTTCTCAATGAACTATATAAAATCATCGTAGGCAACTTATGTGATATTTCATAAAATTGAGCTCTGAAACTTGATTAAAAAAATATGAAGAATCAAAAAATAACTTACAAGTAAAAATTGTTACTTCATCAACAGAACGAATACTTAAGATAATAAAACAAGTAACAATAACTTACAAGCAGAAATCGGTACTCCGTTCCTCAACCACTCCACCTTGAGCCGGGAATCTCCCACGGGAATAAGTCTAGCCTCAAAGTGAGCCGCCTGATTTTCAGCCAGTGTGATATCTTTCATCGGCTGAGTGAAAACTGGCGCCTGGTTAACAATCTCCTCCACTTGTGAGGTTCTCTGGTAACGTGAGGAGTCCTCAAGATGAGCCAGCTGACTTAGAGCTGCCTCATTCTGAGTTTCCGAGTAGATGGATCGTCGAGATTGTACGTTGAGGGAGGCTTTTGATGTGGCTTCTCCAACAATGTTCTTCGCACGACAGGTGTAAGTTCCTGAGTCCTCGGGGAGACAGTGTAGGATGTCCAGAGCTACAAAACCGAAACTGTTAGTTTCAGTGAAACGAGAGCCGGACTTGACGGGCACATTGTTGTGGAACCATTCGACCTTCATGGTGGTGTCAGAGACGGGGATCAGACGGCACTCGAAGTGCGCTCGCTGTCCCTCCTTGATGTTGCAGTCCTTGAGGGAGGTGGTGAACACCGGCACCTGGGTGGTGGTCTCCTCAATGTACTCTGAGCGCTGGAAGCGTGAACGGTCCTCCAAATACTGGATCTGTTCCAGGCCGGTCTCGTTCTGAGTGGTGGTCAGGATTTGTGCTGAGCCTGTGGGAGAAAAAAAGAAACTCATTTATTGACTGTGTGACTGATAGCTATGCATTCTATTAGTTCTAATAATACGTTATATGAACTTAATTCTTTTCAAGTATGAATGAGTGTTTAAATAATTCCATGCATATTTTTGGTGTTTTTCAAACATAACAACCGCCCAAACTCTAAATTAATGTTTGATGAATTTCCATCTTCAGAAGTCAGAATTTGTTTATAATTTAAGTTCTAAGTGTGGACATAACCTTTATTCAAAAAAATAAGAATTCTCACCTAGGGCTATTTTGAAATTGATAGATAAAAATAAAATAACCTTTTTTAAAAACTTTAGAGCATCGAAACATGTCTGTGATAAAATAATATTTTTAAACTTTTTAAGAAAGGGTATTTGATTTTTGTTTTCATCTACCTTCATTTTTAATATCAACTAATCAAAATTGGGAAGAAGATATGTTTTGGACGTTGTCTGTGTTTCATTGTATTATAAATTGAAATCTCATAAATGAATTATACTAAATTATAAGCACCAACATTTAATAAATATGTATTTATTGGACTGGTTATATTCTAATAATTATCATTCAACTGAGTTGAAAATGATCTCAAGTTGAAAAATAGATTGCTCAAGATCAGTTCAAATTAGATTAATGAATTCAATTCTAATAAGCGATAATAATTAATCACAAAACATTAATAACTTCAATGATAGAATATGTTAGAAATTATAAATGTTATTCCAGCAATACATAATTTGAAGTTAAAGATACGAATTCAAATTGCGAATTATTTCCAATTCAACGAATCATTATCGAAATGTTTACCTCGGCAAGTGAGTTTGCAGTTGGTCTCATCGGCACCAACCACGTTGACGGCACGGCACGTGTAGACGCCCGAGTCCTCAGCAATCAGATCGACTATGTCCAAAGCAACGTAGCCAAAGTCGTGAATTGGTCTGAAACGATGTCCTAGAAAAAAGAGGAATGAACAATATTATCAACGAAAGATATATTATTTATTTAAAAAATTTAATGGTTTAATTGTTAATTTTATAATTTAAATTCATTGAAATTGATTTGTAAAGCCATCCGTACCGTATTTTGAAATGAATCTCTATGAATCAGGAGCGGTTGCATAAAGTCAAATATTTAGAAGTAACCATTTGTAAGTCGAGTTAAGCTTTTTACAGCTGAAACCAAAACTTGTATTTTTGAATCACTAAGTTCTGCTACGTTTTTATATGTACAATGAATTAATATTTGGAAAGCTAAAGCTATATTCCTTTTAAGAACGGACATGGAGAGATAAGCCAACATGCATATTTTAATAGCATGATTATTTTCAAAATATGTGTGAAGATCCCAATTTTTAAAATTGATAAGGTAGGTAGATGTTTCATCCAACAAGATAAAATCAAGTGCAAGGGTATATGGAATGATGAAGTCCATCATCATCCAGTCAAATTTTTGATTTTCGCGCCGAGAGTTTTAAGAGCATGTCGCTGTTTCAACATGGAATGATATATACATCATCCTTAAGAAGTCCTCATCGTATCGCAAAAAAGTGAATGAGAAAAATTCTCAAGGTTGAAATCTCTGAACACGGAACTTTATCAAGTATTGATAACATTTGAGAAGCCACCTGAAAACCTTCACAATATGGTAAATAATTATTGATAGCATGAGAATCGATTGAGTAATGAAATTGATAGTTAATATTATAAAAATGAATAATATTATCTTGTTTCACTAACCTACGGTAACAGGACGTCCATCCTTGTACCATTCAACCTTCAAGTTGGAGTCAGTCACTGGTTCCAGCTTGCATTCGAAGTGGGCATGCTGTCCTTCCCTCATGTTCTCAAGACTTTTCGGTTTTGTAATGAATTTCGGCCTGATGGTCACCACTTCATCAATGAACTCTTGCTTCTTGTACCTTGAAGAGTCTTCCAAATACTGGATCTTCTCCAAACTGCTAGCATGCTGGCTATCCAGTAACAGGTCTCGTTTGGCTAAAACATCACAACAATTCATCAATCAGACCTCAAAGAATAAATTAAAATGAGAATAGAAAATATAAAGAGGTATGAGTATATAAATTAGGCTGACTTAGGACTGGGAAGTCTATTCTACCACTCAAATTTACAAATACGAATATTTAGCATCTTAGAATATTTGCAAACGTATATCTAATCATAATCGACCATATCCATCATAATCATAAGTATTTTAAATAATGTTAAATTTTTCATTACGGCAGATAATTTATAACGAATCAACGATTAAGAACCTTGAAAATAAGTTTATTTTCATTCATTTTCAAGGGTACTTTGATTAATTATTGATTCATCATGATAATTTATTTGATAATTCAAATTGGAGAGAACAACAGGATTTTATCTAAAACTGTCGCTCTTCCAATTTATAAAATTGACGGTTGAACAGTTTTTTTAACTTTTTAAACAAAAAGTAGGTTATGTTATACAATTTTACTCAATCATTGATTTTCATTCACAAAACAAAAGTTGAGAAATTTTGAATTTAGAATTAGCTCACATTAAAGTTTCAACAAGAATCACCAGAAGAAAAATTCACTAATTTTTTAAAAATTTGAATAAACTTTACCTATTTTTTAAAAGCAAAATATCATTGTGAATTTGAAAAACCTACCTAATTTTTATTCGAATAATTATTCAAATGTCATTATGGTTGAATGAAGAGTAACTCACCAATAACTTTGACAGAGCATGATGTTACTGCTTCTCCAAGCTGATTGCGAGCCTGGCAAGTGTACACTCCAGAGTCTACTGGGTAGACGCTGAGCAAGTCAAGCGCAACGTAGTCAAAATCGTAGGCTGGTCTGAATCTGTGACCTGAAAAATAGATTTTTCAAAACGATTTTCATTAAGTAAGGAAAAAAATCTATTAGGATTGGAGAACGGAAATATATCAAAGAGTTGAGTTACTCACTCTTGTGAGGTACATATGGGCTCATCAATTGTAATAATAATTGTAGGAATACTTGAAATTTTAAATTATTGGTGTATAATTTAGTTCATTTCTCAAATAAGTGTACCTCGTTCACAATTTTTTTAAATACTTTTCATTCACGTGATCTCTGTATTGAAAGTATCTGTTTTCATGAAAAATATGAAAGCAATCAAATAAATAAGTATTCAAATCATTGTAAGTTTAACTTTCTTCTCTAATAAGTAATTTACTAACGAAGTATTCTAAAATGACTCGAGTTTAGTTGAAAAGTTAAAATAACTTACTACAGCAGACTCAAATAATAAACTTGACTATCATATTTAATAAACTTCACTGAAACTTATATTTTTTCAAGTTCAATAAAATATTGAAAATTTCTAAATTTAATCTCAAATTTTATTATTATTTAGCGAATAGCTTTGAATAGTGGGGAGACTCAAGAGTTGTTACACTTCGTCATTTATAATCTCATTTTCCCTAGATCACAACTTGGAGAATCATGTAGGTTATAGTTTACACCTTAAACAGTCATTTTGGTCTCATAATGATAGTAAAATGAGAATTATTATGCATGAAAAGATTAATAATAATTGATGAAAAAAACTAATAGCCTGGGATTCAAAATTGTAAAACTAGTTGGGTGTGCGATACTTTTCCATAATGCTCAAGATTCAAGAAAACTTGAGTCAGCAGAAGTTTCACATACAGTAATCTTTTATTTTAACATTTTATTGTGTTCAGTGAATAGTCTTTTATTGTGAATGCTCAATCAATACAAAACCAAAACTTTCAAAGGTCGATAACTTACCAGTTTTGATAGGCTTGCCGTTGACAAACCATTCAACTCGCATAGAAGAGTCACCGACTGGCTGCAGACGACACTCCAGATGAATATTGGTGCCTTCCACAGTTTCCAGGTTATGCAGCGGACGCGTGAACTGAGGCGCCTGCACAACTGTCACATCTTCGCCCTGCTGTCTTGAATAGCGAGACGAGTCTTCCAAAAATTGAATTTGCTCCAATGAAGATTCGTTGAATGTATCGGTGCTGATGTCGGCTCTACCGATTACCTAGAAGAAAAAAATATTATTACTGAAACATCATACTCATTTTCCTCAAAGCAAAGTCTTGATAAAGTTTCACTTTGGAAATTGATTTTTCAATACAACACATTTTCAAAAAGTAATCTGAGTGCCAAATTCATGATAAGAACAATTGAATCTCACACATTTATAAAAATCTTGTTTATATTCTCAACTCAAAATTTTATAATATTCTTCTTTATATATCGGTACTTAACTATTTGAATGTGGGAAATGGTCCTGCTAACAAATAGAGTCTATCATATTAAATAATAACCTTATGAACCATGAAACCATCATTGTCAACACCTCATACCATATCTTTATTTGTGAACCACGGAAGAGCTTATCAAAAACGTATTTAACAGACCACGGAAATTTCAGTTCTTGTGTGATAACATTATTTTTTCTATTAAATGTAAGAAAATTGCGAGTTTACTTGTAATCGTGGAATTCATTAGTTAGTTTCTCAGTTGAATATAATCTTATTAGACAATTCAGTTCCGAATTGAAGGAATTCAATTTAAAACTCTTACAATAGGTGATAATTTTATTATTGAATATCATCGATCTGAATATTATTTCCAGGACTATAAGGTGATTTCATCGTATTTAATTGAAGAGCAGAGAAATTATGATACATATTAAAAATAATCAATCCAATAACATAAAAAATAATTAGAAGAGGAATTTAACTTTAATTGAGAAGCACATTTACTTACTCTGACCATAGCTGATGTATGAGCTGTACCAAGTTGGTTTGTAGCTCTGCAAGTGTATTCTCCAGTATCAGCTACTGTTACATGAACAATGTCCAAAGCGACAAATCCAAAGTCATGGTATGTTCTGAAGCGGGAACCTGATTGAGAAAAATCAACTCTTAAGATGACAATAGAAAAAAGCATGGAGATGATCACAAAACTATATCAGTGCTCCCAGGGTAAATTCACATGAAATTGATCAAATAAGGGAAATGATAAGAGATTTTGAAATTGTTTTAGCAGATATTGAATCATAAAATAGAGAACATAGTAACGCATGCAAGTGCTAGATAATTTCTATGAATGACCCTCTGATAATAGCGCTTGTGATGACACGCTTTGGTCAATAAAGCTAACAATGAGTTTACTGCTTCAAAATCACATCTTGGAGGGGTTCCCAATAATTCTATTTTCATCTTATATAGTAGGACTTATAAAGTCATTTTTTCGTTTTTGTACCTTGAACATTGTTTTTTCATACATAGTTATGACAATAGAAATTATTCTTATCAATTTTTTATTAGAGTACAACAGGCTATTAAGTACAAAACTGTTCCTCTTAAATTTATACAAAAAAATAACAGTAGTTTAAATTCTTCAAGAATTTTCTTATATAAGTCCAATGTGTCAGAAATCCAAATCAATTTAACGCCTTAAGATAAAGTAATTTTACGGAGCTCAATAAGTATATTTAGTTTTGTTGGATGTATCTCAATGCAGTGGTGAAATTCAGTTAGATCTTCTTGCAACATGTAAGGTTCATGTGGTTGTACTACAATAATTGTTACAAAATGCTGTATTCAACAAAGCATACTATTCGTCAATTAGAAATGTTTCGTGACATTCCTTTACAAAATTTTGAATTTAATAATCCAAATTTATCATACTATTTGCAAACCTATCCAACATACTTTACAAACTCTAATTGATAATTCTGATCAAGTTTCAGAAGAGAAAAGTTTATTACAATCTACGAATACTCACCAACAGTAACTGGACGTCCATTGTGGAACCATTCAACTCGCATGGTTGGATCTCCCATTGGCTCGAGACGAGCTTCTATATGCACATTCTTGCCTTCAGATAGAGGCTTCGGTTCAGTTAGCGGTTGAACGAAGATTGGTTTCGATTTGCACAATTCTTCAATGTAGTATTGGGGCTCTGTGAATTTTGAATCTTCCAGCCGCTGTGTTTTCTCATAAGTACCGCGGTGCATTGAGCTAGTATCAATACTGGCTCGAGCTGTAATTAAAAAGGAAAAATTTCAATTTAATAAATATGTAATTATTTAGTAAGTATCAGACAACAGAATCTGTTGCCATCATAATAACTTGGTCTTAGAAGGTGATTGTACTGTACTCGAAGTCTTATGAAAGCTTTGTTTCCCTAGAATGATTTTATGAATAACAATATTACGAAATTACTCGAAATTTCATTGTTGTGAGTGTGGCAAATCATCTGAATGAATAATGAATGAATGGCGAATCATCTGTTATTTGCCACTTGTGTGAAACATGTGATTAGCAGTTTGTACCAGTTTGTTTATTGATCGTATCAATATTCTCAGTTCAAAATTATCACCACAAAATTCAGTTCAATATTTGTCATCACTGCATAAAAATGTCTAATCATTCATCCAGTCATTTTCAATCTATTCTATCATAGGAAATCCACAATCAATTTTCCTATATGAGCATGTAATGATAAATGAGATTTGACACGAATATTTATTCTATTTTCACAAGTATTCAAAGTCTTTGTTGTAACTAAACAATTCTAATCTCAAACTTTTTCTACTATTTAATTGAAATAGAATAGAATATTCACAATATTAAAGCACCTTTTGTTCTTTTCATCTAGATTCTAGAAGAAGGTAATAAAATACAGATACAGTAATTTGCACAGTAAAGAAATTATTAAATGGAAATGTTGGTGTTCGAACAAATGAGAAAAGGTGTGAATAATATGAAACTTGGGATTTACAAGAGAAAAGAATTATTAGCAACAAACCTGAAGATGTGGATAGGAACGAGAAGAAAGTCACATTATTTTTAATGAGGTATAAAACCATCAACCCTACAAACATATATAATTATGGAACACATTCAATTTAATCCCAATGATGAACTATTTTAGTGTTATGGAGAGATTTGAAGCTTGGAATCTTGAATCAATTTTGATTCTCAATCACATGATTTTCCCCACATATGAATCCCACTTTTGATTTCCCACTGTTACTTGAACTTAAAACTAAAATTGATATTCCATACTTATTATGAATTTCACCAATTATTTTTCGATTCATTACTAACAGTTCTTAATTACACTTTCAATTATTCATTCTTATTCTACTTACTTTCGACCTGCATAGTAGTTGAGATTTGAGCTTCACCGAGAGAGTTTCTGGCCACCACCGTGTACTGGCCAGCATCCTCTGAACGCACGCTCAGAATATCAAGAGCCACGTATCCGAAGTCATGGTATGTCTGGATTCTGTTAGCCAACTGGAGCAGTTTGCCGTTGAAATACCACTCGATCTATGGATAATGAATAGAGAAACATATGAAAAACTTCATGGTTTTGAATTTGCATGGCATGGAAACAATATACATGCTGAAATCGGGAAGGAAAACGTTGTGTGATGGAAAAGATATTTCATTTGCATCAGCACAGGTGCTCTAAATTATATAAAAAATGACCTTATAATAATAGTCTTCTTTATAACTGTAGAACAATTACTATAGGGCATGAATCGATTTTCTAGTTATTAATTACTAAATTTTAACTTTCCCAAAAATCCAAACTGATCAAGTCTGTGAAAAGCATCAAAAGAAGACAAAATATTTACATAATTCTGAAAACCTCTTAGTAAAGCTTTTAGCAAGTCTTTCAAGGGTTACCAGTTTGTAGATGAATATGATAATGGGATACCATCTTGAATATATTGGGTACTAAGAATTAATTGTACCAATCCCAGTGATAATATAGAGTATAATATCTGGGTATTACAATAATCAATTGATTTTTTAGACATTTTTTTCTCAAATCAGATCTCTTATTAAGTTCAATACAATAAAAACTATGAAAAGGAAAGTTTTAGGATTTCGCATGCAAGTACTGAACATCAAGTTGAACATCCAGATGTACAGTTGAATAATTGAATCAAGTACACAAATTGAAGATTATTTATGGCAAGTTTGAAGTTCTTTACTTTCTAATTTCAAGTGTAATTTCAAGTTAATAGATTATTATAATGTTTCTGTATTATTATTTTGTTGAGGCATGAAATTTGTACGATTTAAATAATTAATAATAGTTCAATATCTCAATAATAGAAGAATTATTAATAATTATAATAAAAGATTTCAATGATAAAAAAATATCATTATAAATATTGTTAGTGATAATAATAATTAATAATACAGTCATTGATTCTCACCTTCATGGTTGAATCGTTGAGCGGCTCGACTCTGACTTCGAAGTGAGCTCTTTGGCCTTCCACGATCTTGTTTGTACCTTTCAATGGTCCTAAAAACCTAGGCTTAGTGTTGATGATCTGGTCAGCTTGAGTCATGCGGTTATAGCGTCTGCAAAGAAAAATCACATTATGACTCAAGCAATGAACGGATTTACAAATGACTAGTTTGAAACAAACAACGGAAGATATTACAAGAAGAAGTTCGTTAGCATTTTTATTGAAAAAAAAAAACATGTTCAGAATTTTGAAAAATCCAAACATTGGACAACATTTAATGAAAGTCTGGAATACCAAATTTCTCGAATTTTCAAGTGAAATGGATAGAGAAGAAATTATTTTAATAGAAATAACAATATTATGAGAATCACTCGTATTAGTGTAAGTCCAAGATTAGTCGGAGAATGAAAAATTGAATATTTAGGTTTTGGCTTAGTAATTGAACAGAATACAAATCATTTAAGAGCAATTGACTTTGTGATATCAAATGGTAGGCTCTATTTACAAATATTCACAAAAGCTTTTTTCATGTAGATATAAAAATTAATTTATTTATATTATACTTCTTCCAATCCAATTCACCAAAATAAGAACACTCCACATTTCCCTCTTATTAAACTGAAGTTTCCAGATAGATGAGTATCAAAGTTTTGAAACGCTAATTATTTACATAACTTTTGATAGAAATCAGGCTGAAGATCATCTTGCTGTTAAAATAGTTTTGTTCTCTACAAGATACGAAAAATTATTGATTCACCGAGATGAATTTTCCTTAATCACTTTAATAGATTATTTTGGAGCCATAGATATTCAACAGCACCAAAGTAGGTACTGAAAACATTTTTCATAGTTCTATTGATGTATGATTCAGAGTAATATTTATTTATTTATTTTTCATAGTTCTATTGATGTATGATTCAGAGTAATATTTGAATAGAATAGATTCCATACACATTTTGACTCAGCTAGAAGGAGCTTCAACAAATCCTTGTTTACTCCATTCTTATATGAAATTTTAAATTATGTAGAAGTAACAAGTATTTTTTTTATTTCCCTTTCATCATCAAATCCTCTTAATCTTGAAATAGGATAGACCTATGCATAGAGGTTACACAAATAAAAAGAACTCAATTGAGCTACATACTCTTTTATTGATGAGATGTACACACAAAATAATTTCAACATTCCGAGAAAAAATAAAGAATAATCAAACAGTTGACAATCAATAGCTCGCCAGAAATTGAGGATATTATGTTCATGAACATTGTTGAGAGTGGATTGTCCACTGAAGTATCAGCACACTATAAATAAGGTAGGATTCTATTTTCAGATTGAATGATTGGAATGATTTTTCCTATAGTTTTTTAACAATCTCTGCATTGATTGATAGAATGTGTGATAATTAATACGAAGATAGAGTCAGAAGATTTTCTTCTGACAAACCTGACAAATTAAGAAAACTCACAATAGTCAAAAATTAGTTTCATCCATGTGGATACAATATCATTCATTTAAAACAATCAAGCACAACCTAAGAGGATTAATAGAACTTCCGAAACAAAAGGTTTCAAATCTATAAATAGATATTGATAGCAAGAGCTTTAAGGATTAATAGTACTACAAGGAAAAATAGGTTTAGATTAAAAATAAGATAGAGAAGAAAGATAATCTTGAAGACATTAGGAGCTAGAAGATACTGAGAAGTAGAAGACGCTAACTTACGTTGAGTCCTCCAGTGTTTGTATCTTCTGCAAGCCGCTGGGGTGCTGGCTGTCCATGATGATATCCTGTCGGCTCTGTACGGTCAGATTGGCACTGGTGTCGGCCTGACCGAGCTGATTAGTTGCACGGCAAGTGTACACACCTCTGTCGTGAATTGTCACGTACTTGATTGTCAACGCAACATAGCCAAAGTTGAAGAATGACGTGATACGAGAGCCTGCAAAATAATTACGAGCATGTTTATTGTTAATTCCAATAATAACAAATGTCAATTGATAAGCGATATTAAATAATTCCTTCCATTATGGATATGGATATGGAATTCTTTCCATTTTGGATATTATTCCGATATGGAATAATTCATTCCATAGAAATATGAAACAATTGGACATAGCACCAGAGACGACCCAGAATCGAGCATGCTGGCGATTAAGATCTAGGAGAGCCGACCCCGAATAATGGGAAAAAAGGCAAGGACAAAGAAGAAGATTAATAATAATTCCTACAAATGTTTTCATTAATATGTGTGCGTGTAATTCCTGCAGATATAAATAATGGATGATTATTCATGATGTTTTTGAAACAAAACGATAGATTGTTAAGTGGCATTCAAGGATGTATTTCAAGATTATAATTCGATACTCAATTTGGATGAATTGAAGCAAGCATTCAGAAACTAATACCTTTTTTTAGTCTCTATTATTATTTATAAATTTAGTTTGTGAGAATAATAAACAATACATTGTTCTCTGTCAGTTCAACTCGATCACATATGTGGAATGACTCAATAAAGATACATTCACCTTGAATGTGTCCATAAATGAGCAAATAAACGCCAGCCTATACATTCGATATCGAAACAATGGATGAATGTTAAACTTTCATCAAGTTTTGCATCAAAATTCTTTCTCCATATTCTTCCTCGTTTGGATAATTATTATGAATACTCTTAGTTTTTTCATTCATTGAATAAAAGGCATGTTCTATTTATTAATACTTAAATAACTTCGTTCATTCCAGACATACGGAAATAATATTTCCATTTTTTCTTGGGCTACTATCAATGTATCTTAGTAAAAAATTGAAATCACAGTAACCTTTTTAGAATTTTTTTCAACTTCAATTCAGATTTCAATTGTCTACTATCACATATGGAGATAAATATCTCACAATTCATTATCTACTATCAGATTATTATTATTATTATTATCATTATCTATTATCAGAAATCATGGAACGATGCAATCCTAATGAGGATCAGGTTTTAAGAAGTTCATGAAATAGAATGAGACACTCACTAGCTTCGACAGGTCTGCCATCCTTGAGCCATTCAACCTTCAGGTTAGAGTCGCCGATCGGCTCGAGTCTGGCTTCAAAGTGAGCGAATCCGCCCTCCTTGATGTTCTGCTGATCTTTGATGGGCGTCTTGAACACTGGAGGCGAGGTGCTCTCCGGTGGTTCGGCGTAGGTTTTATACTGTTGCTGCAGCTGATGTTGCTCCAGCTGTTCGACTTTGTCGATGTATCGCTGTTGTTCGGGGATTCCCAGGTCACCGGTGACGTTGCTGCGAACGATAACGATGAGATTGGATGTTGATATTGCTTCACCCAGACGGTTGACAGCTCTCACAGTGTACGATCCACTATCTTCAGCTCGTAGGTGCATTATATTGAGAGAGACATAGCCGAAGTTGAAGATGGTGGAGATACGAGAGCTGGCCGTGATGGGGCGTCCATCCTTGTACCATTCCACTTTCATGGTGGGGTCGCTGACAGGCGTCAACTGCGCCTCAAAGTGCGCGTTGCGCCCTTCTTGCAGCTGGCCCAGGTCGTGGAGCGGACGGATGAACGCTGGCTTTTGCGCCGAGCTGGTCTCCTCCACGCTGTCAGTGCGCTGGTACTTGCTGTAGTCCTCCAGCTGCGACAGATACTGCAGACTGTCTGGGTGCTGGCTCGTTTGTTCGATTGATGCTCGTGCTGAAACACAACATCAACAGTACACTTGAATAGATAGATTAAGAAACATCCACTACCTACCTAATCAGGGAAATATGGAACTTGTCAAAGACAACTTGCCTGTTAAGGTACGTTCCAATTACTATAAGTCGGGGGCACATGGCAAGCACAAGATGCAATAGGAACACGTTTATGCGTTGCTCTATACAACACCATGTTTCTTATGCATCCTAAAAAAAAACATTTTTGTTAGAGCAACAGACTCATGCCTTAAACTGCTCCTCTACCAGTAAACTACACAGTCCAAAATCAGGTTATTATAAATAATGAAGACACATCGTGGTGGAAATGCCATTTTATGCGATTGAATAATACCAAAGCTTTATCACTTTTGATAAACAACACGTATAATATTAAGTATTTCAATGAGAAAACCAAAGACATGGATATATCTCACAAGATGAATGAAATATTGAGTTGGAATCTTCTGCTTCTATGCTTAGAATTATCGGTTATTGAAAAGACCCATTACATATCTTTGAAATCTCAAACTGGATCTGAAGACTTACATGCGAAATAACAAACTTACACTTGTTATGTCCAACAAATAAAACTAAATGACTTACAAATGAGAAAGTTGATAAAGGATTATTCATCTATTTATTAATCTAATGACTAGAAAAAACAAGCATAGCCCTGAGTATCTCTAGCACAGTTTAATTAGAAGATATATCGATATTTTTATAAAAAATAATTTGTACTGGGTATTGGTCTCTCGGTAAGGGTGATCTATCGGTGAACGTGATGTTAAGTCACGAACACTATGGACTGCTCTCAGGATGGGTGACCAGTATTTGGCAAAGCACACATTGGCGAGGTGGAACTACCCGTAAGGGTCTCCCCACCATTAAAGGCCATAAAAATATATTTTATTTTTGAAATATTGATAGAACATTGATAATATCTTGGATTACAATATTATTCATTTGAAAATGAATCAGTGTAATAGAATAGAGCTATACGAACCTGTGATGCTGAGCATAGCCCTGGATTCAGCGGTTCCTGAGTTACTGGTGACCTGGCAAACGTATTCGCCACTGTCCTCAACAACAATACTAAGCAGGTCGAGTGCGATAAAACCGAATCGGAAAGTCGTCGTAAGTCGTGAACCTGAAAATATCAATCAGGAATAAATGAGTTTACTTTATTCAGCAAAAAAGTTGAGGTTTTTCAACAAATAGAACAATGGTAGAGTATAATTAAAATACAAAAATAGTATGTTATTCAGTAGAACAAAGTAGAGCTTTATTCAACAAATATAATAATAGTAAAGTATAATTACGGGACAAAAACAGTATTCAATAATAGTAACATCTGGATACAAGTAATAATAATAATATTCGTGTGACCTGGCTGGCTCAGGTCTGGTGTCAGAATTTTCAGGTCGCTCCTGATCAATTTCAGGGCCTCTGACATGACTTAACGACTGTTTTTAGGCAGCCCCGACGGATCCAACACGGGAGAGTGGCCTGAGCTGAATACAAGTGCATTGATGCTATTGATCGTCTTAGTTTGAACCGTATATTCAATTACCAATAAAATTAGTTATTCAAAACCGGTTGAGGCAACTCTATTCAAGTTGTTTCTGATTAATTAAGAAATACCGGAAAATACTAGTTTCGGTTCCTTCACCATTATCTGGTAAACTGAAACTTGAAGTAAAGAACAGCAGTATTTATACTACCGGTAAAGCATAGCTAAAATTCAAAAATCAAACACAATTAAACATCAATAAATATGGGGAATAAATGAAAAAATGTTATAGTTGTGCCAAGAACAGAAGAGCCTCTTGCAAGATGGCGGAGGGAAGTGAGAGTGTAACTACGCATGCGCAGAACTTAGAATTCCAGGGTAAAATCTCTTCAGCAAACCTACCGTTTTTACACTAATCGTAATCATATTGATTTCACGAATGAAAATATTTTTTTATTGATTTATTTCTTTAATTATTGTCATATGATAGCACAAATCATAACATAATTATGAACTGAGACAGAAAAAATAGTCTAAGCCTGTACTATTTCTTCCTAAATTTGATAAAACTAGAACAATTTTCATTTCGACTACTGGCAGCATTGAATGGCAGCCATGTTGCCAAAGGCTCTTCTGTGCTGGACACAACTATACGTGAAAATGGGAAAAACAACGTAATAAGTTAATACCATAACAAATTACTAATAAATTATGATAAAACAATATTTGTGATATTGTTCGGAGTGGAATTTGTTTTTTTATTCTGATGTCATCGTGGATCAGACATGAACTTCCATCCATTAAACCCTCAAATAATAATTTAAAAAAATGGTGTCTACTCACTAGCGGGCAGCGCACGCCCGTTGTGATACCAGTCGACTCGCATGCTGGGGTCGCCGACCGGCTCGATTCTAGCTTCGTAGTGTATGCGGCCGCCCTCCACCTGTGCGACGTCCCGCAGCGGCACTATGAACTGCGGCGGCGCATACTG
Source organism: Sogatella furcifera (assembly GCA_017141385.1). Taxonomy (NCBI): domain Eukaryota; kingdom Metazoa; phylum Arthropoda; class Insecta; order Hemiptera; family Delphacidae; genus Sogatella; species Sogatella furcifera. The sequence goes on along the minus strand of CM029551.1, from coordinate 9,523,381 downwards.
CCTGTCCTCCTCCGGCTGCGGCGTGTGCGGCTTGGCACGCTCCACGTGTCTCAGGTAGATCACCTCCGGACCTGGCTGCAATCTAAAAGCAGAAATTCACATTATTTTATTATTCCCGAAAGTAAATGGTTTCAAGGTTAAGTGTAGTTTACTGTAGTACCATAGCCTCCTTTAATAGAAGGCCGAGGCTCAATAGAATGGCAACATTACATCGTAGGTACAATCTATCCAAATGATAGTATTGAGAACAGTTACAAATCATGCATTTGACTTAGTTTTTCTCTCTTCAAGCATGATTTTCATGAAATATGATCATTAACATTTTCTTTAATAACTCCTCTTGTGATCTATAGACTGGTTTATTACACAGAAATAAGCATAAAAGATTGAAAAACGACATATCATGACTAGAAAAAGTTAAATTTGTAGCAAGTCAAATGTGAGAACGCACACAAGAAACGCATCCGTTGAAACAGCTGATTTCAATGCTTCCAAACACACCGATTTTTCCACTCTAAATAGTTGCCAATTTCAAGGTCATGGCCTTATTGAAGGTGGGTATGGTAGGTCCCATATCACAAAACGTAATTGCCTGCATGTATCAAGAAATAATAATAATAATTTAAAAAAGGTCAGATGTTACAGGACAGAAAATTCATAAGAGTAGCCTATTTGATAGAAGCATTGGTTGATTTTTATACTTCTAAAAAATACTGCCGATCAAGTATGTTGAACGAATATATATTGTATGCGTGATTCAATTGACTTCAAAGAGGCACAATGAAATTGAAATATCTTTTATCATTACAAAAGACGTTATAATAATTACACCGAGCAAAGAGATTGTTTCGTTTGATGCATGTATCATACGTATCTTCTTAGCAAAATGGAATCATGAGTTTAATAGATGTTGGAGAAATACCACATTTTCTCCTAAAATATAAATATAAAATAAAATATAATCTTTCTCTAATTATTCGACTGTTAAATTGAACTCACTCAGGCTCGATAACCTTGGTGGGCCTCGGCAGATTGAGCCGGCGCTGGTCTTGCTGCTGTGTGGCCTTGGTGGTCTGCACGTAGAGTCGTGCGCGTGTGGCCGTTGATCCGGCAATGTTTTGGGCCGTGCACTGGTACCACCCGGCGTCCGACGCCTTCGCGTAGGGGATGTCCAGAGTGGTGGCACCACCATCCACAAACACGCTCACGCTGGGTCCGGACTGGATCGGGGCACCGTCCTAAAGTAAATGTGCAAATATTAATGGATTGATTGATAACAACTAAAGGATGGGTATGGTGGATTGAGCCGAGTTAACCAATCAGAATAGAATAGAATGACTTCTTTATTTTAATGACGTGGCGAAGTTTGGACAGTAATGTCCACTCTACTACTTAACCACGATGGATTCAACAAAGAAAGTTGTTGACATTGAGTAATCCTTAAAGGTAGAATAGCGACAAGATAAATTTGATCAAACTTCAATGTAATTGAGAGCTTTAGGCATATTTGATTTACTGAGGAATTACTTCACAAGTATGCAGAACGTAGCATGGTTGTTCCTTTTAAAAAGTAATTTTGCGAAATAACTTTCTTTCTTGATTTTCGAAAAAAAACTTTTCAACTGTTTTGATAAATTATCTTGTGAGTTATGTTGTTACCAGTGCGATCAATACTTTTGTATTCTGCTTTTTGTTACTTTTTGTATGATGGTAATGAAAACTGCAAACCAGATATAAAGTCGTGGATTATTTCCTATGTTAATTAAAAGTCAACTGTGACTTCAACTGTTGAATAATTTAATTTCAAAATTTAAAAATAAAGTAGCGATACAGTAGAGTAATATTTATTGCATGAATAAGAATCTTATATCGACAATGATTGAACTTCAACAAAATAAATCACCAACTTATTCAATGTACAGGTACAATATTGACCTTGTTGAGTGAAATTTCAACATAAAGCAATTAAAAGCTGTTTTTTAGAAGTTTTGTGAGAGATGAAAGTTCAACAGGAACATAGAGTTTTTGACCAGTTCAACTGACTAGTCACGGATTTTGGAAGATTTTGTCATGGATTAGATAAAATATTGTCTTGTCTCATACAATATATATTAACATCTCATTAACATAACTTAAAATTATTCTGTAGTCGCATACAGGGCCCTATAACTTATAGACATTATTTTCCACATATTTTAATTGCAGTAAATTGGAAGGATCAAAGAGAATGAATGATAAGTGGTGGACTGTGAGATTAGAAGAGTCAATAGATTGATTCAATATTGAAAATACTAACCTTTTGCCATGTTATTCTTGGGACAGGAGTGCCTACAGCACGTGCATTCAGCACAACAGGTTCGCCTTCCTTCACGTTCACTTGTGCGAATCTCTCCACAAATTTCGGCGCTACAACCAATTCTTTCTCGATCACGTTCAAGTTGCACTGTAAATCAATTCAAATTAGAAGAATTGAACCTAGATTTATAGTACACTTCTAGGATCCAGGTTATATTTCCATGACTAGTTAGAATCTTGACTAGAAACGAAAATCTATTTAGAATCTAGAAGAGTAGAATTTTCATGAGTAAAAATTATGGAATATTGAAAAGAGTGAAGATGAATATTTTAATTATGTGAGTGATAGTCAAATGCAGTTTGATATATGAATTGAAGAGATTTGAAATTTTAATTTCATTATCTGAGTAACAGTCAATTAGAATGCCTTTGTCACGAAGTGTGAATTGAACTCAATAAGGTGAATATTGAATTAATAAAAAGGAATATAAGAGTAGAATCTTCATGGGTAATAATATGAAGTAGAACACATATGATGAATATTGTTGCGCATTGACCGAAAGAAATTAAAATTGGGTGTTGTATCAACATAACTAAACCATGTCTTCAATAATAAAAAGTCAAGTTTTTTGCAGTTAATGAAATGGCGAGAATATTGAAAGATTTATCAATCCGATCACATAGATTTCAGGAACTAATGTTTATAAGTATAGGTAGGGAGTCCAGAAATAAGTTGAATGTTTATCGTTACAAGGAGAGGCGGCTTTGACACTGCGCCAAAATCCGAAGAGTGTCTCTAATCTTGGACTGAAATAATACTGTTAAACACGATGAATATGACGGAGATGTACAAGATAATGTCCATCCAAGTATGCACATAAAGATGATTTAATTGTAGAATGAGAAAGAAGTACAGTTTACTAGATGATTAGTTGATGAAGATGACTTTATTGTTGAATGAAAAAGAGGTATATTTTATTAGATGATTAATTTCTAAAGATGATTTTATTGTAAAATAAAAAAGGATAGTTAAGTCAGTTTATATCCAATTATCATTTATTAATAACTACCTCAACTTAGACAGAAATTTAAGTGATTTTAATTAATTAATTTACTTTCAACTTATATTAATCTGATATGTATCAGAAAGAAGATGGATACTAAAAAGCAAATCGAAAAATAATAAAGTTTTTGATAAGGATAAGTATTGTCTTAGATGACTATAGTGTAGTCTATAGATGAGCACAGAAGACATTCCTTAAAAATGGCTGATTAAAGCGAAAGTGTAACTACACATGCGCAGATCTAAAAAATTAAGTGTGAAATCACTTCAGCCAACATACCGCTGATTAAATGTGATGAGAGACATGTGGTAAGAGTAGGACTATTTTCATTTCGACTGCTGGCAGCATTGAACAACTGCCGTTTTGAAGTAATGCCTTCTTTGCTCAACTATGCTAGTATATTTATTTTTTTATTAAAATTCAATCAAGTTTTCGATAAGGATGCGTAACTACTTGAAGGTGGATGGTAGGACGGCAAAATAATGTTCCATAAGAGCAATGTAATATTTAATGTAATATCTCTTGGAGCAGATAGCGCCCTTATTTGTATAATTGGAAAGAGAATTCAATTCTCCAAGGAGTTGATTTCACATTTTGAGCTTATTTTAATAATTAGAAAACAATACTTTTATAGTTAATTAATAATACTATAATTATTAAAATAAACTTAAAATCGAAAAATTGAGAAGTCCACCACCTGGAGAATTGAATTTTCTTTCCAATGACATAACGTGAAATTCTGTCCATATATAGAGGCTCTATTTTATCCAAGAGATTGATAAAAATTACATTGTTCTTATGAGGCTTGATTCTGCAGTTCGGCAAATGGCCGACTACTACCACCCACTCTGTGTGTGCAAAATAGCAAACTGACCTGGAAAGATGTTTCGCCAGCTTTGTTGCGCGCGATGCAGGCAACGGTGCCGTGGTCGAGACGCGTGACGCTGGTGATCATGAGCGAGTGGTTACCCGACTCGTTGACGAGTATCTTGTGCGTGGCGTCGTCAGCCACCTGCTGGCCGTTGATGAACCAGGCCACGTCGGGGTAGGGTCGACCAGTCACGCGGCAGTCGAAACGCGTCATCTTGCCCTCACCGGCGTCACGGTCGGCCGGCACACGCACGAAGTTCGGCGCAAGCATTTTGCTCGCGTCCACCGACTCGCTGCTAGTGGTCTCTACCTGTTGCCTGGCGTATTGGTCGCTGTAACACAGATCAATCGTTAACAAAAGCATAACTACACTTGAAATACTGGCGAAATAATACATTAAAAGAACATTGCGTATTGGCTGTTGTCACTCGAATCAATCTTGAAATATACATTACTACACTGAGAATATTTGAGAACATTCTACAATGTAGAAATTGTTCATTTGTGGTTACTGAAGGAGAAAGTACATGGTGAACTTGTACTGGGTGTACTTGTTCCTGGTGTACTCGAACTAGGTGTTCTGGCCAAGCAAAGAAGAGCCTCTGGCAAGATGAGAAAATGACTCTAGCTCGGTCAATATTTGTTCAAAAATTATTGATTTGGTCTCAAATTGTAGATCAAAATGTTTCCTAAAATTGAGACCAAATCAATAATTTTTGAATCAATATTGACCGAGCTGGAGTCATTTTCTCATCTTGTCAGAGGCTCTTCTTTGCTTGGCCAGAGTATACTTGTACTTAGTGTACTTATACTTCTTAAAATATCAATAACTAAACTCTTCAACTACCAACGTATTCAAAATCAAGAAATAAGTATAACTTCCCTGAGAATACCGACAGTAGCAATCATTAGTGGTTATTAAAGGAGCAGGTACTTGTACTTGGTGTACTGGTAGTAGGTATACTTTATACTTGATGTATTACTTCAAACATTAACGACCACATTCTTCTAATAATAGCGCGTAATAGTATATTTCGTACAAAACTATTTGTTACGTCTATTAAAAGCCAATACATTGGATTGGATATGGTGTACAAATAGACGGTGAAAGCTTGTATATGTAATCGTGTACAAATAATAGGAGTTTTGTGTTTTGAAATTGATATCCATTTATTGGATGCCAGATAAAGATCACACAAAAATTCATTCCACGTTTTGAGATGTTCAAGATCATATATTTTCATATTTTTTATCTTCGTTTGAAATTTGAGACTATTTTCATGAACTGTTAAAAACTATCAGAGCTTATAATGTATCATGCTGCAGTGATATGAATCATTCAAATGTATCCTATATAATTTTAATTCGAAAGTTGTTTGTTATTCATTTATATACTTTTTAGATAATTTATTGATATTAAATCATGCTCCCGAAAAAATCCTATGAAGAAGCTGGGATTGAAACGAAGAAATATTGTGTAGAATGAACTACTGACCTGTATCCTCCATCCTGAGTTCCAGCTGACTCGACAGCTAGGTAAGCTGAGGACACAGTACAACCTGAAACAAAAATGTTTGTGTGAATTGCCATGAAAATTTGGATATCTATTTTTTTTTATCATAATGTTGATTACATAATTCTCATAATTTGCATGATTGTCATCATTCAATGTAGTCAGTATACTCTAGCTCTACAGAGACATTCTCTTGAATTTTCTTGAATATCATCGTTCAAATAATTATATTGTTCAAGTGTAGTGGTTAAGTATAGATGACGATGCTTGCTTACCCCATGCACAGCAGACCTTACATCACGTAGTTTTACAACACTCCATTTCTCATTATTTTAAAGTCTATCATAAAATTTTAGAATAAATAAATATAATTTATTTCATCATATATTTCATGACTGTATACTTTTGTAGCCTATAGTACCAAAAATCAAATTACCTTGCGGGTTTTCAGCAAGCAGCGTATAGTGTCCCGAGTCCTGAGCGGTGACCTTGCTCACTTTCAGGGTGGCCGTCTGATTGGAGTATGTTGCCTGATGTTTCTGGGTCTGGCCGATGCGCTGTCCGTTCTTGAACCAGACAAGACGCGGCTTGGGGTTGGCGCTCAGCTTGATGGAGAATACGGCGTCGCCGCCTTCCTGGATTTTCGAATTTCGCGGCTTCTGCTGGACGTGTGGCGCGGAAGGTGGGCCGAGTGCTCGGTCGATCACCGTTGACATCTGCATGTCAGCCTCGTGCAAATAGTTGCGAATGAGCGACTCGCGGAACGACACCTCGCGTAACAAACGGTACTCGAATGTGTCGACTTTGAAGTCCTATGGAACATCGAATCAGATTTTCAATAAAATTTGTAGAGCGAACATTCACCGAACAGCAGCCTTCAATTTTTCATATGTGGTAACTGCTGCTCGACATTGGAATATGCTCCCTGAGAGAATAGTGTTTTCAAATTCACTGAATGTATTCAAGAGAAGACTTTTCAAATACGGTAATTTCTTGGTGTTACAGATTGATAGGGCCTTCATTTATTAATGTGTAATCATCCATTATCTTGTAATTCATTCATTTAAATAAGCTATGTTATGAATTATATCTATTTTCCTTGTGATTTGACCTGCCATTTATGTAGAAATGTTTTTATTTCTCTCAACATAGAAATCTACTATTTGCTTTTTCAGAAGTACTACATTATTTTACAATTATTCTCTGTTGAGATTGAATCAATTTATTCCTATTTGTATCATTCATATTGTATAGTACAGTTGGATGTTATATGTTATGTATGCAATGGGTCTGGTCTTACTAGACCTAGTAATACGATTATGTTACTGTAAATCAATAAATCAATTGATGTTGGAACCATTCCATGATAATTCAAGAAACTTGAGAAACTGTCAATTTGATATTTTGAAGATTTTCATACATTTTTGGTATCTTGTAAGTGAATGTTTCTTCTATCAAGAAACTTCCATTCTGTATCATTTCTGATACAATATAGCCCTATTCAATTGTTGAATTTAAAACTTGCAAATCTTCGAATTATGTTACGTCAAGAAGGAAGAATAACACCACGATAAACTTGATGAAGTGTGTTACCGTACTGCAAAAGGTAAACTTATCAAGTAGGCTACTCAAGTACAACTCCACCTAATACGACTAAAACGTTATGTCTAGATGCTACATCTTTTTCAAACTCAATACACTATCTTGATTGGAAGAAACCATTCTTGAAATTGATCTGATTGAAAAACTAGATTCAACACAGAAGTAGCCTATGAGTCAAAAATTAGACGTATTCTGAAGCCATACAACGATGACAAAGTTCTTGAAATATATTCCCTTTGAAAAACTCAATAAAAGTTTAATAAAATAAAACTCAATCGCATTTAAAACTTAGTCAGATTTTTCAGGAACTCACACAGTTTTGGCGATTGTTTAAAATTGGGTCTTCATCTGTTTTGGTGTTGAGTAATTTATTCATTTTCAAGCGTGGATTTAATTCTAGCATTGTATGCTATTTTTAAAGCGATGAAAACAGGGCTATTCATTCTCAGAATAAACTGTCAAGAATTGGGCGTTATTCAAAACAAGGGCGCAGTTTTACCTTCTTCACAACTATCCATCTATTATTATTCTATAGAGCTTTCGTTATTTAGAAAGAATGTCAGCGTATTCCTTGAAAATGAATTTTATAGCCTATTCACAAATGCTGGTACATTATTCTACACAAAATTCCTATACGCTATATTGAACACAAAAACTTGATACAATTTTTTGGAACCAATTTAAATAACAATGAAAAATTTAAGAAATTGAAGAACTTCAATTCTTCAAAAACTATTACTGTGGATGAGCTGTGGATGGTGTTATTATCTATCAAGATCAAAGTATTTTATGCAAAAATAGAAACATTATAAAAACATACAATAATTACAGTACATTGGAATGTGATTTGGATTATCTCAAAATTGATCTTCAACATAATAATAAAAGAATTACCTCTTCAATGGTAGTGAATCCATTTGAGTATGTAGTTTTTTCGGATCGGATGAACTGTTGTGAGCTTTCTATTTGTGGACGAGGAACTGGCATTTGCATACCTAAAAAGAAAAACAAATAGACACGAATAATGAAAAATTGTAGTCCTCTAGAAGAAAGAAGCTTCATTGTTGTTCATGAAAAAGAGAAGTATTATGACAATTCAATTAATTAATTTAAAAAATACTTGAAAGACAATTTATCCTAAATATCATTCTAAAAAAGTATGATGATAATCGATATCTCTGAAATATGTTAAAATATCAATATCTTAATGCATTTTAATTATTATTATGCATTTTAATAGCCAGTTTGTCAATCGTTCATAAACTGACACTCGTCACTTGTCAATCATCTAGTAAACTGACAAACCAAACATGAGAGTTTCAGATTCATATGAAATTAGCTCAATAATTTTTCTTTCGAACTCTTTCGTCTTGTCAATACTCTGTCATTAATTGAAACATTGATATGACTAAAACGTGATCGATTGGTGATGTTTAATCTCTATAAATGCTAGAGGCAATAGCAATATTGTATCCATGCAAAGAGATTAGCCTAAAAAACAGGCTATTATTCTTCCATGTTCCGCAAATTCAACTTGGAAATTCCCATTTAGAGTCTGAACACTGTGAATGACGTTCCAACATTAAAAACATAATCAAATCAAATGTTTGTTTAATAGTTTCTGATTTAGTTTATTCTGAAAGGTGGAATTCGCATGAAATGAAAAGTGGTTCGCATAATAATAGATATTAAGAACCAAATTACAATACAACTCACTTCGCGAATATTAAGATGATTCGATTTCAATAATATTATGTACCTATATTCATTGGGACTGAGGTGCAAAAATATAGAACATACAATTTGTTTATAGACTGTATAATACAATAATAGGCTAATGATAATCAAGAATTTACCTTCAGGCTGAATGTACACGGAGCATACAGCCTCTCCATATTGGTTCCTTGCCAGGCAAGTGTATTCTCCCTCATCTCCTGGTCCGATACTATTTATCAATAACGATACGTTTCCAGTTTGTTGGTCATATTTCATCTTGGCTTTGTTCGATTCTGAAATAGGAGTGGAATTAATATTATTTTGAAATATAATTACAATGATACAACTTGATATATTTTTGTATCAATTTTTCAAACAATTACAGAATAGAGTTTAAAGGAACTGTGTGTCCTACATTATAATACATTATTTTATAATACGTATTTGAGGATACAGTAATAATACTTGTTTTGTTTATTCATGATCTGATGACCGGAGATGGCAATAAGGACCCTGCTTTACAGGTTCCCAAAAACAAACCTAATGTTAATCACTTAAGCCTTATTGATTTTCCGAACCCAATTGAACGAGTAATACAGTAATAATTATTGATAATAATTGAACGATTGATGAGAATTAAAGTTGAAGCCTAATTTTAAAAAGGATACTACCTGTTATTAAGAAATAGGAATGAACAATACAGACTAATTGAGGGAAATATTTTATCGGAACCCTTATTATTTCCAAATTTTGAATATTCTAAATCAAGGTCCTGTCCAATATCCACATTTACTACTCACGAATTTCCACTCTCAAAAATTCAAAACTTTGATTAATCAATTAAGAAATCATTAGTTTGGTATACTACAGGTGAAATAGCATCACAAATATAGCCTATAAAATGATTTAAAATTATCAATTTTCACTCCAGAACTATCAAGCACTCATAGAATCAAATATTATTATTCAATTCAGATAATGAGGCAGCATCACTACCGATAATTTATTCTTTATAAATTATACAATATTCGGATGTGTAAATTTGTGATTAAGAGCATAAAAAATAACTTTATTTTTGATGGTTAAGCTCACATGAGCTCAGTTAAAGTCGGAACAAATATAAATTTGCGTAGGAAAACCCCAGAATTAATTGAGAACGGTTTAAAATAAAAACACACCGATTTTGTCAATTCCACACATTACTAGACGTACAGGACTTGAGCATGATCATGTACCACAAAAATAGTGTAGAATAGAAAAATCTGTGTGCTTTCATTTCATTACCCATGGAACAGTCCTACTATAGAAACAGTAAATCTCAGTGGGATTTTTGAGAATAGGCTAGTTTGTTGAAAACTTGTTTTTTGAACTCACCGAATAAGGGTGCGCCCTTCCGAGTCCAAGAGACAACTGGCTTTGGATTACCAGTGACTCTTCCCTCGAAAAGAGCATTTCCGCCCTGAGCGAATCGAGCATTCTTGAATATTTGTTCGAAGACTGGGGGAGAAACACCGGGTGGTAACCTGCAATTCGAAATAACACATCAATTTATTTTATAAATAAACTAATAAAGCCTTTATCAAGTCTCCAAAAATCGATTTACAACATATTCTTCGGAAAGCTATTCATAAAACATAACGAACAATAATTAGCCTATTTTTTCAATTTTTAAACTCATTAAGAAAAAATTTCCTGGGAGAAACATCAATTTATTTACCAATCCAATGACATACAGGGTGTTTCAGGAGGAATGTGCAATACTTCTAAGGCTGATTCTTTACACCAAGTGAACAAAAAAGTACCATGAGACCAACCCCCAAAAACGCTTTGTTACTGAGATAACAATACCGGAAAATTGAGATTTTTCAAAATATATTATTTTTTCTAATTTTTAGAGGCTTTAGTGAGGTTCTGAAAAAAAGCAATTCCGATGTAAAATTAGCTGAGGAATTCAATGAAACCAGTTCCAAGTTTTTAACGTTAACGGTTATTGAGATAATTGGAAAAATATGCTAGAAAACGCCATTTTTCAACAATAAGGGTTATAACTGGATAAGGAATCATAAAATTGTATTTTTTATTACTGGAAGTTGAAGAGAATCGGATTCTAAAGAAAATGTTGGATGGCGGCGATTGTGTAAATCTTACCCAAATCTCAGAAATGGCGATCAAAAACCATGAAATTTACAAAAGTGATGAATTTGTGTTTAGTAGCAATTTTGCGATTTTTGATCGCTATTTCTGAGATTTGGGTAAGATTTACACAATCGCCGCCATTCAACTTTTTCTTTAGAATCCGGCTCTCTTCACCTTCCATTAATAAAAAATACAATTTTATGATTCCTTATCCAGTTATAACCCTTATTGTTGAAAAATAGCGTTTTTTAGCATATTTTTCCAATTATCTCAATAACCGTTGAAGTTACAGACTTGGAACTGGTTTTATTGAATTCCTCAGCTAATTTTACATAGGAATTGATTATTTTAGAACCCCACTAAAGCCTCTAAAGAATTAGAAAAATTAATATATTTTGAAAAATCTCAATTTTCCGCCATTGTTATCTCAGTAACAAAGCGTTTTTGGGGGTTGGTGATTGATGATGAACATAATTTCTTCATTTAGCTGTTAACTTTGACGGTGAATCCATCAACAAATAAATACCCCCCAACACCCCCCCCCCCGCAAACAATAACCAAAACCAGGATCATGCGTATGTATGGCATGCCATACTGGTTTTCTGTGGATCCCTATCTATTGCTTCATGGAATATTTTCTTCAATGAGATCTATCAAGTCTATTGTATTATTGATAAGTGGAATGAATACCCAATTATTATTATTATTATTAGTATATTCCAATATTAACTATTTTTAATTATTAATTTAACTGTCATTGGAAGCTAAACATAACCTACAAAAGACCTACCAATAGTAGAATGTTGAAGGAACGTATTCGGAACGAAGGACATGCTCTGTTGTATGGGAAAATTAGATTGAATGATTACTTGTTACAATAAAATTTTTAAAAGCTGAAGAACATGTGCCACGAAACATCGAATCAAATTGTAACATGATCTGGACTGGAAACCACGCTGAGCAGCGAGTTATTGGGAAGGCATGGATTCTTTGACCTTGAGACTTGACAGTTAGTTGTCAAACTCAAAACAGTGAACGTCAGCTGTTGAAACAGCTGAATGCTTGACCTTGGACAGCTATAGGAACGCGGGCAGCGCTCTGGGTGTACAAAAAGTGCACTTGTTAAAAAATGTATTTTCATAACATTTTTATTCTTCTATTTTTGCATATAATATTCTTGTTTGCTAATTTATTCAATTAAAGATAAAATTGGAATTTTCGTTATAATTATTACAATTTTCGGTAACTCTGCCATGTAAACATTGAATGAAGGTCCAGGATTAGTTGAGTGATGGTCCATGAAACTGAGTGTTTTGCTTCTTTTTAATCAAGTCGACTAATCAACATGGCAATGATCGAGCCCTCTGGTAGGGCTATTGGGCTATAAGTATTGGTATAGTTATTGGGGTTACTAGGTATAGTTATTAGGGTTATTAAATATAGTTTGTATAGTCTACATGAAAATGACTCCAACTCGGTCAATATAGGTTGAAAAATTATAAATTTGGTCTTAAATTGCAGGAAACATTCTGATCTACAACTTGAGATAAATTTTTGAAACAATATTGTTTGACCTGGAGTCATTTCCCATTTTGCCAGAATGTCTTCTTTGCTTGGACGAACTATATTTCTTGTATTTCATGAAACCATGCCTATGAAAGTACTATGAAATTCATGAGACATCCTACAGTATTTCCAGTGAAAACGATGCATACGATTATTAATACAGATTACAGAGTGATGTACATTGGATTTTCATGGTACTGGAAACGCGTTTTCAAGGAATCTGGTGTGCACCAATTTGTGTTGATCGTATGAACTGTATTTCTCTGTTTTAATGAAACAGCGAAACTATGGTTTCACATTTCATTTTCATGGTACTAGTTTCTTGCATCCTAGCTCAATTTCAGGAGGAGCGACACTGGAGCCCGAGCGCTCTGGAACCATTTAATTTTAAATAATATTTGGGGGATTTCGCTTAGAAAGTAAATGTGGACTACTGACTTAGCCTTTCTAGATTATAAACGTAAACACAATCCAAGTATAAAATAAAAATTTCGCCATTTGTAGGCTACTGATTTGCATGATTGAATGAATAGGCCTACCTACCTACACATGCTGGAGGCCGAGTTTAATTTTATTACATTTTCCAAAGGAGGTGAATGCGCTTCTGCGTAATTTATAGACTTTCCTCATTAAAAAAAAACTGCTGCCCTATGGTTATTCACCTACACTACAATACGTCTAAAATCAAAGTTCTTTCAATTCCTTTAATATGAAATTCTCTTCGAACCAACTTATTATTCGGGACCACTGAATTTTACCACCGAGACCTGACATTTCCTACTAATACCGGAGTCAGTTAGTAGGAAGTAATAGTAGTCAGATCAGTCATATCAATTCCACTGGCGGCTCGTGCACACGAAACACGTGAAGTGCTGTATACTAAAAGATACGGACACTTCACCTGTTTCGTGGGTACGAGCCGCCAGTGATCAATTCTTCCTCTACTTCCTCTCTCATACAAAATAAAATACTCCACAGCAGTACGCTACACAACTGTTCCCTAAATTACCTATTCATTCATCCACTTGATATGCACCTGTTGTTCGTCAACAAAACATTCTGGCTTCACAGGAAGAACCATCATCACAAGTTTGAGTGAAAGCAACGATTAGAATAGTGACACTCCCGCAGGGATTCTCATCTTGAGAATCTACTTTGATAACTTTGTATGAATATCGCGTATTGCAATACTAAGGCTATCTGTATATCTTCAGAAATTTAACCGTAGACACACAGATTTAGCCTTTCAGTTGGATGAAACTTTATATTAGAAAGAAAACCAATACTGAAGTCCAACTTACGAAAACTGCTGTTGCCCTGTTGTTTGCTGCACTACCATTCCTTGCACTGTAACACAAAATAAATATAAAAAGAACAAATTAATCAAGTTGTACACAATTATCACCAAATTATATCCAATTGTCATCAATTGCAGTAGTTATAAGATCTAGGATGATGAAAAAGCTTATTTCTCCCAAGTCTTGATCAATAGTAGATTCTTTCGGATCTAGCAAACAAAATTTATTTCCAATAAATTAGATAATAGGCTATCATATTTTTTCGATGAGAGACAATTACATATATTCATGCTTAGTAACATTTATGTTATGTGTGTATGTATAATGTGTCAACAAATGTACAAGAATACTTGAACTGAGAATCAGTTCCAACTTAATGAAGAACGAATAATTTCTTGTCGTTCGATTACAATTGATTCGATGCATTTTTCATTCTTAAGAAGTAGGCAGGATGACGAGATTGGGCAAGATTTCATTATTTTCGAGAATTGAATAACAAATTCTACAAATTTTTCATTTTATTTTTCAATTAGACACCAGAAATCCATTCAAAGTAAATTTTTCTTTTAAAGTAGACGGGATGGGATGATCGAGGTTAATTCTTTCAGAATAATTTTTCACCTACTACATAAAGGAATTCTTATAATTATAATAATATCATTTTTATTTTTCCAAACATAGTTCACTTCAAATATTTCGATTCTACGAGAATCCATAACAATTCAAGAATGTTTATTTTCAACGGTCTAGCTGAAGAAAGATGTTTGGAGAGAGACGAAGTAAAGGAATTCGTTTGTAACGAAGTGAGTATGTGTGGGTGGGTGAGTAGCGACGTTTCCTTGGCAGAAAGAAAATAATTTATTGGATGGAAATATTTGTAGGAAGAAACAAGAGAGATTGTAATAAAAATAACTGACTGAGAGGTACAAGAAATTGAAAGGAGATGAATGATTTAGATGACAGTTTTTTTGAAAAAAATGTACCAATCTGTACTGTTTGGTTTTCCAATAGAAATGGAATGAAAGATAACATAGTTTGAGTGAATAGTTTGGGTTTGAAATAGCAAATTGAACTCGTTAATAAGTAGAAACCATTTCTCCTGAAAGAAGTATAAGAAGGAAAAAAGACAATAGAAAAGGAGATTTAAAGGATGGTAAGATTCAAAGTAGGAAAAGAGTAAAAAAATGGGATAATTAAACTAAAAATGAGGGAGAAAGAGAAGGCTATAGGAAAAAGCATAGAAGAAATTTAAATTCGATAGGGAAATGAGAAAGAAGTAGATAGAAAGGGTAAGTTTGAATTCCAATAGGAATTTAGGAATTGAAATAGGAATAGGACTTCAGAGCAATAGAGAAGTAAAAGGGAGAAGAAAATAGGAAAAAGCGACACAAAAAGTAGAATATAAAGGAAAACCGCGGACATAGAGGAGAAAGAGCGGACATAATAGGAGGAAGAGTGAGAAGAGAAGAAAAGTAGGTAGGAGTGGAAATAGTATAGGAGGGAGAGTAGTGAAATGGAATGGAAACGGGGTTGGAGAAAAGAAAGAAGACAAAATAGAGGGTGAAGCACAAAAGGCTGTTGAGAAGAAGAAACAGCAGGTAGAGGATTAGAAGAATGACGAGAAAAAAGGTGTGAAGAAGGAGGAGGAGGAACAAAAAAGGAAGAGCGGAGATGAGAGAGAAATGGAGAATAGGGACGAGGAGCAAGAGAAAAACAGCAAATGGAGCAGGGAAGGAGAGAGGAGGAGATGATAAAGAAGAACTTTACTTACTACAGGTGAAATATTACAAGAAAATAGATTTAAAAATTAGTTTTACACAAAAAAATGTATAAAAAATTGTAAAAAAAAGTTAAAAAATTGTTGATAAGAGATAGAAAGATAATATAATAAGAGTTAAAGCGAGAGAGAGTGTGTGAGAGAGAGTGACAGCCCTTGCTGCATAGTGCGACGGTGTCTATTTCGGTGTGTATCGTATTGCGCGCGCCCATTTTCGGTGTCCCACTCGCGGCTATGCAACACGTCACACCGCCACCGCCACTACCACGAAAACACAAATCTCAAGACAACCACCCCCCTTCTATGTTTGCGGTCGGAAGCCGTGAGAACGTCTCTTCACTTCTCTACTCTTCTCTTCACTCCTCTTCTTCACGGCCCACGCAACAGTTCAATTAACACGTGCGCGGCCATTAGAAAAATAAACACCTCAACGAAAAGTAAACTGTGCCGCTGCGCCCCCCTTCCGGGGGATACAGCGAATGGACGAATCCAAACGAACTTGGGACTTTGAAGGCCACTGTCTAGAAAGAATTACTGAAATGTTCTGGAATACTTCGGAGAATTGTTGTTGGTTTCCAATTCATTGATAACCCAAACATGCTGCATCCAGACAACATTACAGCGAAGAGTGAATATAAACAATGAATGATTTTTGCAAATAGAACTCCAAAGGTCGCTACGTTGATAGAAATATTTGGATGTTCTATGAAGCTTTGTATGGGTGAACACTCTGAAATTGTAATTGAGGGTTGTATGACAAATTGTCAGTTGACAATTCATTCTGAATAAATAAACAATGGCCTTTTTTGCAAATAGAACTGCAGAGGTCGCTACGTACAAAGAAATACTTCAATGTTCTATGAAGCTTTGTATTGGTGAACACTCCAATGAAATGGTGAAAATTGTAATTGTATGACAAATTCTCAATAATTGACAATTCATTCTAATTCACATTGACTACAATCATATAAAATAGTTTCAATTCAATCTAACAATCTAGCCTGAAATGTTGTTGAAGATGTCTCATTTAACAAGCAGTGCTTGATTTTAAAGTGTTCTGTGACGCAAATCAAACTAAAACAAGTGTATTTGTGAATTGACCCAGCTATGGACTACTTACAGAAACTTACAACAATCAAAATAGTATATGTGGTAAGAACAGTTCATATATGCGCACCTATTCAAATTGTTTCAATCAACTGTATTTCAAGTCATATGTTTCCCGCAATCCATATGTATTCCTGAAGAAGAATTCATATAAATTCAGTTGAACCGCGACTGCCATCAAAGCAATACCTCATATAAACCTCTTATTGTAATTCATAATAAATCTTTATTTGAAGTAATTTAACTCGGTCCTCCGTTATTTATAGTGTAAACCTCAACAATATGTATCAACTGTTTTGAGAATAAATCAGCTAATGACTTTACAACAGAGGAATGATTAAACCAGAGGAAGGGAAAAGACAATTTATAATTACATAAGTCTGTCTGTTTGATGTCTACCGGATGGTTTGTCTATCACCTTCACCTTGGAAACTTTCAACAAACATAGGTGCTATTACAGGAGAATCAACATTTTTCAGGCTTCTAGCCAAAACTGTTCGCTGGAATAGGATGTTTATATGACAAATCCTGGCAATAATATATATTACCTGGCGAATATGTATTTCTTTATTCAAGGAAATAGATAGAGGTTATAGAGGATAATAGAAGGTAGGTACTATAATAATAGCGATAGCCTGATAATGATTAATGATGACAATGTATTGGCCCATTACGATCTGCGATGTTTACTGTCTTGTTCATCTCTTATGAAGTAAAAAAAGTTAAAACAGAAGGCTTTAATAATTTTTTTTCATGGAAAAACATAGTCAACAAGTGGATATTCTCAAAACGGTGATTATGTTTCCAGAGTTGACGAGAGTTGAGTAACAGACTTTACTTGTTATTCTAAAAATGTTGTTTAAATGGAGTAGGTAATCCCCCATTCTTCCACAACTTCAGACTTCAATTGAAGAGAGACAGATCAGCTAACTATTCTGAAAAAAATCTTCACAGAGAAAAGAGTAGAATGTGGAAAAACCGCTCCAACTACAAAAAGTGAAGCAACTTGTTGAAATGAGAGTTAGTTTTCTAAACTACAATAGAATTCTAATAGACGCTGATTGAATGAAAGTTGACTGGACGTTTTTATATTGATCAAGGTGCATATTCCCTATATGTACATAACAACTTACCACTCTGAGATCCAACACGTAAGAACTGTGTCAAGGAGTTGATACTTAATTACTAGAATCGTACCTTCTGCAGTTAACTACTGTCTCTTTTCAACTAGTGCTACCAGTAGCATTTTTCCAAGTTTCATCAGTGATTCAGACAAAAAGAAAAATATTAAGTCAGTTACTTTCCACAAAGACTTGCAAATGGTAGAGATGGTACTGCAGTAGTTTACTTTGGGAAATGCAGCTTCTGGTATAAGGCATTATACTGAAACTGGTTCCTTAACAATGTGAATTTGCATTCCTGGTTTTGTTTCAAAACCTTGAGGAAGATCTTCTGGGAATTGTGATCCCAGATAGGATTTAAATAGCCACAGAAATCTGAGTTCAATATATTCAAGATTGATCAACTTGAAAGCCAAAAAGCTCTTTTCTCTTTATTAAAGCACAGAGAAGGATTTACCCTCTCTGTGATTCAAGTACTCCTTTATTCGAGTACCTACTCTTTTAGTATTATAAAACAAAACCTGAACTCTTTTTTATCTTCGAAAAGAACTCTTTTCTCTATTTGTTAGTGTTTAATTGAATAGGTTGTTTCTGCAGTTGTAGGTATGCTACTGTTAGATGGGAACAATATTTTCATTAAACATCAATAAAGATAAAATCAGGGCTTATAGCCTAAGCGCGATAAAATTAAGAACATTGGTTCAAAAATATAGGATTGTTAGTTTCTGATAGCAATAATCTTGATTTGTAAGTGAGTTATGGAAAATGTATCTATTCTAATTGTAAAAAGATGACATTCAAAAATTTATCACCATCGATCGAAGTATCTATGAACAGTAGCTTTGTTTTCCATGTGAATGGCATTCGAACGAGAGAATAACAAATTTGAGCTTGCTGATAACGTGTATATACATACGTCTGACCAAGTGTACAAGTCTGAGCAAGTCTGAGGATTCATCTAACTACCCATCAATTGACTTATCAATTAAAAACGCATCTGTAATTTCACAGTACAGTTTCTACCAATCTAATTGGATCATTATTTTTATAAGTACATATCATTTTCGCCCACACAATAATATTTTCTCTCCCCACCAATACATCAACAAACTCATCAATCGGTGCAATAAGAAACCGTGCGAATCTCAACTCAGAAAAACACACACGCCAATAAACGGTGTAGGCTACAATGAAAACCACGATAAGGAAGAATATTCTCACACGCTTCGATTTTCCAAAACATTTCCTGCCTTCAGTCGAACTAGGTGAGATCCTTGGTTTTGTTTTACTATCTATCAAGTTCTGGGCTACATAGACCTAGTTTTAGCAAGGCTACGAGAATGAGAGTCCCTGACGCTCTTCTTCATGAAGAACAATTTTTAAAGATGATTAGTTCCAGTTACTTCACGTTGAGTCTCAGACAATAGATTACACATTGATGATATTGAATTCGTTCTGGTCGAAGCACTCAAAGTTAAAGGAATGTTCTCTAAATTTGCAGAAAATTAAAAAGTTTTTTTCTCATCCAAAAAATTAAAGATTCGTATTTCTCAAATTGCAATGGAAATAGCTTGATTAATAAGTCATGTGCCATGCGTCTTCATGGAGTCATGGAGTGGAAGAATAAAGAAGTTAAATTATAATGATATATTCTAAAATAAGAACGCATTCATTTAATATTGCTTTGGTTGATCACAAATTCATCATGAAATCATTCTAACCAAGCACAATCAGAAAGTATCACAAACTATAATCAGTAATTGAAATTACAGTCCAATCCCAAACCATTCAGAAATTTTAATGGCTTCTCGTTATAACATTGGTCACCCCATTACGGGTATAATAGGCCACGCCTCCAGCCAATCACAAGCGAGCAATGGCGAACGAACTCGGAATGTCCATTTCCATGTAAATCTACTGCGAAGAGGTGAATATGTGGTTCAATTGAATTCTAACATAATATTAAGATAATATACATTAGAGGTATATAGACTAGGCCTACAGCTACAATAATTGAAATGTCTTGTTTCGTTATTGATTATAATAAGAGTTACATAATTTCGTAAGCATATCCTACATGATTAAACTATATGAAAATCACTAATGATAAACAAACGAATGCAAGAGAAAAAAGTAAAATTAGGATTAGTAATAATACATAATCTTTGAAAAAGTAAAATAACAAATAGAAAAAGTAGAAAAACAAATTGGTTAGTTGTAGTAAGTGATTAGTATAATGCAAAACAACCGGAATTTAAAGATACAACCCATAGCCTATCAAAGAGAACATGTTACAAAATTTTCTAAATTATTATAAATTCAATATAATAGACAAAATTATTATACAGCATACAATCCTCTCAAATCCCGCCTGAAAACACTGTCCAACCCAAACAAATCAATCACACTATTTAGCCCATTATATAGTCTGAGAGGTCTGAACAGAGGAGCATTGAAAGCACTGACAGTTCTACTCCTGATGAGATCAAAGGTAGGACAATTTCTAGAATTGAATGAGGGAACATGGAAATTCATCAAGGAAAGAAGCTGAGGAGAGGAGAAACGACCCCCGATGAGACCATGAATGAAAATCAAGGAGTCTCTCTCTCGTCGCAACCTCAGTGACAAAAAGTGAAATGTCCTCCTCAACAGGTCAGTTGGATAACCCACAGGACAAGATCTCCCAAAGTGTTTGTAGAATAAGAACCTCAGGAATTTGTTCTGAACCACCTCAAGTCCATGAGAATACACAAGAGTGTAAGGATTCAAAATATCCAAGAAATATCCAAGTAAATATACTGCGAAGAGGTGAATATGTGGTTCAATTGAATTCTAACATAATATAAAGATAATATACATTAGACATTTATAGACTACAATAATTGAAATGTCTTGTTTCGTTATTGATGTCATTATTAGTAGTATCAGTTCTTTCATAGCAGGCGATGAGGTCAGACCTAAACATTTTTGAATGAATATTCGAAGATTTTGATTGCAACATCATCTACATTAATTGAAAGTGAAATAAGAATAATTATGAAACAGTAATATTATTCATATGATTGAATTGAAATAGAAGGCCTACCAAATATTCCAAATATTCATTGTGAGAATCAGGATGAATGATTTAAATTGTTCAAGATTTATTGTTTACGTTTCAGTGCAGTCACCTGTACTGTGGATCAAAACTTTGTTGACACACATCAAAGAAAAATCTCTTGACCGCCGGTGATTTTTGTCGCCAGTCAGTAGTTATGATAGGTTTGGCGCCAATCTTCACTGGCAGATTTTCAACAAATTTCAAAGTTGAAGCCAAAAAATGCCATTGACAGTTTTATTGTCTGCAGAAGAGTGAAAAATTCACTTCGTCGCATTCGAATTTTCTATGATCATACAAAACGGCAGTGTACATCAATACATTTAATCATGCATTCGAATAGATACAAAATAATGCCAAGAATAAACATGCTGTAATAAGCCGATTTTCAACCCTCCATAATGAAAAGGTCGAGTTTTCAGTACACAGAATTTTCGGTCAACAACTTCAGAAGAGGAAAAAAATACTTTCAAAGCAATGAAAGTGATCAAAAAACTTGTTGAATTGGAAATTGTATACTTTGTATAGAGATCTCTATACGAAAAAGATAAATCAAGAAAGAATTGAACTATGCAAGTAATTTTTATGTTTGTGATTATCTTATTCTTTAAACTTGAAAATTATATTGAGAAAAAAATCTATTAGGAAGAGTATTCCTTCGTTCCAGCTAATTCTGAAGATTTGTTGGTGTTCTCTAGTCAATGGTTATGAATGAGACTATTGCTTAAGTCAAGTCACGGCTGGTGCCCACATACGAGGTGAAGAAGTTACACGCTCCAGAGACCAGAGAGCCAAAGAAGAGTGATGAGAGACGCATTATAACGAGATGAGCAATCAAAAGCCCATAAATTCTACCAGATGCTCAAGTAGTTCTAAAAAAAAATTGTTTTGATAGATATAACCAACATAATCGCCCAATAATCTTCACCAAATAGGCTATACTATATTGTAATCTTACACTTCATAAAAATTCCAATCTTGCTTACAGTAATCAACAAAACTGGATTATCATGACTTTAGAATAACTGATTCATTTTTGTAATTTTTAATACAAATTTTCCTTTATCTCAGTTCCAATATACCTTTTCAGATATTTTATCACCTTTTTTTAGACCTAATTATGTCCAAGCAAAAAAGATATTCTGGAAAGTTGGGAAAATGATTCCAGCTCGGTCAGTATTGGTTCAAAAATTATTGATAATATTAATTTGGTTTCAAATTGTAGGAAACATTCAATACCCTATTTCCTCCTCCATCGTTTGCCTTTTCCCTTTCACTATTGCTATTTGCCAGTTCTCTCCACTTTCAACATTGCATTAATTCGACCAACAAAATTTGGTCTGTTTAATATTTACGAGAAACAACAAACTGTGTAATCTTTTCAAAAGTTCTCTCCTCTTATTACTTAATTCATTCTTAATCAATGCCTTTGAATCCTCAGAGGATTAATATCTGGAAGAATCTGGAGACTGACAGCATTCGACCTTCCCAGACATCGGCTATGAATCATTATAATGATAACAAGAGAGTGTGCCATCAGAAATAATAAAATTCAGAGTTCATCTTATTTACTCTCTTCTTCTTTTTTCCTCCTCCTCCTTTTTCTTCTTCTTTTTCTTATTTTTCTTCTTCGTCTTCTTCTCTTTCTTTTTCTTCAGTCGGCATCTCCGTAATAAATTCGTGGCAAGACATTCGAAGATTACAAGGTGATAACCTGAGCGAACATTACGTCTGCCAGCCAACCTTTGTCATTGGGCGTTCGTAGTCTATGCAGATTCCTTCGCTTCTTACTTGACAACAGTCTCTCTCAGCTCTCTCACCCTTGCCTCTTGCCAATTCCGTTATTGGAACAAGGACAGCCGAGCCTGTCTGTCTTCACCGACTAACTGGGAGCTAAAGCATGAATGCAATGGTAAATAGGCAGCTGTAACGTCGATAAATCACAAGTGACAATGTGATCGAACCTAATATTGTCGACTATTTTAAGGTGAAGGTGGTTCGGGCGGGTCCTCAATCCATCATATTTATGAGTATGATTTGTAGTTATGAGTATCATATTTATTGAGTTCATATGTGAGCGCGATGATGTAGATCTTATCACAGTAATAAATTCATGTATGTAATTAGAGTCATAAGCCTTTATAAAACACGTAGTTTAATCTTTTTATTTAAAAGTTCCATTCGAGATTGTATTTATGCAATAATGTGTATGTATCATTCATATGTTATTTCAACAAATCTGATGAACCTTTATTAACACAAGGTTCAATAATTGAGAGTAGCATTCGAGAGATAAGAGAATAGTTTACCAACTCTCGACAGTGTTTGTTTTCTTTACCAACACGACTTAATCAAAGACAAGGATCAATCTCATCGAGAACATGAAGTGATAGATTTGTTTTTTCAAACCTTTGCATTGCATTGAATTGAGGATCTTTAATAATAAAATAAATAAATAAATAAATAGAATTTTATTGCCATTCAACTTTACAGTTACAGACAACGTCAATCAGTTAAGCTACAAGTCAAACATTATCACAGCCATGAAAATGTAGTCATAATTATTATAATAATAATAACAGCAACAAAAATAATAATATAAAAATATGTACTTATAATACTTGAACCATTTGTATCAATAATCAGGGTTTAATATTCTCATATATCTCATAGAATAATATTTTGAGATTCAAAAAACTCATTAACACAGTAAAATGGATTTTTAATAAGCCAACTGTACAACTTTTTTTTAAAACTGGAATTGGGGCTGTCATCAATTCTGGTGGCAATTCATTGAACATTCTTACACCAACAACATCATAGCTATTCCGCGATCTACACAGCCTGCAAAAAGGTGTATCAATATTTCCATTACTCCTAGTGTTGTGAGAGTGTATATTCCTTCTCAGGTGATGATGAGATAGATTGTTCTTTGTGTGTGTGAGAGCAATATATATGTAAAGGTTTATTACGGTCAATATCCTAGTTTCAATAAATAATGGTTTACAGTGAGCCAATCTGTTAGAGTTGTTATTATTCTTATAACCTTTTTCTGCATTAAAAGGACATCCTGCATATGTGCGCTATTTCCCCAGAGTAGAAGCCCATATGAAACTATGCTTTGAAAGAACGCAAAGTATGCATACCTTACATATGCATTGGGGACGTAGCTCATCAAGTTTCTCAACAAGTTCACAACTCTGGATAATTTAACACTGATATATTTAATATGTGGCTCCCATGTCAATTTTCTATCAATGTAAACACCCAAAAACTTTACGCTACCAGCATCCAAATTGCTCTATAAAATAGGATCTATAAAGAGAGGGTACCATTATTCACCATTCCGTATGGTAAAATTAGAGAAAAAATAGAAATTTGAAAGAAGGCCATTGATTAGAAAACTATTTTGGTGTACATTAAGCGAGCCAATTTTTTATAGTCATATAGTCCATTAGTTACATCACATTTAAAAGCAGTTAGGACAATTTTTTTAGATTTTTTCTTTGGGAGTTTTGATCAAATGTAAAAAATTTCTATTCGGCCGATTTTCGTTTACTTTTTCTCAATCGACGCAGATTTCAGTCCTCTTTAATTTCTATTCAGAGCACTTTTCTCTAGGATCAACCGTTTTCGGGTAATATGCGAAAAACTAAAAAAATTTACCTTCTACCCCACTTCCCGCCCTATGCTCACCCCCGAGGTACGGGGACTTTTAGTATGTTAACCTCCCAACTAGTCAAAACAAATCCCCGAGGTCAAAAATTGGGGCATATTTCATGCACTCTATAATGCTTTATTGACTGGACTAATAGTCTACAGTTAGGTCAGGCCGTTTATTTTTGTCCCTCAGATTTAATGTCAATTCAATTCTCATCCAGGAATGATGTTCAAATTCTATTGATTTCATGATGAAATATGAACATACGTATATGACGAATTTACGATCGAGAGTGAGTGTTTGATTCTCTCTTGATAGATTCAACTCTCATCTATTGTGAATGAGGAGTTTCAAGGAGATCGATTTCGATAATGCATGCAGACTTTTTGCGAGTGATCTTGAATACTCAATACTCTGAAAGCGGACTTTACCAAATATAGACAAATCATAGCAAGATATTATCATTATCATGCAGTAAGATTTACTACCAGTGCATGTTCAATTTCGTACAAGAATAATAAGAATTTTATCAATAATATACCAACAGCTGGTGATCGTCCTTCAATATTCTGGCTCACCGATTGCCATTGACCTATAACTTACTTAACTACATCGACCATAACTGGATAAAATTGATATGTAGAGTTGTGATTATTTACTCTCTGATATGATTTATGACGATTTGATTGATCTTACTATTGAAAAATGACTTTCAATAGCTCTCAGATTAATGCAATATCTTGATTATAGATTTCGTCATCTTTCATCATCATATTTCGTCTCTTATTACTCACGCACATGCCATGATACGCATAATCTCTTGATAAGGATATTTTTATTGGAATTTATGATAGTATTTGGACTTATTTATTCAAGAATGATTGATTATCACTGTTATGTTATTCCTTATTGATAGAAAAAAATGAGATTTTTGAAACTTTATTATGAATCGACATAGTTTATCAATCGAGCTTCAACTAAACTGCAACCGTTTCAGTTGAATGCACTAATATTTTCCTTTAAAAGCTCAACGGAAACCGGCGACATAAAACAAGGAGAAAGTAGTAAACGGTGCACTTAAACCTACGAATATTATGAAAGGAAAGTTGTAGTTCCGTATTGATTCACTATGAACGATAACCTAGACATTGTCTGCGATAATAGTGATAGATTGTTCCCATTGATTTCACTCAAGTCGAGGAATCACTCCTTCAAAAACTTGGGCACTGCAAGAGCCCACTTCAAGAGTCTTCCACTTCAATTGATTCCACTATGATGATGATGATGATAATAACATTAAATTTATTCCTTACTAATAAGTGAGGAATTTCATATCAGTAATTAAATTACTCTTAAATTTTCCATACCTAACCACTATAAAGTACGCTGAATTATAAATTTCTTCATTAAATACGCTTCATGAAAGGTATCATATTAATTTGTTTCCTTTTGGAACAGAGCTGTAGTCAGAGTCATCACAATGTAAAGGACCCGGATAGTGAAGAACTTCACAGATTCAAACCAAACACAGCCTCAATGAACAACCCCTGCTGTGACACTAAAATAAAGCTACGTACCAGAAAATAATAATTTCGAATTCGATATTCCCATTCTTTTCCCCAACCTTGGAGTGCATTTTATTTATGGCTCCATGGTTGGAATGCTTTTTCTTCCTTCAAATCGTTTAGAACACGAGAATCTAAACAATGAATGGTCCAAACGTTTGTTATCAGAAGTAGAATAGTAATACTGTCGTTGATCAAATAATCTTCCAAGAATGCAACAAAAGAAGCCGGAACACCTCCCATAAAGTTTATCAATTTCTCATGAAATATGAAATGATCGACTGCTTATAAAACTGAAGTACGAACTTCCATTTACCGCATCAATAATAAAGCATTTTCTTGTTTCACATAACAATCTTCATGGAAGTGAGTAGCATAATATAAAAATTTGATACCAGAGTTTAATCAGACGTTCAAATATACACCGTAGTTCATAAGTAAACACACTCCTAAAAGTTCATAACAAAATTATCCTAAAGCATAGTTCGAGATTTAAGCAGATTGGTTGTTCTTAAAAGCATAATTGGTAAGAGCGTGAGTGAGAAAGATAGATTGTGAGAGGTAGAGAGAACGAGAGAGAGAGAGAGCATGCTATAAGAGAAAAAGGTAATTGACAAGCAACATAGGAAGCCAATTGTCACGCGGACTAAAGGTCATTGGCCGGAGTTCAAGGCCAGCACTATCATTTTCATTAGACCCACTTTCTTGGATTTTTTTGGAGAAGTTGATTCGACCAAGTTGATGTGTGGTGGTGAGTTACCGGAACTCTTCTTTCTAACACATTCCAATTTTAAATTATTTATTTCTCATTTATCTAAGAATACGGTACCGGTAAGGATGTGAATAAGGAAATAACTCTTTTTGAATTTCAACTTTCTTCGGATTCGGTTGATTCTGAATTTTCGAAGGATATTGATTCAGGCATGCCTTACTATACAGTGAATATTCTGAATAAACTTTCATCTAAACAAAATTCCTTCAAGTTGGGAAGTTGCAAAGTGGGATACATAAATACACAGACACACATTGTGTAAACGAATAGAAGAAGTGACTGAGAAATGTTGGTAAAAGGATGTCTCCCTAATATCACACAGATATAATTCTGTATTACAATGCAGTAATGCCATATCACAGTAACAGTACTGGAGCATGGTGTAAGCTTTATTTGACGAATCAAATTCGAATCGTCTAGTTCCTTTATGTCTCAAACTCATGCGGATTCAATACCTCGAAATCTGAATAGAAATCGTATAAATTCTTCACATCTATGCTTCACAATAATTCATAAAGATAATAGTTTACAAATATACCCACGTCAATTCAATCAAATCAAAATAACTTACAGTAACCATCTTATCCAAATCCAATCAAACAAGATGATCATGAGGAAGTCAGAAAATAAAGAACCCTTCATATTTTGACAGGAACGGCCTCTAAAATCTCCCTCAATCTTAGTTCGTATGTGAAAACTTTCAATAATTTGAAGAAATTGATAATAATTCTGATTGATTTTGTAGTTTCTTTAGATCAAGCTTTATCCTTTAGATCAATCTATTCTTGATAGATTTAGTTTGCGTAATAACCTCTTTTTCTCAGTTCTATTGAAATTGATATTATCTCTACTAAAAAGATGAAAGGGTCAATTAGGCAAGGCGGATAAACAATAATACACAGTACTATCAATTTTTCCAGCCTACACTGTAATACGAGGCCTATGTAATGCAAATTGCCTGAATGGTTTTGTAGTAATTTGGATAATGATGTTCATCAAAATTCTTCCTCTATCATCTTCAAGGAATAAAAGTAATGTCATCATTGTCATAAGTCGAGTCATACCAGCCAATGCAAAATACTAGTTGCTAACAATTTGAAGACAATAACCTCGACCAACTTTCGTGGATATATCTCACGCTTTGGCCTTTCGTTGGTTATGGAAATCACCGTGTACTCCGCAATGCAAATTATGCATTCCACTCAATCATATACATCTTATTTTCTTGTGTAACTGTGATGGAGTGCTGGAATTGTTAACACAATTTTCTCTGGAGTAGAATGAAAATTACATCAATTTGTACAATAGTAATTGATTTCATTTGTCATTCATTCATGGAAGAACTTCTTTTGATTAGATTGATTCATCCAAATTATATAGACACAGACAGACAAATCCAAATCAATTTTGACGATTGATTAAAGAAATGAAGTGGATGATTGCAAAGCAGGGAATTAGTTACACTAGAGTTGAACGCATAGAGATAGTCCAATGGAAACTGGACGAACATCAGAGAGTTGTTGGAGTTCAAACTGATCATAATCTTCATTAATGTAAATTGAATTAATAAAATCATGGATCACTCGTCATAATATTTGGTTAGGCCTACGAATGTAATTGAAGAATCAGTCCAATTAAATCTTTAATGCGAATTAAATTGGAATTATGAAAGGGCGATTTGTAGGGAATGTAGCAACACATTTAAAATTACACGTAGATGCCTATGAAATCATGAATCTCTTAAGACAATCGAGATCATAGATTTAGATAATTAGATTGTTGGAGTGATTTTTAAAAGAACAAATTCACCAAAATTAATCTGGTTGAACTCCACTAACTAATTTACAGCTTTTAGAGGGGAAATTCGTTAAAAAAGTTTTCGTCAAGAACAGTAACAACAACCGTCTAACAAAACCAACCGTTTCCCTTCAGGAATTACAAAAACAATAATTCTATTTGCGAAGGAGGTGACCATCGAATAAAATAGAGCAAAACTTATTGTAGCCTATGCTATGAATGAAGGTCGTTTACCTGAATGCAGTCGCCTGTAGGCGGACGACACGGGCAGATACCCTGGCCGTGACGTCACCATATTGACAACCGTCTCGCGCTGCTGCTTGTGCACCGTTATGAACGACATTTTCACAAAGTTTTCATAGATCACAGTACGTATCACTTGAAGAATGTTCCATTGTGGTATGGGATTTCTAGTCCGTAGTAGTCACTATGAGAGAGTTTCATGATGATGGGGTCCACATTTTCACACTGGTATGATTTGTTGTTACATTATGTTGTGTTTCAAGTTCAAGATCACTCTGAAAGATTGAGCATGATTTTTTTATTAAAGAGTGGAGATGGTAAAGAACATGGTGTGAAAGGAAAATGAGTAGAGAAGGAGAATGATCTCAAAGAGAAGAGTGATAAGGATGGAAAGGCATGGAGCATGGAGAAGGATGTTAAAGATATGATTGAAAAGGAAGATTCGATCTTCTCAAGACAATCTTGAGTCCATAGCCTACTCCATTCACCGAGTGATTGGTGCATCTTTCAGGTGTTACAAATCTTTGTACCTTGAGTTTTTTTAACATTATTATTATGCTACGTTGTTTCACGGTTTCTCCTGAACAATGTTGAATAGTCCAATCTAAGCAGGTGCCAAAGAATAATAACACCATAGAGATTGAATAAGAAGTATTATGGATCACCCTCATTGACATTCTTTTGATAACTTTCTATAATATTTTGACCTGATTGGTAGGCTAGAATACGTCATATTGGAGAAAATGATTAATAAGTGATTTGGATTCATTTATGTTATAACATCAACCTTGCACTGGCGGCTCGTGCCCACGAAATAGGTTAAGTGTTCGTATACAGGGTGTTTCAGGAGGAATGTGCAATACTTCTCAGGCTGATTCCTTTCACCAAGTAGACAAAAAAGTTCCATGGGACCAACCCTCAAAAACGCTTTGCTACTGAGATAACAATGGCGGAAAATTGAGATTTTTCAAAATATATGAGTTTTTCTAATTTTTTAGAAGCTTTAGTGAGGTTCTAAAATAATCAATTCCTATGTAAAATCAGCTGAGGAATCCAATAAAACCAGTCTGAAGTCTGTAACACTAACGGTTATTGAGATAATTGGAAAAATATGCTTGAAAAACACCATTTTTCAACAGTAAAGGTTATAACTGGATAAGGAATCATAAATTTGTATTTTTTATTAATGGAGGTTGAAGAGAGTCTGATTCTAAAGAAAAAGTTAAATGGCAGCGATCGTGTAAATCTTACCTAAATTTCATAAATAGCGATCAAAAATTGCAAAATAGCTACTAAACACAAATTTATCACTTGTGCTATGTTTTGTCAAATTTTGCGATTTTTGATCGCAATTTCTGAGATTTGGGTAAAATTTACACAATCGCTGCCATTAAACTTTTTCTTTGGAATCAGACTCTCTTCAACTTCCATTAATAAAAAATACAAATTTATGATTCCTTATCCAGTTATAACCCTTATTGTAGAAAAATGGCGTTTTTCTAGCATATTTTTCCAATTATCTCATTAACCGTTAACGTAACAAACTTGGAACTGGTTTCATTGAATTCCTCAGCTAATTTTACATAGGAATTGATTATTTCAGAACCTCACTACAGCCTCTAAAAAATTAGAAAAATTAATATATTTTGAAAAATCTCAATTTTCCGCCATTGATATATCGGTAACAAAGCGTTTTTGGGGGTTGGTCCCATGGAACTTTTTTGTCTACTTGGTGTAAGGAATCAGCCTGAGAAGTATTGCGCATTCCTCCTGAAACACCCTGTATTTTACTATACAGCACTTCACCTGATTCGTGGCCATGAGCCGCCAGTGACCTTAGGCCCAATGTTTTTAAAGTAAATTTGATACAAAAAGCAAAAAGGAAAATATTGTGAAATTCCGAATCTCGTTTTGACCTTGATATAATCTGCGATTATCAAACGCGCACATTACGCTAAAATTCATTTACAATAGCTCAAGAGCAGTAAAAAAACAGTTTGATTGACAGTTTATAATGAATTTAATAATAATTCTATTGGTAGAATTCTTGCTTTTCAAAGTGTATTTTCTAAAGAAATTTGAAGTAGTTGGATATTTATGAGCAAGTAAAGGGATAGTAGGCTAAATGAATGGGACAAATTAGGTAGTTTAATCCACTAGGTAGTAAAATGATCATGAATGGTTCAGGTGATTAATTTGAAACCCAGTACTTCAAGGTTATTGATCTGGTTGATCTTGAATGCATCAGAAGACTAACAATAACAAGATACATAACTTTTTGAATAGATTATAAAACGCTTAGTTCATACGATATATGGATGAGAAGTTACAAAAGAATACCATTTGGTGCTATCAACGGCTGCATAAAATCAGAGAGAATCCTAGAATTAGATAGAATTGAATAGAGCTCTATTATTCTATGATAAAATCTAGTACATGGTAAATCATCAAAGACACTTTAGAGTTCACACTAGACACTGTTTTCTGATACACCAATTAAATCCAATTTTTTTTGTAAGTGATATTCTTTCCATCTTCTCAATGTAAATTCTGTGAATGGAATTCACAATCTAATTCCTATGTATCAACATGAAGATTATGCTCCTACTGAATATAGTAAAAACCAAACAATGTACTAGATATGGAGCAAAGAATAATTTGAGCAAATATAAGTTGTAAATTTGTTACATTGAACATGAGTTATTGATGTAAAACTCGACAGAACTAGCATGGCCTGTGAGATGCATTGATTTCCTTGATATTTATGCTATATCGTTCAAATAAATCTGAAAAGGTAGAAGCCAAGACTCAAGATTTCAAAACAGTCAAGTTAATAGATGGAATGACAAGATTTGAAAGAGATTTTTAATGTTAATATAAGGTAGACATAGGAAGAATAAAACGATTCCAAGACAGATCTAATCTGTTGAAGACAGACAAGAATGACAAGATTTAAAGACAGATCTAGCCCGTTGATCAAATCAACCAATTGAAATGATTAATGGGGATCTTGACCTTGACGTGTATCAATTTATTTGGGAGAGAGGAATAGAAGGACCAGCCGGAAAACACATAAACACATCACAACAACAATAATAAAAAGGTACCGCTAAAGCCCGGTGTAGACGGTAAACCCTTCACCGCACTCTTTTAAACACTACGCACAACAACGCACGAATTCACACACGCGTCACTCGCGTACTGGAGAATGATAACGAACGGGGGTCATAAACATGTTTATATTATTTGACTGGAGTTAGGTACGCGCTCTGGAGAATGATAGTATACACCCAACGAAGGGTGATAGCCGTCTGGTTCACGGTTGCTGGCTGTTCACCGACTCCAGTGAGTTCCAGGCGAGTGTGTGCGTGCGTGTGACAATACAATGTCCAGGCTATCCTTCACCTTCTCTCTCAATCATTCCAACTCTCCATCAATCTATCTCTCTCTTTTCTTTCAGCGCCTACGATACGCCTTCCGCGCTTCCTTCCTCAGCCAGTGAGAAGGAGAGAATTTGACAATGAGAGAGAGTGAGAGAGAGAGTCTTGTTGAGTGTGTGTGTGTCCAGCTCGGTTTTAGCCAGCCGACCGCGAAAGTACGTCTTTTTAATACTTTATAAGGAATAAACGCGCGCCGAACCAATGTCAGTCAGTTGGTTGTGAGAGGGTGCAAGAGGGGGAGAGACGGGCACGAGGTCGAGTTACAAGAATGTGTGGTGACGAAAACTGGAGAAGTAGGGTTGAGAGAGAGGAGAATGCGGTGGAGAAAAAGGAGGAGATGGAGAAGAAGGAGGTGGAGGATAAGTAGGAGTAGGAGGTTGGAAAAATGATAAGAAGAAAGAGAAAGAGGATAAGAAAAGGTAGATTTGAATGTGAGAATACTAAAAAAAGTAAACACAGAGAAGATGAACGCAAATTTTGAAGAAAGTGCCAAGGTGGATATTATGTTGAAGTCGAAAGAGAATAATTATGGATCGAGGCGGAGTTGAAAGAGAAGAATAATAAGGAGAAATGACTATGAAAAGAAGAAAGCGGAGAGAGAATAATGTAAAAAGGAGGATGAAGAAGGGAAAATAAAGAGAAGGGATGAGCAGGATGGGGGAGGAGAGTGCCAATTTAGAGAAAGAAAGCAACAGGGAGCGGAGGTGGAAGAGAAGTAAGAAGAAATAGAGGAGGAGGAAGAAACGAAGGAAAAGGAGAGGTGTTGAAGTAGATAAAGATAAAAAAACAGTAAGAGATGTACAACAAGAAAGGATAGAGAGCAAAAAATTGGAAAATTTGAGGACAAAAGTGAAGAGAAACTGACAAGATCGTGTGTGTCAATAGTGAGACAATAAAAATGTCACGTCGCATTGCAAAAGAAAAAATAGAAAAGTGTGTTTTTTTAAAGATTTTTAGAAGAAGATAGTGAAAGTGATGTCATATATAGTAAAATAAGTCGTATAAGAGTGAGTGTGAAGTCATATAATAGTAAGAAATATGAGAGAAGAGTCAGTGAGATTGGTCGAAATGGAGAGTATGTTTGAAAAAAAAAACAAAACGGAGGGATGACGTTTGAAAATTGTGTCACTAGTACTAGTTGCAAGAATTAAATTCCTCTAAATAAAACTCTAAAGTGTTGACATCATGAGTTCATGACAAAGTATAAACCATAAATGGGTCAAACATTACAAGAGATCCCAACTTTTCTCACCAACTAACTTCTATACTATAGCACTCATGGAGTTTCGAATCAAATAGTGAAATTTAGATAAGAGAGTCCGTAGTTATCCATAATTCGTGAGGATTAATATTATTCCAATATAGATAAAATATTGTTGTTGAAAGGATTGTCATTTAAAATTCAACAATGAACATTGAATTATTCTTAATTAAGTGGTAATCACTTTTCCTTTACAATTATTAAAACAAGTTTTACAGTTGCTACTTAATAGTTGAAAAAAAGGATTCAAACTGTTCACCACAAAAAAACCGTTTTATTTTTCGGTTTTAACGGTGTTATTGAGAAATTGATTCATTGATCAAAATACATACGAATCATTCATGAGGTTATTTCTTCTACCGTGACCGACAAATGTAGGTGATTCGATTTTGATACAGAAATAAATAAATACACCATCAGAAGTTATCATTAACCGATGATTCATCTGAGTGATTTGGCAAGTCTGATATATGTGCGAAGGTCCAACAAAGACAGAGAAATAAATAAATATCTTTAGAGGGGATCTTATGTAAGAAAGAAAGAGGGAGAGAGATAGAGTGAGAGAGTGTGGATGGCAGTGGGTGATTGTGTCAGATGAAGAGAGAGAGAGATTGAGAGGGTTGCCTTCTGAGGGTGAGGAGTATAATTTAATGTCAGGCTTGAAAGATGTTGTGTAGTCTGCCCAAGCAAAGAAGACATTCTGGCAAGATGAAAAATGACTCCAGCTCGGTCAATATTGGTTCAGAAAATTATGTATTTGGCCTCAAATTACAGATAAGAATTTTTCCTACAATTTCAAACTAAATTTATAATTTTTGAACTGATATTGACCAACCAGGAGTCATTTTCCCCATCTTGCCAGAATGTCTTCTTCGCTTGGACAGACCATACAACTGCTAGCATTCAACCAAATTCAACTAGAACAACTTTAGAATAAGGTGAGGTAAAGAAGTCAACTTCTATTACTGGAAAAGATGAACAAATATGGAAACTTGTCGCAATGAAGTCAAACTAATCAACATGCCATTGTATTCAAGTTCTTCAACACTACTTTAAAGAAACCTAAATGCCTTCTGTAAACAGCTAAAGAAGTGGTGATCCAATGATTAATTAGCAGTAGACTGATTTCGACATGGCTTCCAGTCAAGGCCAATTACTCATCAGGCGAGAGACAATAATTATGATACTAATTCACTCAACATCAGAGATCAGACCTAATTGAAACACTAGATGAGTCTGCCAGTTATTAATCACCAGAATGGACTCTTTTGCATAGCACCAGCACCCTCCCTGACTGATGAAAATACTAAGTGCAAAAATATATGAGAAAATATAACACAAACAATATAATGTTATTTTCATGAAATAATGCAGCCCAAGGTGTATTGAATCCCAACATTATTCAAAGTACTCTAATACTGTATTATAATATACTAACACCAAAATAATTTTTGAGTAGTTGTGATATTGTGATAGTTAAATGAAAAGACAAGATGTCAAACCACTGATTTGTTTGGATATCAGTGGTTTGACAACATCTTGTCTTCCCATGTATTATTAGAATATACTAATATTAGAATACACCTTGAGTATACTACCTCCTGATATGCTGATACATAAAAAGTAAATTTAAAGTACTATCAACATCATAAAAGATAATATTCAAACACTATGATCGCTCCCCTTATCCTTAATCGACTAATCCATATCCACGCTCTCATCTCATGTTGCTTTCAAACTCAAAAGGTATTAATGATCACAAATTATCTCCATGTCCTGAATACCAAGTAGAAGAATCAGCCCACTATGTACATGGATGCTTACATCTCGTATTTACCGGCTCAACATGTTCCATATTAGATGCTCTCCTTAAACAGGCAATTCTAAATTAGTTTCTTCTACCTTTCTTTGTTCTACAATAGTCACAGACATGTTGTTTTCTGTAATCTTCATTTAATATCTTCATTCTCTCTTCTTCTGCATTATTTTACTCGTGTTATGATTTCAATAACAAAATATGGAATCTTCTTACCAACAGTATGAACCTTACAACTGTATTTTGAATCATAAGCAATGAAGAGAAATAATAGTTCTATACCATAATTTTCCTAGCAATTCACCACCAGTATTCCTTGCTGTTTATTGATGAAGATGTGATGATAATCCAAATGACTTGCTTTCAATTTTATATTCTTAATGATTGTAATATTTTATGAATATTGTCATCTAGTACGGTACTTATTTATGAAAATTTGGTGGGGTTGATATAGAATTTTATATGAATATTCATTACATATATTATTATTAAGTCAATTTACAACAAGAAAATTACTAATAAGGTATCATTTATCAAACTTCAGATGAATACAGGACATATGCAGAACTTCAAATGGTTACTTCCACTTTTAAATTTGTTCATAATCCCCTTTTAATTTCCAATGATTTATTAAAATGCATACATTATCTATATATAAAAAAATCGCTCCGGCAGCTGGCGGTCGGAAAGAGTGCATTTCAAAAGCAATTCTATGATGGCTCAAATCATATGACTTATAATGAGCTATTCAGGGTATGAATTCAAAGGTGCCGTTTTCGAAAAAACACAATTTTCGGCATATTATTCGCCATTTTCTCCGCCATTTTTTATTGGATTTTTTCCGTTGATGGCTCAAATTGTAGGGCATAATAAGGGTATTACACACACCAATTTTCGAAACGATCAAGTTATTGGTCGATTTGTAGTGATTTTTTAAATTTTCATCCCCTAATTTCACCCCTTTCCCTTAGACCAATTTGGCTGGTTAACGAACTTGACCGAGATATTAACACTAATGATTTTTGTGCAAAATTTGATCGCTCTCCGACAAGCCCTTCGGGAGTTATCGTGTTAACAAGAAGCTGTAAATATATAAATATATATATAATATATAGAGATATATGAATTTGAACGGACATCAGATTCGTTTTCTAGGGGCTCGGAAACGTGTAAAAAATATATCACATCATAAATTTTCGATTGTCAGGGCAAGACCAATAGTGCATTTTTCGAATGAAATGCACTAAAATGGATTTCTTGTGCTTTTTCATTTGATAGAAGGCATATAGAATTAATAGAGCAATGATGAGATTGACCAAATAAAAGTACCGTAAACTTAACATTGAAACTGATTGTAACGTGAAGTAATATAAGACAATCATTTTTAGATCTGATTTTTTAAAAGTTATTACTGAAATGGTAATTTGATAAAAAAACTTCAGATCAAAAGCCTTATTGAATCAACAATTTATCTTATTCGTAGAATCTGAATTGATGTTGTGGATCTACATGATATAATAAAACACAATTTGAAAATTTTATTAATAATTTATAACACTGAATATTTTCGAATAGACCATTCCAAACTGTGTTTTATTCTAACACTTCATAAACAGCAATATTTCAACTCTGAATAAATCTTCAACAGTCTCAAAAGAGTGGACATTTTTTGAAACTGTACAAGTTGATAAGGAAGGTGCAAGTTATTTTTTAACGAATGAGAATACGACTTAGGACACCAATCAAGCTTAAAAAGGTCTCCGTCTCCCACAGTGTTACCAAAATGGATTTCATAGCCAACCGCATAGCATAATAATAGGAATACTGGAGTCGTACAAGATGCTTCCGGAGTCTTAATGCCTTCATCAACTCAAATAAGCTTTCCCTAAACCAGCCCAAATATATCTCCTGCCTTCATTTTACTTGAACTACTTCAGAGCAATTTATAAAGTTATATAAGTTGTTCGTGTGGGTTGCCTTGTTTATTCTATTCCCAACAATATTTTGTTGGAGCTTGCAAAGCAGTTTAGTAATAACTATAGGATATTTTGTGAATAGACTATTCTCAACATACAGAATATACAGTTTTCAGTTTGCTTTTCTATTTATAAAATTAATGAGATTCCGAAATCTTAAAATTATTATCAAGGATCAAAGTATGGGGCCGCCAAATAAGAAACTCACATATTCCAATGGGGCAAAGGAATCTTAAAAAGTGTTCAACATCTGTAAAATTCAACAGTTCTTTTTGAACAATTTGCTTCTAACATTAAATTACCTGGATAAAACAAAGCTAATAAATAAAGACCTGTTCTCAATTGAATGATTGTGTTTTTAAATTGTACAAATATTTAATTTGGAACCACTTAAAAGGAAGGTATTTAATTAGGAACGTATATGAGAGATAGATTTTGTATTGACAGTATTAATTTGTTCTTCAAGTGTTTTGTTTCATGTATAGTATAAAAAATGTACAATGGCAATATTCAATTAATGTAAGTACTTGTACATTTGATGAATAATATGATTGATTGATTTATTGAAAAACCAAGCCAATCTTGACAAAAAGCTCGAGACGTCTAATATTTGTTCTGTTCTTCTTATCATTTGAAAGAAAAATAAAATGATAATTCACCTTTTGTTTCATTATCCTAGCTTCTGTAGTCAGTATATATGAGGAACAGTGGAAATTTGAATGAAAGTACATTCCTCAAGGAGTTCAAAAATACGCTATACTACAGATATTTTATATTACAGGGGAGCAGAAATGCAGTATGGATCAAGGACCCTCTAAATCTCCAACTAGTTTCCATAAAGGGTGCCACATTTATATTGTTGATACAAGGCGTTGTAGGGGAAAGAAGCGAAGGTTATGAAAGGACAACAGACAGGCTGAGTCATAAGCAAAATATAAGCCTCAAGAGATAGATGGATGGTGACTGGCCTCGGATATTAGATCTTGGCACTGATTATTATTTGAACACCTGTTCGAGGTAAGCATCTAATAAGATGCACTGAATTTAAATGCAGATTTATGAATATTTATTCCCGATTAAATGACAGACTGGTTTCAATTATATTGTACAAGACAGTTATTACTAGATCACTAGTAGTAATATACTTCTGTAACTCCATGAGTCATGTTGATTGTACTAAGAAACCTATTATTTCCAGAATAAAACCATAGACTAACTATACAAATAATACTATTTGTATATACTAGAATAGTATATCTATAATAAAACCATCATTTATTATCAATAGAATCACTGGACTCATAAATAGTTGAGGAAAAAGATGAATGTATTTGAGAAAACGTTTTTAATTAAGAATGCGAATCAACAGCGATGCGAATCTCCCACCACTTGCAACAATTTTTATAGACAACCTCATTGTGACATATTTTCTTCAGAAAATATTGAGTCTCATTGTGACTCACGTTTCTTCAAATATTTGATTCAATTAGTTTGTAATGGGTGATGGGTGACCAGATTGTGGCAAGTGGATCCTACCCTTATGGATAGCTCCCCACAACAAAAGCCATATCCATATTCTTAATTAATATTACATTATTTTTTAAACACTCAATTGGAATAAACATTATCAGATTTATATATCCACTCAAATTTTTATTCCCCATATTATAATTCTGTATCACTCTCTATTCAATATTATTTATATAAGTTTTTAACTTATGCTAGTCGAACCAAAAATCTGAATCATTGTTTTGTAATCTCCACTTACTTATATGATTTACACTATGTTGAATTGCCATACTTAACCATTATAAATTACGTTATACAAATTTGTATTTTGAGCGGAATTCATGTCTTAGTATGTTATCTATGGTAAATAAAGTTGAATGATTGATTGAAAAGGTGAAAAGGTTTTTGGGATCAACATCAACATGCTAGGTAAATTGTAACAAAGCAAACGAAAAATTTAATTACTAAACTAAAATGTTGTGTATCAGCAGAACCTTTTCAATAAAAATAGACGAAAAAATACAAGATAGGCGAATAAAAGCGAGTCTGCTACTATTATTTCTAATAAAATATAATTTTCATTACAGTACTATTGTATCCCAATGTTTTATTCACTAGTGAAACAAGGGATTTATGTTAAATGAGGAGATTAATGCCGGGTTTTTCCAAGCACACTCAAAGTTGAGGGACCCTCAAATTTTTATGAACAGCTGATATTTTCTATGATAAGTATAGAGGGGCGGCTCTGGCTCGGCCAGTGTTGGTTCGGGGACTGTGAGCTCTGATTGAGAATTTATAGGTTTTGGGCCGGTATTGGCCGGGCTGGGGCCGTTTTCCCGTCGTGCCGGGGTGTCTTCTTGGCTTCGATGGGCTGTATAGTAGAGTGAATTTAAAACTGACAACCAGCTGGTAGGCCTAGGCCCTTCATGGGCTGTTGAGCCAGACATACATACATACATACGAGGAGATTTAGTTGAGGAGTAGTTAAATGGAA
Source organism: Sogatella furcifera (assembly GCA_017141385.1). Lineage (NCBI taxonomy): Eukaryota > Metazoa > Arthropoda > Insecta > Hemiptera > Delphacidae > Sogatella > Sogatella furcifera. The sequence goes on along the minus strand of CM029551.1, from coordinate 9,483,185 downwards.
CTACTTGGCATAGAAATATATTCTCAATAAAGCAAATATTTAAATAAATTGTTCATTATCATCTTTGAATGACAAATAACTTTTCTAAAATTTACATTTGGATACTTTCATCATCATGTTTTTCAAGTTATTTCTATTAGCCTATTCAGTTAAACTATCCTCAACTTTTTTCTTCTTAAATCATTGAGCATTGATTCTAAATTGCATTCAATTTACTTGGTATTCCATCCCACTTATGGTATCGAAATTATTGAAATAAAGGATTTTTTTCAGTCAAATAAGCTAGTAGCCCAATCAAATAGTACTCCCGACCAAACAAAAATCCTGTTAATTGATTTTATTGTCTTAATCGGTCCATTTGGGTGTTAGTAAGAGTAGTCCATGGTTTTCCACCAAAATATCTATCTGGAGGCATAACTTTTGGGAGCCTAAATATCAAGAAATTTTCGGACTTATTTCAGAGTTTTCACAATATCTCAGAAACCGATTTTTCTATTGATATTTTTATTTAATACATTTTTAAAGAGCATAAAATTCCCTACAATTTTCATCCCTTAAAATTTTTTGTATCTCCGATAGGAAGCGAGTTACGGCTCGTCAAAAATTGCTATTTTTGTCAACTTTGCGAAAAACGCTAAATCTAGGTATTTTTCCTTTTTTACTTCTTTTTAAGTCGTCCATCGTGATAAGGGTGTTATTAAGATGTCGATACAATTACTAATGATTTAGTGGAAAGGGAAAAGTACATTCAACGGTAGTTATGAAGTGATTGAATCGGTTGTAAGTGATTGAATCGAGATTTAGCGCCAACCAATGATTCTATAAACTTGTAACGTAGATTCTATGGTTGAGTAAGGGAAGTGTCGATACCCTCACTTCCATTTGCTTTGAGGTGGTTATATGGAGCTGGACAGCATATGGGTAGCATTCCTAAGCGACGGCACGAGCTGCGCGGCTCCAGCTGCGCAGCTGTAGCTGCACGTTAATGGCTTTCCAGATTATATAGTATAATAATTGTATAGGCCTAGTAAATATTATTATGTATCTGTAGTTATAAGACTAGATCTGAGACGGCTCGAGACTCGCAGCTGGAGCCCTCCAGCTTGAGCCGTCGCTTAGGAGTGCCACCTTAGGGTTCTTCTTGTGCTTCCTCACTTAACATCCACCACACAACTTTTTTCAAGAATATAGACTTATTGTGTTCTAACTTTTTTATAATGTCAAGCCTTTTCATTTAGATAAACCAGATTTGTATGCTGATGATATAGCTTTAATTTCGGATTCACCAGTAGGGTTCCAGTACATAGGCTACTAATTAATGAACATAAATTATTCTGCGAATGTAGGGTAAATGTGAATCAGAAGAAAACGAAGATAATGGTTTTAATGAAGGTGAAACAACTAGGTGCGAGAAATGGACGTTTAAAAATGAAAGGATTGAATGTGTGAACCACTTCAATTATTTAGGTGTAGTTTTAACACCAACTCTTCATTTCGAAGCATTTATAAGGCAGTAACGTATGAAACTGTGGAAAAATTTTATCGGTTTCTCATCAAGAATTTTTTTCACTCCCCATAAATACGGTACGCCAAGTTGATTATTGAAACTGAACCAAGACCTATTTCCGAGTACTGTCTTAGGCTGCATTACAATTATATTGCAGAGAGTATAAGAATGGAAGAAGATAGGTTACCAAAAAGTTATTAAAAATGAAAGATTTCTGATTTAAAGATTTAAGAAAGTGTGTAATGATAGTGGCAAAAGCTATGATGGTGTTACATTAGGGCTGCTCGTGCCCACGAAACAGGTGAAGTACCCGTATCTTTTACTATACAGCACTTCACCTGTTTCGTGGGCACGAGCCGCTAGGGCATTAGGGGTACCTATTCACTTGACCAGTTATGAGTTGTGGTATCCTGTTATTTGGTGAGTCACTGCAATATTTGAACATTGGAGAAAATTAGCTGATTCGGTTCAACAAATATCTCGACTTCACTGATCAAGTGAATACTCCTACCCAAGAAAATTATTTATAAGGACTTTGAGGCAATACATAGGGATGAATTCTTGCAGGACCCTCAAGCGAGGCATTTCCATACTCTATACAAATATATGGAAACAATTACATAAAGAAAAACGATTTAGACATGTGGATGATGAGATGGGTGTTTGATTCAAAGGGGCGAGCTGATAGACCTGATAAGCCATGGATTGCTTATGATGAGAACTTTACTTGCTTCATGTAAAATTTGAAGGAGGTAGAGGACCTTTATCAATTTGTTGTCTGATGCCCTTTTTCAAAGTAATGGAGAATTGAACCGTTAGGGGCGGCAGTGCTCTCAGAGGAGGTACGGTAACATGAATTCCATTGTATTGTGTATAAATTAATAAATAATAAGCAATTTTCTTACCAATCTATCTATACAGACATACAGTATATCCATCTAATATTACGAACGGTTGTTTAAAATATCATATTAATGCTATAAATTTTTCAAACATTTCATCAAAATTCCTCATTCAGTATAAAATAACTAAAAGGTATCAATTAAGTTTCTTACATGTGTAATTTATAGTAGGCTATAATAATTTTTATTTAACTTAATATATATAATTAAAATCAACAACCCAAGCATAAATACTATGTTATCTATTTGTAATTGCATGAAGCAATCTAATCAAATGTTATTTTAACCACACACCTCGTATCCCTTTTCTGCCGCTCTCTTCTGGAACCCCTGAGGTCAAACTGACCTAACTACCAGACAACAAATAACTATTTTCATTCTTTATCCATTACAAGCCTTTACGTTGTCACTTACGATGTGTGAACATTGTGTTAACGTCCTTATCACGATACATAACACGATAGACAGCTTAAAAAGAAGTAAAAAGGGAAAAATACCTAGATTTAGCGTTTTTTCGCAAAGTTGGCAAAAATAGCAATTTTTGACGAGCCTTAACTCGCTTCCTATCGGAGATAGAAAGAAGTTTAGGGGATGAAAATTGTAGGGAATTTTATGCTCTTTTAAAAAGTATTGAATAAAAATATCGATAGAAAAATCGGTTTCTGAGATTTAGTGAAAAACTGAAAAAAGTCCGAAAATTTCGTGATTTTTAGGCTCCCAAAAGTTATGCCTCCAGATATTTTGGTGGAAACCATGGATTACTCTTACTAACACCCAAATGAACCGATTAAGACAATAAAATCAATTAACAGGATTTTTGTTTGGTCGAGGCACAATTTAATGACAATTTGATTGGGCTATAGGTCTAAAGGTAAAATATTTGTCATGTTGTCATCTTCCATCTTACTCTCTTAGAGGTTACTCTCGTTGTAATTTCTGTCGAGTGGAGATTATAATTTATACAGTTACTCTCTCACAGCATTGATACCACAACGGTAAATGATTGATACAGCATTTATTCCAAGAATGGTTGAAGTTTGTTAGATGTGTTTCTCTAATAATGGTTTAGAATGGGGAATTTCCATCTATTTTCATATCAGACTGAGGTATTCAACAAAATTCCATCGCCCAGTCCAAAAACAGATACGATAAATCTTGAAAATTCAAAATTGGAGCACCAACTGTTTCTTGAAAACTCTGCTGGTACAGAATAAGAAAGGGGCTGCCCAAACATTTCAACACTTTGATGGATGACCGTCGAATGGATATCTGCAATTTGTTTAGAGAAATTCCATGACGAACAAGAAGAGCGGTCTTGGTATTGAGACACACACTGTAGAAAGCATCCCAGAATATTCAAGATAGTCTCTGACTCAGTGCTATTATTAGTTTGCCTCTAATCTCTCACAGACCCCGATAGAGAAAAAGAGTCTCGAACTCGGAAATAGAACTTGCCAGCGAAAATATTTCTCAAGTTTTGCGTGTAACGAATTAAGCTGGCTTTGCTAAGAAGTTTATTCTTCGCAATTATTCACAGACTATAAAAAATCGAAGAATCTTATTAACTCTAGTAAGTGAGTCGTAGAAACTAGATGAATTTGAGGGGAGAGATCTTCTTACGTCATTATCATTCTCTAAACAACTCATGTTCTAATATTAATATACCGTAGGCCTACTAATTTTACATATAATAAAAATCTCTTAAAAACTTATTTGTTAATCTTGATACTTCATAGGATAGTACTCAATAGTACTAATTATTCATGGAAAATATGACATGGAGACATGGAATGTCATAATATTATGTCAATAAACTGACAAGCTTCGAAACAGCAGTAAAACGATCCCTCAATCTATCGTAGAGGTTTCACTTGAAATAAATCATTTTTCAATACATGAGAGACCCCAAAATTCATCGATCAAGGCCAGATTATGTTTTTATTACATCACACCATTCATTTTTTTTTAGAACAATTTGCACAATGTATGAAGAACTTACAGCTACAGGGACCATTTTTCAATTGTCTTGCTCTATTTTTGCATTTTCAAGTCATTGATCAGTTTTTCAACCCAATGAGAGTTCATTGTTGATTTATTTATATAAGAATAATAACCTACGTAGCCTACTTGAAATTCAAACTTTGTAATTTATTCTTGAATGACAGATGAAATAAACTCAAATGTTACAGAAACCAGCTATTCTCATAAAATTATTTTGCAGTAGCCTATTCAATTTTTTACATTCTTAGTTGCTTATAGGTTATAAGAGTTACATTATAGATATTGATAGTAATTATACAAAGTTCTTAGGACTTTATTCAAGAATTGAATTACTCTAATACCTGTACCTCTCCAGTCAACATGATCAATTAAATAGGACTTTTAAATCAATTCTTCTACTTTTAAAAACAAGTTATTTCACAATTGTGACTAAATAGACTTCACAGGAAAAAACATTTTTTTCAAAGGGCCATGATCAATTTTTCATTTAAAAAAATCTATTTTCGTTGCCTGAATTCATCCAATTGTTCTCTTGCCAATCAGTTTAATTTTTTCAATTTGTTAGAAAGTTGATTGAAATCTGATTCCATTATCCAGCAGCAATTCTCAACACACGGTACCAATATTATAGAAAAAATCTTTTGATCTTGTCTTAATATTCAGCCGCAGGCTAGACCGAATCTTATATTATGGTCTAATGGGCAGATAATGGGCTATTCATAGTACAATAATTATTTTAGGCTGTTGAAGCACTTTTACATTAATGTATATAGGTTAGATCAAAGTATGCTTCTATCTAACCAATTGCAGTAGGTTTTTAAAGACCGATGAATAAAAATAAAGTAACAATATTATCAGTATAATCTCACAGTTCAAAATTGAGTCTGTCCCATGTTTTGAAAATCTTTCCCTCTCCCCATGACTAAACCCTTTAAATTCCCTCTTCAAAATTACTCTCTGGTTATAAGGTCTTAAATCTATCGGGGTATTAGATCTATCTTATCAGGAAGTAGACCTACTCTATAAAAAAATCAATCATTGATGAAAATAATATCCATTTGTTGATAGTAAAAATAGTGATAAGTCACTCACCATGCTGTTGTTGCACAAACTGTTGTTGTCTTGTGGTGACAGTTCTCTGCTGTGTCACCTGCTGTTGGGTCTGTTGTTGGGTTGTTGTAATCTGTTGTTGCTGTTGTTGTTGAAGCTGTTGCTGTTGTTGTTGCTGCTGACGATGCATTTTGCGATTAGTATGAGGCGCGCACACACAAAAAACTAACGAAAAAACGAAATTAGTAGTAGCGAAAAATTCACACGTTCACGATAGCACTGCGGGCTGGGATTGAGTCCCGCCTCTTCTTGGTTCGACTGCCTGTGTTGAGAGTCTAGCGCTGGGTCTCGACCAGAAAAAACCAAATTTATTTTTGTTCGTCTGTCTCTTTGCGGCGTACGGTACGAAAAAACTCAGACGCAGCCGGGTTTCAAGTCATTTTTGCCGAATTTCATGCGCTGGACCACGGTAAAAACGAAAAATAAAAAAACAAAATTTTCGGGACGTCGCTCGTCTGTGGCTTTACAGCTTCGAATGATGCCGGGGAAAACTTTCTCGATCGGAAGAAGTCGAAACTTCGAGTGGGGAGGGGCGCAGCCGGGGGTGGATACGTCCACTTCACTGTAGTAGTCGTCGTCCAAAAATAATCGACAACTGTCACACCGACGCACACTCACACTCATACTGCTGCATAACTGAATCCACGCTGAGTCAGGCTCTGGAGATAGGTACTCAACGTTACGTTTCCAAATTTTATTATCATTAGTTCATTTATGATATAAATAAGTTATATTTATAAGTTCATATTAATATAAAGGCTACAGAAAAATATAAGATCATATAAATATCTTAGGATTGTATCGTTCCCAAAAGGTTCCTGAATATTATCTACATGATTCACAATATTACTGTAAATAGGATATTTCGAACGCACTGTAGGGATACAAATTCAACTTGCTTCGATTACCAATGATTATTGAAGAGAAAGGGGGAAAAACAAAAGAAAATCAACAATATCAGTCTATTAAAGCTTGCGCATGCTGAGAAGACACACCGTTCAAATGTAAAGTGCATTGTGGCAGTGTGTTTTCACATTGAGAAAGACCAACTACCAGCCCGATGACGATCGAATCGTAACCAAACGTGAGGGAGTCTTCAAACACAGTGATGATACAATCAACTTTCATTTTTAAATGTTTTTCTTCATATTTTCCTCAAAAAACATTACATAAATATACAATACTCCTAGGTGGCTGAACAAGCAAAAAATATCTATGAGTCAGTGATTGAACAATATAGAACAGTCGACATCGTCATCGAATTCCCACTATGTTTGCACCCTTTGCCGGGTGACCAAAATGTGACACTTATGGGCAGCTTCCAACAAAATAACCATAAATACATATAACCAAGCCGGCTATCATTTCTTTTAATTGTATGCCATCGATTAAATTAATAATGTAGATTGATTCAACACATCTGGATAGAAGAGTAATTTTTCCAACAAAGTATAATGAGTTCATTATTATCAAGGATTCCTATCGAGGATAGTTATTGAGGTTATTTTGCCGGTGGAACATCCTTTTAGGACTCCCCACCAAATATGGCATGCGCTAATAATAACAATTATATTATTATTATCAAAATGAAGATGATTGAATTCCTATCAATGAGGTATATTTTCCTATCTGATTCAACCTCAATTTATTGAAAATAAACTCCTATTACGTTACAAAGTTTTCTAATTTTAAAAAATGGTTAAATCTTGATAGCCTATTATTTTCCTATGAAAAATTAAAATTCTAGCTTTGGGTGTGAAAAGTATTCATTGCACTACTTTCGACAAACCGAGTTCCCACCTTGACAATCGGAGAGTCCAAAACCCATTTCATGACCATGAAACAATGTTTTTCAGAACACTTGACCATTGTATGATGTAGTACAGTCCTGCCCTAACGAAACAACAGGAAAACAGTGATTCATTAAAGTGACCCACACACGCGCATGCGCAGTTGACGGTTCCATCCATTGCCTACAAAAATAATCTTCAACATACGTCTGACAGCCGACTATATAATGTGTGACGTGGGAAAAGTGAAAGAAAACAAAAAAGAGTGCAATTATATTTTAGCAGCGTCTTCTACATTATAATCAACACAATTATCGAGTTCAGAAAGTCGGTGAATGATTGATAACTGCGATAATATTTCTCGATAACTCGCGGCCACTGCAGCGTTGAGTTGCAAGCAAATTGGAGATGACTTCTAATTGGGTGCAATTTATTTTGGAAAAATTCTGCAGAATGTCAAGATAAGACAGTGATTAATTGAGGCGATCAACGAGTTTGCTCTAGGTTCTCAGCAAAGTAAATTGTGTTGCTCAGAAAAATTGGGGTTGACTTTTCAGACAACCAGTAAGCAATAAATAGGCCTACATTTACATTCATTCATACATTTATACAAAATACTTGATTTGGGAGTAAAAACTAGCCATAGCCTGTACTATTCCTCTCTCAAAAATTTTCAATAAAGTCAATGTTCTATGAAATAATGTTAGCAGTGAACTCTTGATCAATTCTTATACCTGGTCAGATTCAAGTATTTTTGTTCATATATAATTGTGTCATCACTCTCACCTTACCCTTGCCCAAGTATATTGAGTATATATAATATTTTATATTAATATATAAAACACATAATACAGTAAGTATGTATTTTATTGATATTTAATATGTAGGACACCCGACAGCATCAGCGGTGTCAGTGAGACAAACTTAACGTTTATTTATTGAAAATATTTGTAATTTGTAAATTTCGTTATCCATCAAGAAATAAGAGTCTGTTCAGAGGAACCCATCTTATGATTGCTATGAGAAGTCAATATAATAAATATCAGAAACTGTGAGAGGTTGAGGAGAAAGATATTGTCGAAAATAATAGCTCTATCACATAGAGCGTCTATGAATCTATTCAATTTATGATTGATGATTGAACAATGATATTCATGGCCAAAATATTTTATCCTTGAAATTATCGATGGGAAAAATTCATCACAGTATCTATAGAGAAATTATTAAAAATTCTATAGTCAATGGCGAAGAGGAGGTGCAATACATTATGAATTTCACTGATGGTGGAATAGCAAATAGCTTTTCTCTAGAGAGAAAAAAGAATGACAATGAGAAAAAGAAAGAAGAAAGAAACTTCTCTTTTTATTTTGATATTGATATTACAGAAGTATTTTCAAACGAACAGAGATCGATCTCAAATTTTTGACATATGCCAAAAAATGACAAGAAGATTTTTGAACATCAATTCAAAATTTTAAAGAAGACTGGTCAAGAGTAAACAGTTTCTAAAAATGTCTAGTATTTGGCATCAGTACAACGCTACAGTTTCAAATTACTTTTCAGTCTTACATAACTATCTACAACGTCATTTCCTCAGATACTAACACCAGCTCAGAGAAATTTAAATATTGAAAAACAAGCACAAAAGAAAATTTCTCATGTTATTGTCAAAAAATAAATTGGGAGCATAACCTTGAAGGGGAGAGCAATATTTTTCAACAAATAACAAATCGTTAGCATTTGTAAGTCATCAATTTAACACGAGTAGAATTAAAATTTTGAATGTAAAGTTTGAAATTTTATATTTGCAATTCCCAATGACGAATTTCTATTTAAAGATATAAAGTCAGACTCTTATTGATATTCAGAACAATATTATGAAACTTTCTCCATTATCAATCTGATGTAGACTCAGTGGGCGGTGTGACTATTTTAATTAGTCATACTAATGTAAATAAACTTGAAAAATACTTTCAAGTGGGTTTTGGGGTTCAACTTGAAAGTCAGGGGTGATTTTTCAGATCGACTACATGAGAAAACACACAACACTAAAACACAGAGAAGATGAATCTTTTCTCTCTACAGAGAGATTTACCTTCTCTGTGACTAAAGTAACGTTGTGCTCCTGTCTTAAGTAAACTATAAGAAATATTTCAAAATTCATTTATTGGTCATTATTGCTCACCGGCCCTGATTTACACATGCAAGTTTATTTATTTATTTGAAAAATTAGACAAATGCTGCCAGGCTGAAGCCTATTGCAACAAAAAATTACAAAACTTGAATTGAAAAGTAGAATAACAAAAAAGTAAAAATGTAAAAATTGTAAAAATATAATAAATAGTATTGACTTCACTCACCAGAATCCAAAGCTTCATCTTCGTATTCGTAGTCGGATGGACAGAAGTATATTTCATACTCTTCAGGTTCGAACAGAGGAGGATTCACTAAAATGAAAATGAATTCAAATTTATATACATTTGATTTGTTTGATTCAATTCAAATTTTTCAAAATACTTAATAGGATGCTACATGGATTCATATAGCTTGCGATTCATACTTATGTTCTGATTATTCTATTTGGAAAAGCCAACTTAAAACATTGGAAGGTTTATTCAATTGACATGCAAAAATACATTTTACAGTTCTATTTTTACATTTTCAAATATGATATTCTTCCACTCTGAGTACAATATTTTAATGCAGTAATCAGTATTGTATTCACTAGCCTTCTATAATTGAACTATAAATATATTGAAATTTCTTTGGAATACTTGAAGTGTTGAAGTGCTTTGAAAATAACATTTTTTTGCATTGCATTTATAGCATTGTTTTTGACTGAATTTTCAAATTCAATTTGGGAGTATTTTATTCATTCATTTTATTCATTTCCACCCACATGATTTTATGATTGTATTGTGTTTGAATATAGTGTAACGAATGTTGGCCTACAGTCCAAGAGTTTATACTAGAATACTATTCTTCTGACTTTGAAGTGAATAGAATCCTCTAGTTTATAAAAAATATACCACTTAATGTATGTATTGCATTGTAGGCATTTTAGCATAAAGTGAAGCGAATGGAGTTTGAATAGTTTGCAATGGAAACATTTATTGCAGTTTCTAATCAGTACACCCATCAGCTTTCTTTAGCCAGAATACATTTATCAAGAGTATTATTAGATTCTTCAACAGATCAGTGGGTCAACGAACTTCGTAGAACGTCTTCAAATAAATATCTCAATAATGAATTGCCACATAACACAGTAGCACATATTATTTTGTCAAAGAATAAAAATTTAACAGCCTAATTGTTGAAAAACATAATAATTCTATGAATAGTTAATTTGCAACAAAAAAATTTAGTTTAAAAAAAGTTTGAGTCTGGATATTGTGATAGCATTTAATACGTACCGTACTATAATCATTTGATGAGAAAAGCTTTTGAAATATTGTGTGAATAAACTTAAAAATAACCTATTCCTGCAATCAGTGTGGTTCAATTGGATTGAGATCACATGAAATGAATAATTTACATCTTCATTCACTACAATACGTTAGTGATGCTGCTTATTGAAGAAGGTATTGCAGTTCAAGAACAAGATTCGAAGTAGAGCGTAAGTTCTAAGTTCGAATAATTTCTAAATAAAGATCATGATGTTGTTTCAAGTGTGATACTAATATCTTGCTGACAAGTAGAGCGAGAAATTAAACTGGCTAGCTTACATTCAGCGTCACAAGTGTTCATTGAAAAGATGTATGGTAACTCACATCATTAGATAGAAATATTCGTATATATTGGTGTTAAATTTTTGAGAAACTTGCAGAAATCTGGTGGAAATCGTCACGTATAGGAGTGAAGGGTGAACAGTAAAGTGAAAATTACAATCATAACAATTTTATAACAAATCTATCATTATATGGATATTTTATGAAGAAAGTGGTTTCTTGATCCATGACTGTGTGTTAATATTTACTGGGATATAAAACCGACAGTGCAGGCAAAAGTTTTTTTTTTTACAAAAAGGAAACTGTTTCCTTTCTTTAAAATGTTTTTTGACTGCAATTTCGGTGATGTATCCCAGCGGATATTTAATATTCATAAAATCATCGATATTAATATTCTGCAGGTCAAAAAGCAATATTGAAGAAATCCATTTTGTAGAAATTTTGTAGTTAAGTTAGAAAAAGCGCGATTAAAAGCATGATCTCTAAAAATAAAATGGTTGATCAACAGCCAAAGTTTGTTTAGCAATCATTTCAGCTGGGACTAGTACACTCTCAAGGGAAATTTCCTCTGAATTTTATTTAATGTTCAAATGTATAAAAGCAATGGATGAATGTACACAGAGAAATTTCTTGCGACAATAATACTGGTATATAAATAACCCCGAGCAAATTTATTCATCTATCTGGCTTGTCTCCTTGTAAACACACCACATGCTGTGAAACTTCAGTGTGTATTAGAGGCAGACAGAATTTTGGAAAGAGTGTTGAAGGGACGCTGTAGGAATCTCTGGGGCGCTGATACTTGATTCAATTTTGAACTGCAATAGAAAAAGCTACAATTTTGTTTAAAGTTTCAAACGAATCTTGAAGATAGAATTTAGAAATGTCCAAACACTAATACATTTTTGATCAGCTTCAATTAATTTTGATGTTGAAAATTAAATTATAAAAATTATTTCAATGATTTTCTATTATCAAATTATCAATGAGCCACTCACCTCTCAGATTTGTGGAATATTCTTATTATGGAAGAAAGTATTAATTATTATAATTGAGAAAGGAAAATTATAATTAACCCCCAAGTATTAATATTTTTATAATTTGAACTGGATATTTCTGTTTCCTGATTATTATTTTTGGTTTAATTCAATGATTATAACATCGATTGAATTGGTTTTCGAATTCTTTTCAATCCATTTTTAGTAAACGATAGTCTCAAAGTGGTCCATGCTGACAAAATGTTGAAAACGTATTGCTCTACAAGTTGAGTTGAAATTCTCTGCTATAAATACTCAATAATCTGAATATAATTCGTGGTTTATTCAGTAATAATCTTTTTCTTAAACTTCTTTGATAATAATAATAATAATTTTTCAATCATTTGAATTCAAATGAAAAATTAATGTTAAGTCCAATTTTGTTTGAAAACTTTGTGAAAACTAGGAAATCGAATAGCCTATATCTGACAGGAATATTTTGAAGATGTTTGTTAGTTGGGGATTACAGGCGGCAACTAATCTGATGAACGAAGAATTGGGACAGCATCTATTTTCAGCATCACTACTCCCATTCACCTACTCATTCCAACTGACAAAATCACAATTGCTCCAAAACCAAACAGAAAACCTTTTGAAAACAACACCAAGGATTTAAAATATTCTTAGATTGACAATGAGGATTATACAAGATTAAATTGTTCAAGGATTATCAATAATATTGTACCTAAATTTCAAAAATAAAAATCTCGATCAGGAGAAATTTAATTGCACTGAATTTCATGTAAAAAATCCCCTTATATCGCTGAGTTACCAAGTCTTGATTAAAACATCTATTAACTTATTAATCTATTCAGTTTTCTTATAGACACCTTATATCAGTAAACTCCATTTTTATCTTAATAAGGAAGTTTGAAATCTAAATGATGAGAAAAAATATTTCATGTGAAAACCAAGTTTTCAACCTCATTGGTAAGAACTGCAGCCAATTCTGTTACTATGCTGTTAAATTGTATACTGTGGTGCACAAATTGACATTTTGTATATTTATGGTACCTACATGCAATAGATTCCCACCTTTTCTCATTCCTATCGGTACCAATGAGTTTAAATGGTAATGCCATAGATCACGTATACAGATCTAATTAATCTACGGTGATAAGTTTAAAGGTAAGAATCTTTAAAATACTTGGTCCTTCTAATTTATGTCTCAATCTCCAACCTCGGTTCACAATTCATTATTCTTGTTGAATAAGCTTATTATTGTATTTGAAGACATATACAGTTGTCTTTCAATCATATCCAAATTATTGTTACTTAATTATTGAATTCTATAGAAACGCCTTTCTTTTGGATTTTATATAAGAACAGCTTATTGCTAAAGTTTGAGAGATTTGAGGTCCGCTTGATGGATTTTTCTAAACTTATTTTCTAAGAACTAGCTTTCCTCAGAATCTATATCTATAAAAGCGAAATGGCACTGACTGACTGACTGATTCATTCATTTTTGAAATCCGTTCAAGAGTAAGCCAGTAATAACTTTTTCAAAATTGTAAATGTATTGCGGGTTGCATATCTTCCGCCTTGATACGACCAATCCTTGCAGTAAATTCAATGGTACCGTGAGATTATAGATGAACTAACTTGAAAGATATTGAATCAAGTTTCAAACTATGTCAGAGTCCGATATACTTCCCAAGGTTACGCTCGATATTAGCGTTTTACTATTTTTCGGAATTTCCGGAGTTTTTCTTAGATTTTTCGAGAACAAATTGGCAGAAAATGTTGAAATAAGAACAGGCCCAGATTAGGTCTAGAAATGCTGTGTTGAATAAATTTCGATGCCCTTCTGAACGGAATTTGCAGGCGAGCGAAGCGAGCCTGTTTGTCTCATGTGACACTGACTGAGGTTTTGCAGGCGAGCGAGGCGAGCCACTTACACTGCCGATACTGTCGGGGGTTCAGGAGGCGGAGCCCCCTGGCTAGGCGGAGAAGGCGAGCGAAGCGAGAAGAAGTTTCCAAGGGTGAGTTAATGAAGGCTTGATTATTATATTGTGTTTCTAAACAAAAAACACAAAACATTCTATTCATGTACAAATGCACATTGTACATACGGTACTCAAAAACTATGGGCCTACCTGTGTTAAGCGGAATAAGCTGGAAAACATTATTTGAGATTTTTTAAAATTGCATTTATGTGGATCCATTTTTTGTCAATGGCGCGACAGCCCTATGAAGGGCCTAGGCCTACCAGCTGGTTGCCAGTTTCATATTCACTAAACTATAGAGTCCATCCAAGGGAAGAAGACACTCCGGCAAGACGGGAAAACGACTCCAGCCCGGCCAATACCGGCCCAAAGGCCATAAATTCTCAAAAGATGATCCATACATACATTTATTCCCTTTTTATTGATTTTAAATATTGCTATCGTTAAAACCAATGACCCTACATTGAAGTAGCATTTAAATCTAAGTTACATTAAAATATTTGTATTTTTCCTTCAAAGATATCTTTTTAATATAATAAATGAATCTCTTTCAATCATGTATAAAGTGAAGTGTGCCTATCAAATTGAATCGCTGTAGAATAACAAAACGGAACAAATTCAACTATAGATACTGTTAATCCCTATATTGAGCTCCGCAATTAACTAAATCTCACTTCAGTTAAAATTCAATCACCTTCCATGCAATTGGCCAAAACCAAGTTACATTGATATATGTTTTCATCTCCAATCAAAAGAAGTAATTTTTTCTAATAATTCGAGAACGTTCTACAAGATTCTGCGACCTACCTCATAATATCTTTTCACCCTATAATTAGAAACAAACGATCTTTACTACCTATAAACATTACCTATTTTTAATAAACAAATAAGTTATGCGTTTTATGCTCAGAGCAGAAAATACAATATCCACTAGATTCAACTTCTGAATGTTTAAGATGTACCATTCACAATAATTATTTTTCAATCAAGTCCGAGATTCATACTTCTCCATACAGCTGAATCTATATTTCTGTGGGAAACCAATACCGTTGTTTATCCTGTCAACGCTTTCTAGAGTGCAAGAAAACAATAATTAATGATCATGACCAGGTGTTGACGTTAACGCTTAGTTTTATGTGCTTACACCGTTCATACCCCAAGCACCATTCTACTTGAATTGTTTAGCAGTGAAGAAGCAAGTTATTTAGCGGAGCGAAGAGCGCAAGCGCGAGTTGTTTATTTTTGAAAAGCATTAACCAGTCTCCCCTGAGCTCGTTTCCAAATTTAGACATCCAGCCTCCGACGTTTGTGTGCTAGTGAGGTCTTTTCGCTTTTTTGCCTCCTGATGTCACTTCTCATTACACCAATGGTTTGTCATGTTAACTTACCTCTCCAATAGTCAAATAAACAGAATTTGAAAATATCAAAGATTTTGTCAATCGATGACATGGGATTTATAAATGGGATTCAAAGATAAGTTCTCTAAAGAATGAGAGTTGATTAATTATCTACTGAGGGGCGATTTAAACTTATTCTTGATGAATGGGCTTTTAAGAGGAGTCCACTAAAGAATAAAAGTTGAATAATTTTCCACTGAGATAAAGCCTTATTTTTTTCAAGGGATTTATTAGCTCTTGCCAAAAAAGGGAGTCACCTTATGAAGGGAGTCAAATAATGATCAATTTTCTAATAAGGAAAAAACATTATTAATCAAAACCACCCTTATTTTCCACAAGAGGGTTTATAAGTTCTCACCAAAGAGTAAAGAGTGACCAGAATAATGTTGGATATAATATTTTCCATCTTTTTACTTTATTAGGGCTATTTCAACGACTTTTTGAAATAAGCGAGTTGATAAAACAGGTTTTATTTCAACATGAATAAACGTGCGATTATCCATTGAGTATTTGGTAAATGTTCGCAAGTTGTTTATCAAATCCTATCGATTAACTATTATTAAAAATATTACTAGAGAATAGGGTTCAATACTGAATTCAAAACGATAGAAGAAACAGCCTAAAGAAGAAATGTGTCACACTTTTGTTAGAGTAAGAAAAGACTGAGAGTTAATGTATGTAATGAGTCACCTGAATCTTAAAAACTCCAATTCACTTCTTTTATGAGCATCAACACCGATTTTTTATTAACTGCGTAAGCTCCCAAAAATTGTAATTGTATTGGAATTTGATCTTCAAATGTCATATTTACATTAATTTGAATTTCAAATAAACAAGTAATAAATTATTGGGATTTTGCACAGAAATATGTTTAATTATTTCAAATACTGGATATTAAATGAGTATCTATTCTTTAAATATAGAATAAATATGAATTACATTATATTTTACAAAATTAAATAAAGAATTACATTTGTAAAAGTGTCATTCAGTGTTATGCTGGAATCAAAAGTTGACAATCTATCCAACTAGAGAGATTCACATAGGTACCTACTCTTGAAATTATATAAAGAAAAACAATAATTATTCTCAGTTTGTCTGAATTATTTGATTATGTCTTGATACAGCCTCAGGTGGAATAAAATTTCGGTTACATAACAAATTTTCGAAGAAGGGTCAATGAGCTATCTAGAAGCGAGCTGCTAATAAATTGAAGCCAAAGAAATTTTTTCTTCGGTTCATGAGAAACAGACGCATAATGTAGTCAAGGCTCATACTCCACACACAGATTTTGCTCTGGATTTATGACTGGCAAATGTTCGCTGGTGTGACAAAAAACACAGCGTTACTTAGTCACTGGACTATTTTTGAAATCATTAATCACAATTAGGACGCCCCGTTGAATAATTTTTCCCAAGAAAAAATTCATCGCTTTCAGAAATTAATTCTATGAAGGGCATGTAATCTATTAATATAATAATTAACTTCGTCTTTCAATTTATTTCGGTGTGAAAAACAAACTAATCCACTATAAAAAAAGTTGTAATCAGAATGAAAAAGTTATTATATTATTAGATGTGTGAATTTTTGGGTGTAACATAAAACACACCGCAACATAAGAAAAATGTTATTGCTTCATTCTGTGATCGTAAATACTTTTTTCATTTTGTTCATTACCTGACTATTAAATAGGATACCGGCATCGAAAAAGGATAACACAATCCCACAATGCTTTCTGTAAGCTTCAATTGGATGGATAAAAATTATTGTGATATTATAAACTGATAATTATAAATGATCGATTGATTATTAAAATAAGTACCTATTGAAAAGTTATTGAAATAAGATAAGCCTCTTACTAGAGGCTGCATTTAGTAATTCCATGTATTTTTCAATAAGCTTGATTGAACCTGGTGAAAGATATAGACTATAAAATAAAAATAATGCGTGTTCTACCTTTTCAAATAGGCTAACTTCTTTCTTACTTCTTTGCTGCTTATTACCAGAAATAAACATCTGTAGCCTACGCTATTCTGATATCATTAAACATTTCTTTCCCTAAAAGCACATTCAATGAAGAATTATTATTCAATAACTGATTTATGAGATATGAGAGACTTTCTTCCTTGTGAATATTAGATGATAAAAGAAAATGAAATTTCAAGTGTTGAAGGTGAATTTACAACTTTTATTCCATCAAATTTGGTAAAGTCGATATTTCTTTGTTTAATTTAGATTACGAGTAGGCTAATTTATTCACTTCAAAATTTAGTGACTCTGTGAAGGACTTTGTTATGGGAAAACCTTTGAAGAGATGCCTATTTCTTCTGTTGAGGTTTGTGAATAACTAAATTCCACCATAGAGAAAGAATAGTTGAAGATACTTATATACTTCCTCTATGATTCTACAAGTGACAATATTACTCCAGTTATAAGAACATCGATATAACTTCTATCTAGAATTAGAATTGCAACATTTGTAACATCAATATAATAAAGAGTGTGCAATAATAATTCTAATTGCAATTAAGAGAATAATAGTGCACTAACGGTAAACACAACGACGCATTTAGAGTGAAGAATCTATTCAATGACACAGTATTAATACGATGGAAGGCCATCAAAATATCTCCTTTCTGCAACACCTACACCTAGTGGCACCTCACCAAGTCATGTTAATCATAGCTCTTGAAATGCATTTTGACATAATTTTGTGCAATCTCCAAACTGCAGAATGTTTGACGGCTTTATTTTTCATTGTGAAGGTGATCGATGCTTTAACTTGAAACTATTTCCACCCAATCAGCTAGTATATTCAAGGAAGACTCAAAAGGCTAGAAAATTAGTGTTCATTAAAATATTTAGGAAAGTTTTGATATCGATCCAGATGTCGAATAGTCTGCGTTCCTAATTGAGAATTACTAATAGGTTGTAATAGAAGCACAGAATTGTGAATATAATGACTTTTGTATTAGTTGGAATTCTTAATCAAAAAAGTTAAAAAATAATAATTGATTTGAATCAATCAAACTGGACTCAGTGAGGCTCTAATTTCATCAATTTCCAACTCTATATTAGTATATTTGAGAAAATGTAACATAACACTTTAATAGAATAAGTTTCTGTCTTAACAAACGTAGCCTACGTTTTCCAACGGAATCGGATTTATAAACTAAAATTATTAGAATCACTGATAAAAGCTTCATGCAGGCTTTTCATTTTTATAATTGATTTCAGAAAATTACATGAATTCAGTGTGGATACAGAAAGTAACCAAGTACAGTCGACTCTCGATAATACAAACATTCGATAATACGAAACTCTTCATAATACGAACTACATCCCTGGTCCCTTGAAAAACTCTTGATAATTCGAACAAAATCAATGCATTTAGGTATTCTCGATAATACGAATTGAAATACAGAGCCTGATCCGACTTCAACACGCGATAATTTGAATATATCTACAAAAACTCTCGATAATACGAACTTATATTGAACATGAACATGATCAAACCTGCATAAAATTCACAAATGTGATCAAACCTGCATAAAATTCACAAAACATGATCAAATCTGCATAAAATTCAGTACCGTAAAGCAGAAAACAATTATGGTGCAGACGTATTCATAAAATAATAATAATCTTGTTTTGACTGAATGCACAAGAGTATTGTTTTTCCTTAAAAAAATACCGACTTTTTCATGAAAAAATATAATCTACTTTCGATTGATTGCACAATACTATAATTCTATTTTTTCAATCAATTTATCAACTTCTAATCCCTTTGAATGTAGTTCCTCAATTACGGTAAATTTCTCAATTCTTAATAATCTTAATTTCTATAGTTTTACAGAACTGCATTTGAAAATTTGAACATTCAATAAACTATAATATAAAACAATTTTACTTTCTATAGCAATATTGAGTAGCAATTTTGCTATCTGGAGTTATTTTTCCTCTTCCATCCAACTTTTGATAATACGAACTCTCGATAATTCGAACTTTTTCTCTGGTCCCTTAAAATTCGTATTATCGAGAGTCAACTGTATCAACAATAAAGATTCCATTAGAGTTCCTATAGCTTCATCGAATTCAAGAACAAAATATAATGCCTATGTGTACACTTTATGGAGATAGTTTTCAGTAATATTTATGATCAACTATCAAATTAGTTAATATAAAATCTTGAATTATAAAGATTGAATTATAAAAACTTGATTTAGTACTCGTATTATAAGGCATAGTGAAAATTTTATTATGAACATTGTGAATTTCTATGGAAACTTATTGATCAAAAAATAGTCTCTCAGAAAAAAAACTCTCAGAGAAAAATGGAAATGTATGGATTTTCAACGTTACCGTGATTGACAATTGATTAAGTCGTCTTTTTCAGTAATAAGCGGATAAACCTGCTCACTTGTTTGATCTATTGTAGAATTCTAATGGCACAGTTAAGTTTATGTTCCATGACAAAACGAGTAAACAACATTTTTAAATGTAAAGCACGTAATGTTTAATATGGTTCAAAAAGAGTTCAATGACACAAGACTAACCATTATATCATGAAACACTATTATATTTATCTATTTTGTTTATAAACTCTCGCAGTTATCAGTAATGTGGTGTAATTAATTATTTAATGAAAGTAATAAAGGGGCATATCGTGGCATAGAACAAAGTAAAATTTTGTATTAAACAAAAAAGAAGCAGTATGTTTCCCAACTTGAAAAAACGTTGACATCCGTCCAACATGGTTTGCCAACATGCAAATGATCCCTACACCAAACGCCAAAACCACTTAATTCAATTTACAGTTTTGATTAACATTCTATTTTACACTGAAGATTTTCAAGGTTCATGTCCGCACAAGCGTAACAAAACGCACATTTAAGCTATGGAGATTGGCATAGGTGAAAGATGTGTAGGAAGGTGGAGAAAGAATTGAGAGAATAAAACTTGAAAAAAAGAATTGATGAGGACAATAATAACCTAAATGAAATAGGAATAAAGTATTGGATGATGGAGAAAATTTAATGAGATGGAAATGAGAAAAATATTACAAACTGAGACGTTTACATCTCAAAATGTGGAAGCGACATCTCTAGAGAATTGCCAAAGTATTCCATGTAACACAAGCATTATGGTATGGAATGTGAAACGTAAAACATGAAAATTGGTTTGCCAAACATGAAACAATCTAATACCTAATCCAAACTGTCCATATTACTAGTTGCATCTTCTACGATTGGAGTACAAATGCTCACAAAATATACCCTGATATTCATTTCAATCAAATCTTTATGAAAAAAAAGTTCAAAATGCTCAAGGTATATTTACACATATCCAAGATGATACATTTATAATCCACAGAAAAAATCAACTTAAATCAATAATGATTTATGAGACCATGGTTTCCTTATTCATCTCTGAGATATTTCCATTTTTAAATGTATTTTGGAGGTATTCTACAATAAATGATTTTTAAAGATGATACTGAAGATACTAAATACTAGAGAATACGATGTAAAAGATGACACTTATATTAGAGCTACCTTATTGAGATCTATCTATAACAGAACTACCGTTTTCACTCACAATATTTGAGATATTTTTTACCCATTACCATTTTAGTACCATATTACCACAATTTTGGTTTCAATTACCACTAAACTGCAGAACCATCACCAAGCGTGGTTGTATACAGGAAAATGAAAATCGATAAGTAGTATACATTTTATTTAATCCACAACCAACAACAACCATACCATCAACAACCATTAAATAGAAATATTCACATAAAATTATCAAGAAAACAGAGATTTTAAAATTTGAGTATAAATTACTGTAATAGCAAACATACATTACAGAGGAAAGCACCAGTGATTACAGTGATATCTTATCAATTACATCTCCCAGACAATACCAATTGAACCAATTTATTGTAAACTAAGCTGATTTACAACAAATGTTTCCATTTTTCAAAAAACAATCCTCTAAACCATCACCAGAATAAATAAGAAATTAATAATTTCGATTGCATAATTAGTGAAGCTACACTACATGAGGTGATTCAATTCTATTCTACATCAAAATACAGATAATAAGAAAGAAAAGAATACAAGAGAGATATAGAGATTCTAGAGTTTGTCGAAAAATGAATGATTAACAAGTAGAGATATACTAATGAACTTCAACATGCTTCATTGATGAAAACATAAATTTTACATGAATAAGCATACAACCAAGAGATAATGGTTCGTGATTGAAATAGACTTCATAATAGAATGTGCTACATAAAATGAAATTGAAGAATTCTAAGTTTGAAAATGATATATCAAGTTCCATAATTAGACAGTATTCGTAAATCCAACTTAGTTGGAAGGTGATTGTCGAGAATACACGTGTAGGATATACACATGTATATGTGGAGGATGAAAATTTTAATAATATCAAATGATAAGAAAAATACTAGAAACCGAATGAAACCAGGAATTGATATCGATTGAATCGTTTGGATTTGAATGAAAGATAAAACTTGAAATTTTGATGTTATTACATAAAATGAGGTAATAATATTTTTAAACTTCAACGTTCCAACATTTAGTTACTCTTTTCAACCATTTTACTTTCACACCATAATTGGAAAAATATATACAATTCCAATAGTGGAAGTTTTTTGGAGAGATTAAAGTTTTCAATTTGTATAAAATTCGTTCAAAGTTGATTCGAAAAGTGTGCGTTTGCGTAGAAAGTCGGCTGCTTATCGACCAATGAGAAGGCGTTTAATTTGAGCTGAGTCGAGTAGAAGGTGCGCGGGAGATAATATTGCAGTGATCGTTTAGACAAGGAGGGATCGTCGCTCACCTGATACTTGTAACGAAGCAGTAGTACCGGAAGTACCTAGGAGGTTGGTGGCAGTGCATGTATACGTTCCAGCATCACCTAGAAAAATATCAGTCAATAATAAATTATTAAAATGTTAATTCCTCAGATACGGTACTAGTATAATGATACTAGTAAGTTAGATTAGATTATTCACTTTATTCAAGTAGCATTTATGACCTTAAATCCTAGATAGCAAAGATTAAACATGAATTTAATAACACGATTGGATTGAATAAAAAATAAATATACAAGTATATGAGTGAGCTAGTGAAATTACAAAGATATAGGATTCAATATCCTGACTGTAATAATATGATTGTAATGTATCTAGATGAAATGACGGAGTTTGGACATGGATGTCCATTCTTGGAGAAGGATATTCAAGAATATCCCTCCCATTAACACACAACCCTAACAAATGTTTTACTGATAGATTTGAATTAATTAATTTTACACTATGAAATCGAATTAAAGATACTAATAGAAAGTGCATATATTAGATAATAGAGTGGTAGAGATACAGATACTAGTAGAGCTAACGCACCAGGCACAGTGAAAAAAGATCAAGGAATCCTGAAAAGAATAGCAATAGTAGTTTTTAGCATGTTAGATGCATTACACTTGAAATGCACTACTGTACTATTTTCTACTACCCTCTTCATTTGTAACCAAAAAATGAAAAACAGCAATTTCTTCAAAAATAAGTAACTGATTCCTTTTCACTGGCTACATCCTTGTAGCCATTATGATTTACCAAAATCACCAAACCTAATTTGGAAATCAAAATCACCTACGAAATGTGAAAGTTTTTTCTATCAATAATATACTTGCGACCAAGGCTAGTGGAACATACTGTTATCGGTAACTCCCCACCAATAAAGCCAAATTCATATTTTTTAAAAATAATATACTTGATATATAACGTCAAGTGAAATTATCCTGTTTCCAATGCTTTTTATAATTATGATTCACTGAGCTTATATTGAAGGCGCAACAGTCAACACCCGTTTTACACAACACGATTTTCAGGCGTCCGGTTTTTTGCCGCCACTATAAATTGTACTAGATTGAATAAAGCTTGGCAAACATCTGAAGTGCACAGACACACGCCATGTGTTGACTAAATTCGAGTAAAATTTATAAGGACGGAAAAACCCGGTCGCTCAAGGATTATGATGAGTGAAACGAGACTAAGAGCGCTAAATAAATATTAATCTTGTATTCAACAAATTGATTTTTGCAATATTGTGATTCACTGTGTTATTATACGCTACGAGGTAGAGATTTTGGAATTCGGGCATACTCAGTTCAGCCTTGGGCATAGTCAGCCGGCAAACGCCATTCCGGAACTCAATGTTGTGCATATCGGAAGGCTGCAGGATCCGACCATCATGCGCCCAGAGAATGTTCGGAGCCGGTTCTGCTTGAACTATACATTCGAATCGAGCTGCGTTGCCAGTTAATACTGCGATATTTCGAAGAGGCTGCAATTGAGATAAAAAATAATTAATGTCAGATGTATCCATCAAATAGTTTCTCAATTCGATCAAACATACTCAAGTTTAACAAACTTCAAAACAAGTACATGAAATAATGAAAAACCATAAAAATATTATGGAATACCTGAATCCAATATTAAAAAATTCATGAGTCATGTTAATAAGTGAAATCATACACAGTATTAAAATTCGACAAGTCATGCCAATGAATTAATTAAAATACAGTATACATATAATTAAAATATATGTTTTCACCATTGATTTCAACTTTTTTTTGAGGAAACAGTCATAAAGGAAAATAACAATTCTAGTTAATCAGGAACTTCCAGCATTAAAAAGGTAAAAGTGTTCATTATCCAGTTGAAAATCAATTCAACTTTCCAATGAACATTAAAATATGTTTTGAAATAACGAGTTCCATCAGGATTTCAAAAATTCTGATCATTATCAACTAATAAAAGTAATTTCAAAGAAATATTGTCAATTATTTTTATACAGTTTTGTCACACGAATAAAATGAAAATATTCTTCACTAGGCGGAGTAAGGACTGGGAAATCCTTCTACCACTCAACCTTAAAATGTGAGATACTCGTCCATCATGATTCTTACAAGATTTAAAGACCAAATGGTCGACTTCGTTTACAAGATTGTAATAAGTTCCAGATTTTTGTCTACTTACAGTGATGAAAAGAGGAGCCTTGCGGGCATGCTCGGGAACAGTACTGGGATTGACAACAGGAGACGCTCCTGCATTCACACCTCCAGGACTTAATCCACTTGCCAATGAGCTGCCTGGCGATACTGAAAAATGAAAATACGATATGAAGATACGATACAATACAAAATACGATAGTGAAAACCCCAAATACAGTATTATTATTATCATTATCTGTGATGATTCATAGTTGACGTTTAGACAATACGATTGTTTCATTTGATACATGATAAGATGAATACGAATAATTGATACCATGCATACAATTCTTTTTTATAATGATACGAAACCTTTTGATTCGATTGTTTCATTTGAAGCATGATACAGTAAAACGACTGAATATAATCTATGATTCCGTGAATATGAATCTATGATATGACTGAATATGATTCTATCCGTGATAGAATACACAGATCAAGATTGTCAAATGAAACACATAGCACATCCCTCTTATTACCCACGCACAAGCCTAATATCATGTGGGAATCACCCTCAGTAACAGAAATGTGTCAAATTCCATGGACCAATGTTTTTTCTTGATTGTATAAACTTGGAATAAAATTAAACTGTGGATACACAGCTTAAGATCTTTTCACGTGAACACACACAACTCACCTGCCAAATCATTTCCATGGCTGAAGTATGGGGAAAGCGAGTGAAGGCTGGGCGACAGCGACTGAGGACTGGGTGTGTGTGGAATGAGAATATGCGGCTCGTGCTGAGGTGGCTGTTTTTTTCTCCTTGCCACATCGAATCCCGTATCGGACAGCTCGCTCTCCGACGTTTGCTCCCATTTGACACTCTTGGCTGACAGCCTTTTAGCAGCTGTTTCTTGTGACTTCCGTGTTGTTTCATGGATGACGGGTACCGGCACACTGCCTTCTGTGTTTTCGGGCGCAATTTTGGTGATTCCCGGTCCCTTAGCCGTGCCTCCCGGTTTACCCTCACCTGGCATCACTACGCCAAACTCATATCCAAAGTCGTATTTGAAGTAGATCAGTCCGGTGTCTGGATCGATGTGTTTCTTTCCTGAAAATAAACTTTTTTAGAAACTGTGGGGTGGGGAAGAATGAATAAATTAATTAATGAATACTGCACAGTGGAAATTTGTGCTTGTACCGTGGAAATTCTTTGAAAGTTCAATAATTTGCAATTGTGGATTAGTGTTCTTTTTTGTATTTTTGGCTCACAAAACTGAATTTGTATGCAGTGGTAATTCAAACTTGAATTGTTAAATTGAGAATTTGATAAAGATGAAATTGATATATTGAACGTGAAAATATACTTCTAATCATGTTGATATGATTAGAGCACGGATACTAGAACACAATTCTGTATTCTAGTATCCGTGGATTACAGTATTTGATTGAATATGAAAATTCCTTGATATATTAACGAGTTTCAATGAGTAAACTATCACTTTTCCTTCAGCAACTTATGTAAAAAAATTGCTTTAGTACTCTAAATACAAGACTGCATGTCGTTACAAAACTATTCCAAAACAGTGTTGATGTTAAAAACATTATTCAATTATTTCATTCGTCACTATTATTAATTCACCGGTCAAGCTATAAGATATTGGAATAACAAGGAGATACTTTCCATAAGCCCTTTGCATCACTCTCTCAAGTTAAAAAATTCGCAACTGTATTTATCGCAGCCTATTGCCATATTGTTGAATAGGCTACATTTAAAAATTTGTTTTCACAATTGATTATTTTGAAATAGAGCAGCTTCCAATCATCAAAGACAATAGGCTTGAATTCCATGAGCTGTCATATGACAGCGAGAATAATTTTATGTGGTATGAAGAAAATGAGTTTAAATTACATTACAGCGATGATTCAGACAGGTGATATGAGTACTTGTAAGCTGGAATAAATTGATAGAAGAAATAAACTGATCAATTCTAAGAATACTAGAAAAATGGATCATGAATAAATGCACGAAATTTTTAATGGCTTACCATATTCCGATAACCTAGATTCTTCTCTGTATGCTTGACTGTCGTCAGTTTTCTCTGATGTTGTTTTCTGTAACGAGTTCTCTGTTTTGCCGTGTTTAGTCACTTGAACATCAGTCATCACATCCGAGGCAAACTTTTGAGCTTTGGATTTGAACGAGTGAGACATCTCATTCATGTGTTTATTTGCTAAACCTGTAATCAAACAAATAGCTTCGATTGAATATGCTTGAAGCAGCAAACAAATCAATAATCACTATATTAGCGCATTCCGATCACTATCAACTTGATAAAATCGTGATTAACTAACTAACCAACACTAAAACTATCTTTCAGAATAATAAAAATAACATATTAATGGCAAGTTGGTAATGGCTTATTTATTATGTTACTTTATTATTCACGTTATTCGGTTCCGTGCTATTTTGTTATCAATAAATTTCAATATTATATTCTTTGAATATATTTTGATTATACTGTACCTTAGAGTTGATCATCTTAATCATAAGCCGGAATTTATAATGAGGATGGAATAGTTGAAACTTGGATCAAGAATGGATATTAAATTCAACTGTAGAAGAGTAGACTGAATAACCAGACAGGATATGAAATAGGAAGATATTAAAATTTTCATTTTTACTAAAATAAATAATTCTACTAATAAATAATGATTATCGAGTAAATCTAAACTAGAATGACTTGAATAAATTGAACATCCATTGAATATTTTAAACTTTACTGGTTGACAATGGTTTGTTTCATATGGGTCTCCCCTAATTCAATGCTACACCTTTCCCACTGCTCTGAAACAAACGTATTGTTTCTTTGGTTTCATATAATGTGTAATTTTGTTGTTGTCTTGAGACAACCAATTCACCCTCATAAACAATTATCTTACATTAATTATTTACAGATGCACATACGTATGAATAATGAATAATATAAGTGTGTACTAATGGAATTTGTTTTACTTTTTGTGAGATGATAAAGATACTGTGGTCGTTTTTAATACTCACTGGAAGCATCAACGGTAGACTGTCCGACGGTCCTATGCGGCTCAATGAATCCGTACTGCGGTGGTTCCCCAGGGGTGAGCACCGGAGGCGTGGACGTCTTATCGCTGAACCGTCGACGCATCTCTTCCACCCTCTGCAGCCGCTTCTGCTCCGCCTCAAACTGCAAGGGATTCTCCGGCGGCCAACTGGTCTTCACCTTCCCCGTCTCATAATCACTCTCCACGTCACTGTTGACCGGTCTGATGATTTGGGATCGTTTAGTCTTTTTGTCGTCGAATTTGATGACTCGTGTGGTTTGCTGCATGCTGACCACTCGTTTGCTAGATTCGGTCGCTTCGGCAAAACTCATTGAATTGGACGTTTCCAGACCCACACTTCCCGTGGGGATTTTGTAGTAGGGTGCGGCGTAGTCCATTTTCGGCGGTGAACCCGGTTTTAATGGGAAACCAACACTGGATGGCAACGTAACTGCTGTCAGTGCTTTTGGTTTAAGTAACTGTGAATTTTCAAATACGTCTTTTTTTCTTGAAAACGAATTTATCGGGACAACATCGAAAGCGGACGGTGGTGTGGGTGATCGGCCATCTCGACTCGAACCCAACCGTTTCGAAACTTCTAAAACAGGATGTACAGGTTTAAATTCTCTATTTTCTACATCAGGAATATTCTGCGGTGGTCGCCATTTTACTGGTATTCTTCCCTCATAGTCGCTTTCGTAGTCGCTCTCGCGGAATTCGCCTTTCACGAATTTCGATGGACTACAAGGAGGTGGTCCCACACTACGCTTGGCTGGTCGTTGTTGAGTGACAGACAGCTTAGTCTGTTCCACTGTATGACTGCTTGCTGATTCCTAAAATAGAAAAATAACTGTTAATAACTTAGTGATTGTCAACTCCACTTAATAGAATGTAGCTTACTTGATAATATGTTGTTGAGAAATATTGATGAGTGAAAATGATTTGCAGAAGATGATATAAATGGAAAATAATTCAGGCTAAAACTGATTTTTGATATCCTAATGAACAATGCCAATAATTACATAATAATTAAATGAATATTAAATCAAAATGAAAATGCGAATAAGAAAATATTTCTTATGAGTAAAACGATAATTAATTGTGAATATTGATCCGTTTCCTCCAAGAATCAATGGTCTACAAAAATTAATTATACAAATTGAATAAAAATGTGGAAAATTACATTTGTAAACAGATTAAATACGATGTTTTGATGACATCTAACAATAAAATACATTTAAAACGAGTATAGTACAGTATTATGTCGGATAGATATTTGTGAAGCAATTAATTTGATACTAAGAAGATTAACAATATCATAGTTATTTCAGGATTGTTAATATTTTTGTAAAACGGGTTTGAGACTATAACAACATAAATATAGCACATATATGAGATCGTTTTCAAAACTACCAAGATAATAATATCAAACAAACTCAAACATTTTTTTATAAAACATTCTCATAAAAAACCTTGTATAAGTTGAGGAAGTTTTAACTCAGAAATTAATAATCTATTAACGGTACGGTTTAATCAAGAAAATCACATCATGCTCATGCTTTATTAGGATAATTTGAATTGAAAAACATGATGGTTGGGAACTACAAGAAAAAATAGACAAAACAGAATGACCTCTAACAAACACAACAAAATGAAGCGATTAAATTGAGTTATGAGACATAATAGGAGAAGGAGATAGGAGAGGGGAGTGAAGAGTAGATGGGTTGAAAACTATTGAAAAATTACGAGGGTATGCTAAAAACTAACTAGACATTCATTCTAAATATCATCATCAAAGTACTGCGTGAAATATTGAAATCAAGAAATCTTCGACTATTTCTTCGAATTCTTTGTGGAAATTAGCCTACATCGACGTTAATCATTATAAAAGATTAACAATTTGTTTACTCGGATTAAGTTACCCTTCTCCAATAATGTGAATGAAGCTATAAGAATGAGAATTGAGTGACTGAAAAATAGGAAAGGACGACATTTGTTATAGGAAATAAACACAAGATTAAAAAACGCAAATATTAAGGCGAAATCTTCTAGAAGCACTGAATTCCGTTAATTTTGATGCAGTTGTTTCATTTTATAAACATATTTCAACACAGATTTCAATATTGTAATAAATATTGAAACATTGGGACGGAAACATTCAATTTGGTTACACAGCTAGTTCACACGCCACAACTACAACACAAGAATCAGACCTTGTTGATGGCAGCACTCACGGAGGAAGGAACAGACGGTTTCCACAAAGACTGTTTTTGAGCCGAAGGTTTGACGACATTGGAAATAGTTTGATGGGAGTGAGTTTGGGACTGGCTGGAGGAGAACGTTGAAGACATCTGTGAGACCGAGACAGCCGAGTGTCTGGGCTCTTCAGTATCCGCCATGTAGCCACTTTCGGGAGCTGCCATTTTCATCATTTTCTGCTTGCTTTTTGGCGATTCTTGCTTGGGTTTGTCTACTTCGGGAGATCTACTGGGTTCTGAAGCTACAGGTGGAGTAATTTGACTCGACGTGCAGGATGACTTCTCTACAGAGGACTGGAACTGTCTGACTATTGTGTTTTTACTCTGAATATCGACTTTGGTTTCTTGCAACTTACTTTCATTTACTTGATGCTTATTCACAGCAGGCGTGGATGGGCCCATAAGAGGTGGAGGCTTCTCGAATTGAGAGGGTGGTGCTACATCGCAAACAGTTGCCACTGAGTGGGGACGTTTAGGCTGCATTTTTGTGAAATTTGGCCTCACTTTACGATAGGTTGGTCCTTCTGAGTCGCTTTCATATGGCGTCCATATTGGTGGAATTCGAGCTCTCTCCACATCACTCTCATAATCGCTTTCGGTGAAACTTTTCTTCACAAATTTTGAAGGCTTTGGCACCTTTCCAAATACCTTTGGTCGTGGTTTTTCAGGCTCAGGCTTGAATGGGAAAGGTTCTAGATCTAACAACTTACTATCTTTATCCAGAGATGTTGATCTTTTAAACTCTACTTTTCTAGTTTGTTTGGATGAGGTAGATTGTTGAATAGTACTGGCAGTGGTGCGTTCTACTGATGCTTCTTTCTTTGGTGGAGGAATAATCCTGACTGCGCCGACCAACTGCCTTGAAGGTTCCTTCTCTAAATCTTTTTCTAAATCTTGTTCTATCAGCTCAATCTGTGAAAGCCTTCTATCAAGTGCTGGCGGCTGAGCAAAGCCCATTTCTGGAGGTGGACCCGGCTCCAAATGGAGGTCATCAAAGTTCAACTCATGAGCAGAATACGGTCTGAATGGTTTTGTTTCTTTAGGCTGAACTTTCTTGGGAGGCGGCACATAGCTATCTTGTGTTTTAGGAGTTGAGTCCCAGAGAGCTTTGGCTTCTGAGGGTTTTATTGTTCTTTCTTCTACGACATTGGAAACATTTTCAACTGTCTCACTGAATTCAGACTTTGACATGGAGCTGGTAGATATTTCTGAAACATTAGTGATTTGTTGAGTTGGTAGGTTCATGGAATGAGAAGCGTGAGCTTCTGCTACATAGATGATTTTAGGGGTATCTACTGGAGGAGGAGGTGGCAATGGTTTTTGAGGAATAAATGAAGGTGTGTGACTGACTTGGTTTGAATACTCTTCAGTTTTGAACTGTGAACTGAATGATTTGGTTTCTTTTGAAACCTTCTCTGTGAATGATGTATGACTGAACGATTTTTGTTCTTTTTCAACTGTTTGAACTTCAGAAACTGGCACTGATATGTCAGTTTTAATTTTCTCCACCCATGGAGCCTGTTGTTTGAGATCAGTGGGAAGTGGAGGGGGCCATACAGTTTTCAATGAGGATTCAGAATGCTTATGAGACCAGAGCTTCTCCATTGCTACAGCTTCTGCTGATGGCAAGGGGGAGGATGCTCTCAGATGTGGCTCAGAAGGAGCAGATTGCCATGGTGGAAGGGTAGGTTCAGGCTGGGGAGGTGGCTGCTTCCAAGCAGGCTGTGCTACAGGTTGAGGAATTGGCTTTACGATTGGTTGTGGTGGGACTGGTGAAGCAACAGGCTTCCAAGCTGGCTGTTCAGGTGGCTGCACATGTTTCCATAAGGGTTCTTTAACAGGTTCAGGTGTGGGGGCTTTGTAAGTGGGCTGCTCTGTCATAATAGGGGGAGAAGGCTTCCATGCTGGTTGTTGGATTGGTTCTGGGGTTTGAGGTTTCCATGTTGGGGGTTGTACCGGTTCAGGGGTTTGAGACTTCCACGCTGGTTTTTGAACTAGCTCTGGGGTTTGTGGCTTCCATTCTGGTTTTTGAATTGGCTCAGGTGTTTGAGGCTTCCATGTTGGCTGTTGGACAGGCTCAGGGGTTGAAGGCTTCCATATTCCCTGTGAAGATTGTGATATTTCCACAGTTTCCTTTTGACGTGATGTCCATAACTTCTCCATTGAAACCGCCTCAGCTGATGGCCTGGGGGATTGAGGTCGCACACTGATATCAGCTTGTGGTCTGAAGACTGGACTCAGTGACGCCTCAAAATTTGAAGAATTTTCTAAAAAATTACTCTTCTTAACAATTGTTTTCTCATCCGATCCTGCAGGCTCCCTTTTCTCTGGAACAATGACTTCTTCAAAAACTTCTTTCTTACTTGAAACATTGGATTTCTCTTGGAATTGTGTGTTATAGTTTTCTTGCATGAATACAGATGGAGTGAAAGCAGCGGCAGCTTGCACTGTGACTGGAATGGATGAAGATATAGCTGAGACTGAAGGTTCAGACTTGCCTGATGATGGGAATATCTTTACGGCACCAGTTGGAATTTCCTCCTCTGACAGTGTTCTATGCGATTCCTCAAGTTTCTTCACTCTCTCAAATACATCTTCTTTCTTTAATATGGTGGTTGGCGTCTTTGGTATGAAACCCATTTCTGGAGGGGGACCTGGTTCGAGGTTGAACAAAGAATCATCTGACTGATAGATCTGCTGTTCAAATGACTTTGTTGAAGAAGACTGCTCAGTTTTTGAATACTCCTGATTGTAAAGTGGTTCTTTGAATGAGAGTCTTGGTTCAGCCGCTACAGTACTCTTGAACATTTGCTGATTAAGTTTCTGTTCTTCCATCTTATTTTCGGTGATGATATTCTTGAAGAAATTCAGAGCATCTTTTTTAGCAATATGAGATTCTTCAATGGTTGATGTGTCTTCACAGACAGTTTCTTTTTCAGCTGGGTGAATTTGTTGCATTTCAGGAGTAATTGTAGTGATTTCCTCTTTCAAATAAGGAGCAGGAGGATGGAAGGGTAGAGGAGATTCAATTATAGGAATAGGCGTTTTCTTTCCATAGGATGAAAACTCCAGTTTCTCATCCGACCATGAAGAGCTTCCTGATGTGTGTGATAGCTTCAAAGAGACTTGCTTATCTGTTTTTACTGTCTCTATTACACTGACTGTATCTCCCAACTGTATTTGTTTTGCAGATCCATCTGATGTCTTCATGCTCTTCTCAAATAGTTGTTTGTGAGAGTCCTGGTTAGAAAACCCACCAAATTGTTCATGAGCATTACGTTCTCAAATATATAAAATTAAAATTTAAAAATCCAAGAAGAAATACAGGTGAAATATAGAGAAATTATTCAAAAGAATCATTTCAAAAGGATTTATTCAAAGAATCATTTCATTCAGAAACATTTCCATACCAATTTGACCATTCTCCTTGGAATAGTTTAGAGGTTATCAATAGTAAAAAGTGTAGGTACTGTATTATTTATACGATTCAATTTGATAAGCAAATATAGTAGTGGTTCCCTGAAACATAGCTTCATCTCGAGTGAGAAGACTGTACTTATAGAAAATCAATATCAGAATCAACATTGAAATGTGAACATTCTTATTCAAATACTTAACATAATCACTATCAACCAGTTTGTGCGTCTGACAAATTTCTGATTGGATATGCCACCTAAGTTAGGTGACCTAACAGTAGCAATCAAAAAATGAATTGTCCATAGTTAAGTCTGGCTGCACACTGTTAAAATTTCTTCAAAATGACCAATAGAGAGCGTGATTGTTACTGCGCAAGTGCAGATCTGGAAATTCTAGTGTGATATCACTTTTGCCAACTAATCACTTTTGTGTGATGTTATGAGAAACAGATGGTGATAATTGGTTTATTCACATTTCAACTGCTGGCAGCATTGGACAGTTTCCATTTTGAAGGAATGTCTATAGTGTGCAACCACACTATAGCAATAATCAAACCTGATAGTACAAATATTTTATTTGATTATAAGATGGTTAAATTCAGTTGAATTTAGAAACTACAAGATTACAATAGTATTCCTATCATAAAAATTGAAAACTAATAACATACAGAGTAGGTATTTACCTTGTAAAGCGATTCTGATGAAGACAAGTTTTCAATAGATTTCATTGGTTGTGGATGATGGATAACTTCATGAGAAGAGGTAATATTGGTTGTGGTTTGTTCAATGATATCCATTGGCAGCTGAGGTTGTTGTACTAATAAGTCGGCTGTGCTCTTTGCTTCCCCGGCACTATTCACTGCGCAAGCAGTGTACTTTCCAGAGTGACTTTGGGTGGCTGGAAACGATTAAATAAATTTTAAAATCTGATAATATTTTGATGTCTAGCAATAAAATTGGTAATGAATGATAATATAAAATGTGATTTTACTTAAATACTAGGATAGGATTTGAATTCAAAATAGTACAGTAGGATGTATCAAGAACAATTTTTGTTCTCTAACTATCAGAAGATTGATAAAATAATATTATAGATTGATGTCTTAAGAGTGGGTGGTAGTGGACGGCAAACTGCCGAACGGCGAAATCAAGCCCCATAAGAACAATGTAATTTTTATCAATCTCTTGGAGCAGATATTGCCTCTATTTATGGACAGAATTTCACGTTATTTATGTCATTGGAAAGAGAATTTAATTCTCCAGGGGCGTTACTTTTTCGATTTTTAGTTCATTTCAATAATTACAGTTCAATACTTTTTTAGTTAATTAATTATGCGATAAATAAACTAAACTAAAATAAACTAAATTAAAATAAACTAAAAATCGAAAAAAGTAAAAAGTAACGCCCCTGAAGAATTAAATTCTCTTTCCAATTACATAAATAACGTGAAATTCTGTCCATAAATAGAGGCAATATCTGCTCCAAGAGTTTGATAAAAATTACATTGTTCTTATGGGGCTTGATTTTGCCGTTCGGCAGTTTGCCGTCCACTATCACCCACTCTTAAGAACATTGAGCAACGTTTCCATGACCTAATTGAAACTGTTATCATTATTCTGGTATTGATTAAATTGATTAGTTCTAAAAATAATAGAAAACTTCCATTTTCTATTACACAAGTACTACAAATAACAGTGCTTGAATTAACATAATTGATTTGAATGTTCAGGTTTTGGTGTACCAGAATTATAATGATATTATACTTTGAAAAGTGATTGAATTATTATTATAATTTAACTTATCAAGTTTTGGTAACTATGCATTTGAATTTACCTTTCTCAATGACAAGCGCGTGACAGTTGCCGTAATGCCTCAACTCGAACATGGACGATGAGGCGGGAATCTGCTGGCCGTCCTTGTACCACTTGACTTCCGGATCGGGAGTTCCGGTCACCTCGATTTCCATCACGATTCGTTCGCCAACCGTCCTCGCCGACGCTTGCAGTCTGCGTCCCATCACGGGCGGGAATACTGTCTCTGTAAAGAATAAATCCATTTTAATAATGTTCACCAAATTCTTATTAATTTTTTATCAATTGGTGAAGATCCAGTTTTGGGCATTACGCCTGTTGTACTCACCACGGTATTTAATTGATTGGCTAAATAATTATGAATGTATATTGGATATAAATGTATATTATTTGAAGAATGTCCATCAACACTTTTATAATCATATGATACAGAGATATAATTATATAAATACCCTACAATTATAAACAAAATTCAGTTGACCTCAAACTCTTCTTTACATAAATAGTTGTAATTTAGAAACTTGAATTCATCCAATTTTTGCGTAAGCACTTTCTTTCTACTCATTTGAATGATTTCAAGTACTCTTGAAAAATGCGTTCACATTAAACTAAGCACAACATAACACTAAATAGATGCGCAGTGTATTGTGTGTGTTATGCTGTATCAGGTTTTATTGTAATCAATCAGAAGGGAACGATTTTATAAAAAGCAACTATAAAAAGCAAAAGCAAAATAAAAAGCAACTGAATTAGTAACACATTATTTTCAGCTTGACATTGCCTGAACAAGATTTCTAATGAGGCGAGCTAAGCATATTTTCACGGCATCAATTGTATTTTGAGAATTTGTGTAAAAGGAAATTGAGTTCTTTATGAATTTCACTGGAATCTAGCCCTTGACTAATGAACAGTTCAGTGCTAACATAATTTGATAACGAAGTTATCACTCAAGAAGATTCTTCGAATACTAATGAGCAATGCTCTTGAACGGATTGAATACTCTTATCGCACCCTTTTAGACATTCTGATCCTCCTATCACACTATTAGCTAGATCGGAGAAGGAAATTGAGTAGAATAGTTCAATACTGTTATCATTATAAGGAGAAAATTAAACTCACTCTTAACGACCAAGTCGGCTGTGCAAGATGCTGAGCCGGCAGAATTAGAAGCGGTGCAAGTGTACTTGCCAGCATCTGATGCTGATACACTGGAAATCGTCAATTTTACTCGGTTCAAATCCTGAGTGATATTGAGATTGGCTCCAGGGACCAGCTCTTCGCCGTTTTTCAACCATTTCACATCGGGTTGAGGGAAACCTGTAAAAAAGCCAAATTATTTAAAATAATATATTTTATGTTTAAGCCTTCCACTGAAGAGAATAACTAGAATACAAGGTTCTTCCCTTAAGTAATAAGCGCCTAGTTCTATTGTATGGATCGGTACAAAACTTTGAAAATATGATCTGGAGAAAGCGTTTCCAAGTTGTAGAAACGACATATGACAGGCGCCTGTTGAAATGCCCTCAAGGACTACTTCAACATCCTTCTATGTGTCCTCAAGTAAGTCCCACTGATTCCCAATAAGCGCTTATTTCAACCATGGCAACACAAAGAAGACCATGGCTTTGCCTTTGCAGGGACCTTCCTTGTTAATGATAGTTTCTTATTTTAAGTTATTTTGTTAGTTTAAAGTTTTTATTTTTATTTTTGCTCTGTAAAATGTTGTATGCTGTAAAAAGGATAAATAAATTGAATTTGAATTTGTAAAGAAGGATATCCTAATTTTGATACTCAATTAGAAAATGAAATAGGCTCGTTTGCTTAATCAATGCTCAAAATTGACATTTAAAAAACAAAAAACAAATAGACCTGATTTATCAATAAAAATTGAATTAATTTGATTATAATTATTGTTAATTTTAATGCAAATATGTTGAAAATAAAGAATATGCGTTCATTATTTCCAAAATTTTAAGACTACACTTTTAATAAAGACTACTACTACTATTACTGGTTTTAAGACTATTTTTCAAAATAAATAACATAATATTGCATTGGATTGTATATGAATAAAGACAAAGTAGATGACAGAACATAGAACAGAAAGTAGACAACATGACAGAACATACCATCTATAATGCCTTCCAGAGAAACGTCCACTCCTTGATCCACGATTTTTCCCATGACTAGAGTTGAGAACTTGGGAGGAATTAGTTTCCTCTTAACAGGCTGAATTGCAGATGATGATGTTTTATCTACACTGGTCACCCCTCCAATTGATTTACTCTTTAGTTCGGTTTTCTGTTCACTAACTAATCCATCTTTCTGCTGGTACTCCATGGTCTCATGTCGCTCGATCTATAAGCAAATAATTTGTTCATTTTCAGGACTTACAAAGGATAGATATATTATATTGAGGAGTTCAATAATTTGAGTTTTTCAAACTTTCGAGGAACGTTACGATAACTGAATACATTTTGTATTAACTTAGGCATATTCTGTATATTCATTTACTTATAAATGAAATAAATATTATTTTTCTAGTAAATCTAATTACTCTCAATCATCATAAATCTCAAGTAAATTTTGAAAAAATGAAGAATATTATACCATTTTCGAAAATATGTATTGAATAATCTTGGAGATAGATTCTTAATTGTTTGTAGGAACAGTGTGTCTACGGTTTAATTTACTTAAGAGAGCATTCATTTAAGGAAGACAAGACGATACAATCATTTGAAGATCTTTCATCATTATTAAAATTATTTCGTGCGAGGTGACCTTTGGAGTTTTTTTTGAAATATGGAAATGAATTTTATTCAAGAGATAGATTTTTATGTTTGCTCATTTCCTTTTCTAGATTTGAAATTTGTATCAACAAAGGCTGTACCGCATTGGCTGTGAGGCGGCCGAGCAATTACTTCGATCCCGTTATGTATAATAATCAACCATTCGTTACTGAATTATTGGTTTATAACACGTATTTACCCTTTCTCATTCTCCATTCTCTAATATTCCTCTTTTAGCATGCTGAATCTTTATATATTCGAGTTAGTTATTATATTTTATACCCTTTCTTATAGTATTCTTTCTCTTTTTTTATCTCTTCGGTCCTTCATTTCTTGGATTTTCCGGAGACCGAAGCACCGCAGTTTTAGAAGCATACCGGTACAACTTTAATCACTATTATTTTTCATTTTTTACAATAGGCTATATAAATATAAGATTCATAGGCTAATTATCTTATGTGTCTATTCTAAAAAAATATTATTTAATTGTTATTAAGGACTGTTGAACACTCCCCCCCCCCTACACACAGACGGATTCCTCAAATATAAAATTTGGATGTAAGATGAAATTTGATTTGTAATTTTTTTAGGAATAAATTGATTTTTTATTTGATATGAAATGTAATTGAGTTCAGTACAGCAGGTCTCGATCTTATGCCAGGCGACTTTTCGATTTTTATGTGATAGATAGACCTCATGTCTACATCCACAGTCAGTTCGAACTATGACAGTCAAAAAACGTTCAAAATAGCAGTAAACCGGCAGTTGGATCGTTCAACGATCAGCTGGGAACGATCGATCCATCAGTACGATCTGATAGTGGATGTGGACCCTGAGTTATATTTGTTAGATAGATTTCTATTTTGTTAGACCCTGAGTTATATTTGATAAGATAGATTTCTATTTTCTTAGACCTTGAGTTATATTTGATAGATTTCCAATTTGTTAGACCCTGAATTATATTTGATAGAAAGATTTCTATTTTGTGAGAGACCGACCTGCACAGCAGGCTGATCCCCTATCTTATGCGAGGCGACCTCCGATCGCTTGGACACCGACTGCACCTGTACAGTGGGCTGCATCTGAGTGGCGCCACCCTGGCTGCTGCTGGTGATAGTGGTGCCACTGCTGCTGTAGACGCGGCTGCTGCTCGACTCACTCACCACCTGGCGGCGCATCTCCACGCCGCCTTCGGTCTCCGACAGCTTTATGTTCTCCAGGGTTGGTAGGAGGATGTCGATTGGTGCATCTGAAATCACATGCAATAAATAGTAACATGTTAATACTAAACGAATAGAGAAAAAAGTGAGTTATGAGGAATAGTTTACGAGTATACTTATATTCTTACTTTATGATATAGTCTGTCCAAGAAAAGAAGGCATTCTGGCAAGATGGTGAAATGACTCCAACTCAATCAGTATTGGTCCAAAAATAGAAAATTTGGTCTCAAATTGTAGATCAAAATGTTTCCTACAATTTGAGACAATAGGCTAGTTATAATTTATTATATTGCTGAAATTAATTTCAATATTAACCGAGCTGGAGTCATTTCCCATGTTACCAAAATGTCTTCTTTGCTTGGACAGACTAATTGTAAGAGTGTAAAATATTTTGCTATTGATAGCTTGCCATTCAAGCTATTTTGTTTCAGTTCTAAGTTTTGTTCTCAATTCTTGCTCTATATATGCTGTAAACATTAAAAAAATTAATTCGAATTTGAATGTACGAAATATTTTAAAAATTCTCTTATGATAGTATATTAAGTTTGGAAAGTAGATAGGGTTATATAACACGATTATTTGATGCACCATCAATATTCTGATAATAGGTTCAATAGTCTATAGCCTACCAAAGTCTGAAAGATCAAATGGGATTGAAACAATCCTAATTTTGGGTGGATGAAAAATCAGAAAAAGAATAAATTATATTTATTTTGACTAGTTCAGAACTTAGCAGAGAACCCAACTTGATAAAAGAATGAAATCCCTTCTTCTATCACATTGGTAGCATAAAAATAAAACTCGAGCTAGCTTGGTCAATGGAGAAATAAAGAGTTCAAAGTTGAGAGAAAAAGTTTCCCAATGGTCATGGGCGTTGAGGCAAGTTGATTAATGAATACTTTCGGACAGAATAAACGCCGGTCCCAGGCCCACAAAATAAGTGGATACCTAATGGAACGAAATGACTGAAAAGACCAGCTCAGACAACCAGAGTCGATTAATCTCATTCCCAGATAATGTGGAACTTTTGCTTCACTAATTATTTTTCATTCTGCCAACTGACCAGGACCCGTGACACATTGGAGGGAGCAGATTTGTCAGCAGGCCAATTTTAGATAAAGAAAATAATTTGATTTTATGTCGCTCTGAAACTCATTAATTTGGCGAAGCTACGCCCATATGTAAGTTATAAGTTCTGTACTTGAGCAGTAATTTTTTACAAAATGTCGTTCGATTTGGACGTTTTTATGTAAAACGATCCAACAGTTTTGGCTTCAACAGTTGAAACATATTAAGAATTGCAGTGGAGAGTCCAGTATATACAATAAGTAGGCTACTTTGATGTAAATATTATCAAGTGATCAGTATCAAGTTGATGATTGTTGTTCTTGATTCCTTTGGAAGCAAATACTTTGAGGGGTAATGATAAGTATTGAACAATTGGTTGTTTTATTGAGTATTACAAGATATTACATCAACTTGTTAAATAATATATAAATCCCATTCATCCTTGCAATTTGATTTTGAAACGTTTCACTGGATACAGAATAGATATCGTTCAATAACTTGGGTAATGTATTTCAAATTCCAATTTCATGTACAATAATAGTGTTTATTTATTTATGATAGTTGAAGACACAGTGTCAGGTGAGATGTACATAATTAAAGAGCACAATATTGTCTATATCACAGAAAGTTTTTTATTGAGTACCTACAAACAATTGTTTCAATGTTTTCACATCATCATCAGTGTACTAAAGAAAGTTTTTTTTGAACTTTATAAAAAACTTTCTGTGAAATAGACAATATTGTGATCTTTAATTATTTATGATAGTGTTTATTTTCAAAATTTGTTCGGAATGGTGCTTTTTCCTTAAGTGCGAAGTTAATCTCCAATAAGTTCAGTATTGTTTCCTTCAAAAACTGCGAATGGTTGCTCAACATATTCTACTGAATTCATTGATATGACTTAAAAATGATTTGAAATAATAATACAGTTTTCTACAACAGTACTGTGTATAATATAACAGTATTATACTGTGTATAGAACAAGATTTAGAATAAAAGTACTGTGAATCCTTTAAAATTCAATTTGAAATTTACAATGCTCAAATAGGTTTTTATCAAAAAGAAATTCGAATTGTATAAGAACCGACATTCAGATAATTTACAAAAAATTGGAATGAGTAAAAAGCTTTGCTCAATTTGTTTCTTTCTTCTCAGTCATATCCAGTTAATTGTGCATGATCCAATAATAAATAAACTTGCCCGCATAAAAAAGCCCCTCTGCCTAACTAAATATCAATGCTTACTACATCAAAAAGTTTTTTCCACAACTTCAAAGACACCATTTTTAATTAGCACACAAAGGCTATTCGCTACTCAATTACACACAAGTACACGTGTTTTAAAGCGTTGAGTGGAAGCGGTTGTCATCCCTGACAATCTTCAAACAATGCAGATGTTGTGAAGCTAACACAGAGTCGAGGTTATTCTATTGCCTTCGCTGCTATTTATTTATAAAAATAACAAACTCATCATTATCCCTATCATTACCCACGCATAGGCATAGGAGCCCATGTGAGCATCTCTCTCAGAAAAAAGGGGAGAGGAAGACACACATAGAAATAATATCTGCTATAGTGTTTCCTTTTTGTCTAGGGTTAAATGTACGGTATGTAAAAATTGAAATTGAAGTAAGAAATCACAACATATTTGCTCAGGAGAACGAAAAATGTTGCGTTCAAATAAAAATACTACTTAAAGTAGAAAGGTACTGCGATTTTTATTTCATCTTATTTATATATATCTGCTACAGTGTATGTGAGCATCTATTCTCTCCCCTCAGCTTCTAATAAATTTTATAAGAATAATACATGAGCTCATATCGATATGGCTGTAACAGTTATTTTTATGAATTCAAAACTCAAGTACCCATTTAAAATTTTGCAATACATTTTTAGACTCATAAGAGCCATTTTCAAATTTAAACGAACAACAGGAAAAGTATTACTTTTAAGTTATACTTGATTTTAAAGTTATACTTTTATAACACTAATAAGAACATTAGCAATAAATTGAAACTACTACAGTGTGAGCATTCTATCGCTTCCTCCGCAATTATATAATATTCATAAACATATTACATAAACTCATATATATGTAGATATCCCAGTTGGCAGAGGTTGCAGAATTCAAGCGTTTGAAGTGCGCGCGCGCACCTATTTCTTAGCTGTCGTCCTCTGTCCACTCTTTTCTTTTTCCTCTTCCTATTTTCAGTTTTCTTTATCTTCCTTTTCTTCTTCTTCTACTACACGAGTAACACAACTGTCCACTCGGGTCGTTGGCAGACGTATAGCGTTCATTTCAAAATTAAACGTGTGCTAGATGCTCCGTCTGCCCACTGCCCCACAGAACATCATTTTCCTACTTCAACATTTTAGTCCTGCCTAGTCCGTCCAGCAAAGCGAGAATCTCGCACTTAGCCTATATAATTGCACGGCTAGCTCGCATCACTGTCACTTGGGCGACTGAAATAGCCTCTGTTTATATGCGTCTGCCAGTAATTTATAACTCTTGATTTTAATCTTGCAGTTTTTTGGGACTCCAGCAGTTACCGCTTATTATTGTGAGTGGGTGTTGGTGTTACGTTCATTGCTAGTATAGTCTATCCAAGCAAAAAAAATACAAGATGGGAAATTACTCCAGCTCGGTCAATATTGGTGCAAAAATTATAAATTTGGTCTTAAATTGTAGATTAGAATGTTTTCTACAATTTGAAACCAAATTTATAATTTTTGAACTAATATTAACCGAGCTGGAGTCACTTTTCCATCCTGCTAGAGTGTCTTCTTTGCTTGGACAGACTATGACTATGTATACACATTAAATTAGATATGCTATTAAATTATACATTTATATACATATATATATTTGAAGAATGATCTCATAAAGTGCTTTATCACAGTTTAATAGTAGAACTCTGCCATAAATATATAGCTTTATTTCTCTAGGAAATATATTAAGACATTCTATTATATTCAATTACATTCTATCACCTCACTCTGCTATCTACCAATCACTCCGCTCTCTAGGAAAATGATTAAGACATTCATTCCTATTTCTTAATTAGTTCATTCCTATTTCCATTCAATTAGTTTCTATCACTATAAATCGTCTCACACACAATCCTGGGATCACGGGGTCATTTTTCTCAGTGAAAACCTATTTACAATCTTTAATTCAGACATATGAACATGAC
Organism: Sogatella furcifera; assembly: GCA_017141385.1. Lineage (NCBI taxonomy): Eukaryota > Metazoa > Arthropoda > Insecta > Hemiptera > Delphacidae > Sogatella > Sogatella furcifera. The sequence goes on along the minus strand of CM029551.1, from coordinate 9,439,912 downwards.
TTATACTTGAGGTAATTGAAATAAGTTCGATGCATCCTACAGAACAAAAATATTAAATTAGTTCAGAAGGTTTTTCATTATGGATGATTCATGGTACAATTGATCCTCATGCTTTCAAATTCAACATAAATCCCTCATCTATTTTTTTGTAAAAATTAACAAGCATTAGACAAAACTTAAGACTGTTACTGTACATCATGGGAATGCTCATCAACCTACTCAGTGATACAGAAAGAGTTCTCTCTTCATTACATTAAGAAGTTCAATAAGCAAATTGAAATTTGATCATTATTCTTAATATTAGCCTACACGAGAATCCATTAAATTTGACGAGAGTTCTTGAAAGTTAGAGGTAGTAATTACTATCTATAGTGAAGTTATTGTTATTCTTAGTTATTTCAGCACCAGTAGTCTTCACCAACTATTAAGAAGAAAGAATCAATGATAAGATTTGAGATTCCTCTTTCTTGGACTAATAAATACTCTCAATAATAAAATTATTATTTTGGAATGGGAATTTTCATTCAATGTTAATTATTTTAAACGCGTAATTGAAAGTAAGAGTTTATGTACCCTCCACTTAGTAAGATAATCTTTTGAAATTAACAACAGTTTCATGACACCCAATGAGAAACATATATCTTAAAATGGAGACCAACCAAGAACCATGCTCAATAACAAATCAAATAGAAACAATAAAATAGGAAATTGAAGTGAGTATTCAATTCATGAATGCTTAAAGGGGATAATAAAACTCCTGCAATACGTTTCAATTCATTGAATGAAAAAACTGCTATTGAAATTCATATGACCAACAAGAAAGTCGAAATAGTAGAAGGAGCCTCCAATATAATCATGTGATCTACCAACAACCACACAAACTAAAATCATCTAGAGCTAAAATAATTTGTCAAATCATCGATCAACCATCCACAATATAGAGAAATCAAGCGTAAGCCCAAAACAGGTACACTCATGGAAACTATTTATTTAATTTGGAGCTCCCCACTAAGAAGCCATACGCTAATGATGAATTTAATTGTAAGAAACAAAAATTAATTTTACAGAAAATTGGAAAAGAAAACTTCAAACAAAAATTCGAATGAAATTGAATTCAAATTTGGGAAATAATATGTAATAAGAAGATAATAAGTTACAACTACTAATAAGGATAGATGAATAGATTCAATGCTGCTTACATAAATATAGGACGCAGGTTGACAACAATGTCACTCAATCCACCCGCACTGCATTGTTTTGGCCCATTATTATCGATAAGAGCATCGGACAACAACCTGTAAGCACCTTGCACACTAGCACCGTTCGTTTTCTTGCAAGCGACCGATCAAGACGACCATCTACTAGAGTAGAATCTGATAGTGCGTGGGCTCACCCTATCACCATCCTTGTTCCGCCAATGGTCACTCCTACTGGGAACCTCGCCAAACCGGCGGCTACTTATAATGACTGCGATGTAATGCAATATCTTCCATGTTCCTTCCAAAAACTAAGAACCCACTCACAACACCCTCAAATAAACAAACAAATCGCGTGTTTCCACCTTATAACTCAATACAAACCATTAAACCAACTAATCAACGTATATGTAGGTATTATCGATTTTACATGTGGAGGATTCTAAGCGCATTGTTCTTTTTAATATTGGACTTTTCGTTCGCAAGTTCATTAAATCTTTGGAAGTATGCCACAAGCATGGTTATTTATAGAAAAAAGCTGAACACAATAATATATACCATCGCAGGGAGGCAAAGGATACGTTCAACATCTAAATGCTTCTCGATCTGAGATAGTTTTAGAGTTTGATCGTCGTAATGTTGGATGGAATGAGAAAAAATGTGTACTATACGTTTTTCCAACAATGAGTTAGAAACAATTTTAGACAATAATATTTCAAAATTGCTATGTGAAATCAATCATGACAAATATCCAAATTGGTTTAATCACTAACTTACTGTTTCAAAACCGATTAGCTCACTTCAATATTTTGGAAAATCAAGTTGTATAAGATTAATTATTTATTTAAGAGTGGAACTTCATTCGAGAAGGGTTTTTTAAAATGCATTTCTTTACTTCTATACTTATTTCAATACAAAAATGAATCGTGATCTGATAATCTCCAAGTTCCTTCCAATAAAACACTCAAAGATACCAATATGATTGATTCACATTTATTTGATTTGAGATAACATTATGAACATACAAGTATTAGTGTTATTGTTTCTAGAAAGAAACTTTATTTGATATGGTTACGTTGATATAGACGTTCAATTCGTCTATTTAAAATGTTCCTAAATGGAATAATGATAATGAAATTAATGAATTAATAGAGACTTGGATTGAAGTTTTAATAATTAGTACTAGAGCGAATGTTATTGATAGTGATTGATAAGAAGTCTAGCGGAAATTAGTCTTTGTAGAAAAATCAACAAGAACAACTTATATCAATCAATTAGCACAGTAATCAAGGCAGAGATCATCAAGTTGAATAAAGGAGTAGTACCACTTCAACTTATCTAGTTTAATCTAGAATTTTGGATGAGGTTTAATGCAAGAAGATAATAAGCCCCAAGAATATGAATGACTCACCAAGATAAACGAGTATCATTAAACATTTTCAAAACATTATAAAAATAGCTCAAATTGCCAAAACTAGTGTGGGAATGTAGGTCAAATTCAGTGAAACACATTTGCCAGATTTCACCATTACGAAAAGAATGAAGAATATTTATGATTCGATTGTGATATGAAGAAAAACAACAAATACTCCAAATCACTCACTAGGTAACAGAAACCCGCAAGAGTATTGAACACCAGAGTATCAAAAATGGAATGATAAGGTTAATAAATAATTGACAACAAGGTATTGATAACGAGTATGAATAAGATGAATGGAAAATTAGCTTGATAAGCCAACTGTGGAGAAACTTTGCGATCAAAAATTCGAATTGGCTGATAAAATTGAGTTAGATCAATACAGAAATTAAATTTTGAACTATAGAAGCCAAGAGTTCTGATATGAATTCTAACTTTGTTCTGAATGCATGCCAAATCACTAGACCGAAATATTGTATTCTCATCATCAATGCAAGCACACTGCTAGAAAATATCTGACAGGAAATCATGCTTTTCAACAAGAACACTTGATAGTCTAAAAAATCGAGTCTTCATAAAGTATCACACATCTACACGCAACCCTATAAACTTGGCAATTTTCACAAAAACTTGGAAAAATGTACAACATTTAGCCTTGGAATTCTTGAAAGTTTCAATCTTGGGCTACATAAGATTTCCCACAATTTGGCAAAGAAAGTTATTTGCAACATGTTTGTATTGCTTGGCAGGCGATAGACGACAGTAATGGCTACGATAAATCGCCTAATGAATGAATAACACCTTGGAATCTTGGTTTCATCAGAAGAAAAGCAATAGTATTAAACACAAAATAGTTTGAAATATAACTGTTAAACCTCATTGAAAAAATTTTGAGATGGATTTCATTTTATTGTCCTACACTAAGTACAAAATCAATTGATGATGAACAACAAAAAAATGAAAATCATCAATGGATTTGAGTAGTGGAATTTCAACCAAAATTATTGCAAATTCCCTAATAATTTTCTACTTTTCTCATTTGTAGGTCTGAATAAAGAGAGAAATAGCAACAAAAAACTGATTTTTTGTTTTCAAATTTCAAAATAGTTCAATTTGAAGAATTCTTTTTTTATGTTTTCAAATAGTTGATTCGAAGAATCAAACTAATTAAATAATTGAAATCGATTATCAACCATACTGAAAGAAGGCAAGACTACTGGATGAAGGTTAATTCCCTAAAAATCTTGATCTCAAATGGACCGAATTGGTATTGATTCATGGTTAATTTGCTAAGAGAACGATTTTCTTTTTTAGATTATAATAAATATACAATAAATATCAATCCAAGATAATTATAATCTTTGTCTATTTGCAAATTTCTCACATACAAATAAATTGATTGATTTATCACAAACTCATTATCACTCACTCATCAACACCTTTGCTAAAATACTTGCTATCAAGTCGCAATTGTAACAATAAATAATAATGATAAACTTGAATGGACTATTCTTTTTATCGTATTTTTTATTGGTTTTACGTGAATTATATACGAATGAAGAGTCTAAACTCACCAGATATAGCAAGCTTGGCAGTGCAGGCCGCTCTGCCAGCTTCGTTTTCGGCAACGCAAGTGATTTGTCCGGCGGTTTCACTGGTCACTGTAGGTATGGACAGCACCTGACGCGGGCCGCTCGTTGAAATCAGCATGTCTTTACCAGCCACCGGCTTATCGTTGAAAAGCCAACGAACCTGTCAAAAATATTTATTATAATAAATTACAAATTATAATGGAATCATAACTGAAAAATGACCAGAATATTATTATTCCAGAATACCACTACAAATTACGTTAAATAGGCCTGGCACTCTATGCATACAGAAGTGAAAAATGCCCTGGGACACTTTGGAAACAAAAAAATTGATACTTCTGGCACTGAAAGTATAGTCAGTCCAAGCAGAGAAGACTCTCTGGTAAGATGGGAAAATGACTCCAGCTTGGTCAATATTTGTTCTAGAATTATAAATGTGGTCTTAATAGTAGATCAAATAGTTTCCTACAATTTGAGATCAAATTGATGATTTTTTAATAAAAATTGACAGAGCTTGAGTCATTTTCCCATTTTGCCAGAGGTTTTCTTTGCTTGGACAGACTATAAACTAATTTACTTATTGATAATTCAACTTCTGGTTTGAAGCTTGAATAGAGCGATAAAATATCGTGAATGTCTTATCCATGACAAACTGTAAACATGACAAAAGTTATCACTAATGATTTCTCACTAAGTTAAGGGTCTATATTCACTGTCAGTTCGGACTGTGAGATTCAAAAACTGTAAGTGGATAGAAGAACCGGCAGTCCAAAACAGCTCTGAACCGGCACAGTTTAAACTTTCAGTGGGTGTGAACCCTGAAATCGTGACAGATCTGTGTTCAAGCATTTAAAAGTGCACCAGTCAATTTGATTACAAAAAACCTAATAAAAATTAACTGCATGGCGTGATTCTTGTTGGAAATCTATTAAAAGTTTACACTCAACATTTAGATGTTTACAGATAAACTGTTTTCTTCTTCTCCAATGCGCTTAACTCTCTAGTTATTAAAGTAACTGGTTTGTGAAATATTTGACAAGATATTATGAAAATTATGACATGTATTTCAAATTCAATTTTTATTATTTTAGTTATAAACCCGGCTTCTCAATTCAATAATCATTGTGAATTGTTTAGTTTATCAAAATTATCTTTTAGATACCCAAGAGAGTGAAATCCACTCAAACTTAAGAAATAAGAAGTTAATGCCGGGGTTTTCCAAGCACACTTGAAACACAAGTTAATAAAAGTGACCATACACTGACAACTGATAGTTTAAACTAAAATTTCAGTTAAACGTATTTGGAGAAACCGGCCCTTAAAGTTGAGGGACCCTCAAATTTTGATGAACAGCTGACATTTTCTATGATAAGTATAGGAAATGATTGTAGTAAACTGTAGTGAACTTGAGGGTCCCTCAAATTTGAGTGTGCTTGGAAAACCCGGGCTAACTAAATCAAACGATTTGAAATGATCAGGACTTCCAGTTATAAATCAAGGCATTGAAACGCTGTGGTATATATATATATATATATATATATATATATATATATATATATATATATATATATATATATATATATTTCACAAATAGACAGATTTAAGTGATGGATAGGAAGAAAAACACAAATAAACTTACATTTTAAGGTGAAAATATTTCGGTGGCTGTGCCACCTTCTTCAGTTCACAGCAGAATGTTGAATCCACAGAGTCCTTAGTGCAGTAGCATAAACTGAAGGAGTACCACAGATTGGGGGAGTACAGATTTGGGAAGGAGTACAAAGTATGGATTGGAGGGAAGCCATGTTAGGGATTTTTTGGACAAGAGGATAACATTATAGGATGTAAATGAATTTATAATTAGATTATTGATGGTTTTAAGTTAAAATGTGTATAAATAAAGGATAAAATGAAACTAAATTCAATTTGAAGTAAAATTGGTTGAAATTAAAAATTATTATTGAGAATAAATTTGAATATCAGATTGAAACTAAAATTAGATTGATTGATTGATCCTGGATGTATATGTAGGATTTTTAGAACTATTGCTGTCTGTTAAGGCCAGGGATAGATGTGGCTCCAAGCACCCAAATGAAGGCTAACTCTTTTGTTATCACATCAATGGAGGGAGCTGAGGGAGGGAGGGTGGCAAGAACTTTGATTTTGAAGCATTCATCAAAGTTCTTGTTGTGCTCGGAGCCATGGGTAGGGATAGGTAAGGAGGTGTTATTTTTGAAGGAAGCCCTATGATTGTTGATTCGGAGGTTTAGGGCAGTGGTTGTTTCTCCAATGTAGAAAGCAGGACAGAAGTTACAGGAAAGGAGGTAAATACAGTTTTTGGAGGTGCAATTACTGGATTGGCGGGTATGGTGGGTGTGGGTACTCCTTCAGTTTATGCTACTGCACTAAGGACTCTGTGGATTCAACATTCTGCTGTGAACTGAAGAAGGTGGCACAGCCACCGAAATATTTTCACCTTAAAATGTAAGTTTATTTGTGTTTTTCTTCCTATCCATCACTTAAATCTGTCTATTTGTGAAATATATATATATATATATATATATATATATATATATATATATATTCACACTATACTTGTGATAATATTGCGTAGAGTTCTCGCTATCCATGTCTGGTGTGAATCCATCAATCTGCTACTGTTTTTCAGAATTCTAAATTTTTAATAAGAAACTGGACCCACGTTTAAGAGGTTAAAATACGTTCTAGACAATTGGAATTTTTTTATAAAATGGAATTTTCTAATAGGTCTAAGCATATTTTTTAATAGGCAATCTTATTTGAACAGTTATTTACCTTGGGCGTAGGCTTCCCAGCTGCAATACACTCGAACTTGGTGGGCTCACCAAGGCACACAATTCTGTCAGAGAACAGTTCTGTGAAAGAGGGCAGAACAGGGCGGTCATCGTGCTTGATCTTGGCTTCGGCCTCTTGTTCGGATATCGAGCCCTTGACAATGAGGTGGGCAAAGCACTTGGCCTCGCCCATTTTGCTCTGTACAAGCGCCGTGTAGTTGCCTTTGTCTTCCACGGTCACGTTGTCTATGTGCAGTGTGCAATGACCATCGTCTGATTGTTCCCACTGTGAAATAAAACAAAAAATATTAGTTATTACTATCATATGAAATAATTCAAATAGAATTAGAACCATAGATAAAGTGATGAATTATATTGAAGATTATCAACTACAATGGCATTCTTCAGTTTCAAATTTATAAACTGTTCAACTCACTTACGTTTTGTTCAATCCAATAATAATAATAATAATAATAATAATAATCTATCAAATTTACTAGCAGAATTATGTAAAATGTAATGAAAAATTATTTTGGAAACAGATGTAACAGAAGTCTATTCTTTCATTCTTAATTCAATCATATTGTGGAGGGTGTGAGTGCCAGCTAACTTCATACTACTAGGATATCAGATAAAGGCAGCAATTCTATTCTAATCTATATTCTATAGCTGGCGTTGTACTCTCACAGACAGCTTTCCAACTGTCTTGACAGAGCTGAGAATTAATAACATCAATTCACCAACCACCTAAATTTTTGGCGCCAGCTATACTTTTGGGCAGTTCAAACAGCTATTATCTTTTGATATGCTTACTCATTCCATACATTTCTTGCAATAATTATTTACAAATTTATCTCTAGTTATTGACAAAAACGTTATTTTTGTAATTTTTTTTGCAAGAGCTCTTCATATATCCTTCACTGCAAATGGACATCATTAGTATGTTTAAACTTTGCCTTTCAATTCAGATGAATCGAAATGTTATTAGAGAATGATAACTAAAGATACTTTAGTGCTTGAATGATACTGCTATGAATTAAGCTTCAAAATCGATAAAATTTCTTGAATTATTGATTTTAAGTTTTAAAATTGGGCTGTCGCAATCTAGCAAATCTGAGCAGAAATATTTTTTTGTTATTCATATGAATAGTCTTCTATCTAACTAGAATATCTTCAAATCGTCTACGATTGTGGTTCTTGGATCTTCTAGAATTGTGGAAAATTCTATCTAGTCTTAGAAGTGATCAACTGAAAATCATATCTAGTCTGAGATAACCGATAATGTTAGAGATGAAGTTCAGAGATAACCGATAGCGTTGTCTCTACTATTATAAATTCGAAGACATTTCTGTTTCAACCAAGTATTTCTTCCCATTCTGATTCCACCTACCTTTATGCGGTCGGATGGCAGAATGGTGCGACTGTTATGCAGCCAGTTGACAACTGGCATCGGCTGACCGCTGACGGTGCATTCCAGGGTCACACTCTCTCCCACCGGCACCAGGACATCGGTCAGCAACTGGGTGAACTTCGGCATTGAACACACCGACATCTCTATCTTCTTCTCTCTCGTTGTGGTTTCAACAGTCTGACGAGTGGCACCCTTCACATCTGAGCCTCCTACACCTGCAAAATTATATACATTATTTGTAAGTATTATTATTATTATTGAAATTATTTGGAAACAGACGTGAAATAGACAACTGGAAGAAGTTCAGAATTATTCAGTTTACATGCATCGAAAGACCAGGGATCACAATCCTAAAAGATTCAAATACTTGCGTAGTTTTAGCGAATTGAGAGTGTCTAGAGTTACACCACAGAGAATATGAATCCACAGATTTATATCCTCTGTGGTTCCACTAAAATAACATAGTAGACCTACATAGTAAAGGATGTTAGTAAAGCCCCAAAGCGCTACACTTGAGTTATAGTCTTTATAACGATAGTTCATTCTCTTTCAACAACCTTACTTCAATATTGATCAAACTAGCAGCAACTTTCAAAGTATAATTCTTCTCATCGTTTTGTTGATTTTTTATGGAATCCAATTTTTTGCCAGTAATTTCGTTTTGGGATTTGAGACTTTCCATGAAGCTAGTTTGTAATGTTCCTAGGTTATTGTACAAATCTTGATTTTTTTTTAGATTCTGTTGTTGCAGTTTTAATTCTTCAATGTTCATTTTCATTTGGTCACAATGTTCAGCTAAAGCAACGAATACTAGCTGGTAAATGTCCAGGTTTGGTTTTTTATTAGAGATTTCCTCTATAAAACTATTATTTTTTCCAGCTCTAATAGTTGATTGCTCAGTTATTACAATTGCTGGTTGATGCACGGGTCTACTGTTATTAGGTTTTACAGTTTGAGAACTAGTCACCACAATAGGTTCCATCGTTACTGTAAAAAGATTTGGTAAACTTACACTCGTTGAAGTTTTGTTTTTTGTTGAATTATTAGCAACTAGCAAACTTTATAACGAATATTCAAAAATGTGTAGTCAGTAATATTTCCAGAGATAAATATTAACTAGCAGTTCGTCGTGGATCTACTAATCTACGAAAGAATTATCTTTGCTGGAGGCAAGTGGATTAGAGTTTTCACGATAAGGAAAACTGATATTTTTCTTTACAAGATTCATTCTTCTTTGCAACCCTTTTAATTCTGGAACATAATACCACACTCACTCTTCCTTGTAATCTATGTCCCATACGGAAAATCAAATCAAATCATATCAAATTTATTGAGGTTTCAAAAAACAAAACATATCACAATTGAAACTTTTAACTTAATTATGAAACCAAATCACCTGCAAGGAAAAATCCTCTAAAAATCTTTCAAGAAAAACTGGAGCTTTGGTTTTAATTACTCGACACCCTCATGACTTCTCAAATTTTAGTAATCAGACTAAGAAACTGTGGAAATGATAGATTTTACAGTTTCAAGAGGATAGAAAAGATTTTGATTTTCGCAATTCCAGATTGATAATAGATTTTCCGAGATCGATGCCCACATGAGCTCAAAGCTTGTTCTTTGGTAATGAGAGGTAATTATTTCAGTCATGTAAATCATTCAATACAAGATCATATCAACACTTCGCTTCAGGTAAACTCACAATCTATAATAGCCGGCCTGGTTGGCGCAGTGGGCTAGGGCGTTACAACCTTCAGTCCACTAGCACTGCCAGGTCTGGGTTCGAATCCCAGTGGCATGGCTGTTTTTCACCTCATCAATCACCTTCGCACTCAATATCCATTACCCACACACAAGATAAAATGCTTACGTGGGCATCACCCGCAAAAAAATTATAAAATACAATGAATTCTCATTATTAATTGAATACAAATTTGATTCAATTACTTACTCTGAACGGTTAATCGACATTTGCTAGATGCTTCGCCAGCTGAGTTGATGGCTACCACTTTATATTCTCCGCTATCTTCAACGTAAGCTTCCTGGATAATCAGCGAGCATCGATCGCCATGAAATAGAAGCTGGAAATCTTCTGACTCCTTTACTGGACGCTCTTCATGGTACCATATAACCTGGGAAAATACAGTAAATTGAGATTGATTTATCTGAGTAATCAATTCAATTTATTAATAATCCAATAAAACTGCAAAGTTTCAAGAATGAACTTGAAGATGAAACCCATACAGTACATTTTTGAGGATACTTTTCAAATATCATTTAAAAACTTCATAATGACTACTATAAAAAATTTCATCCTGTTGAAAAATTTAAATTTACACAATAAAACTAATTATTTGGCACTATGTTCATGTATTTCAGTAAATAAAGAGGAGCTCTCAAAGACAAAAAATCTGAAGACTACTAGGTACGACGAGTATTATGATTTCAACTTATAGTGAGAAGAATCTGAATCTGTTAAATGATACAACTTCAGGAAATAATCGTAAGATAACGAAATCTCATTCATTTGAACAATTTATAAGGAAATCAAGAACAAATTCCAAGTCTGGATTAACCCATTTGAAATTGAAATCTTTGTTTGTCTGTTAATTTGAATAAATAGAGTGATTGATTCTCTATTAATGTAAACAGTTATCTATAGTTTGAGATCAACTGTTTCATTATCATGAAAATCACGGAACTATAGACTTTATCTTCCTATACCCAAATATAAATACTGTACCTATATTACTATATACCTTTGTCTATAAATAACAAAATGGAAATATTTGATCATTAAGATAGTTATTTTTCTAAAAAAAAAAATTATCACAAATTTGCTCTATTTCTGCTTGCACACAAGTTTCCGTACATGGACTTTGTTTTGTCACCCTAACCACTGCGAAACCATACGTTTATAAATCACAAATATTGAATCAAATTTTGAATAAGTTTGAACTACAGAGGGAGTATGATGAGCCTTACTTTAAACCCCATATATGATAATATTAGCCTGATTATACAGTCTTTGTAATTGAACTAAATTAAATTGTAAAATTATAATACAATTCTCAATTACAGTAATTGAAATCTTACCTCGGGCTCAGGCTGTCCCACAATGATACAGTCCAGCCTGACTTTCATGCCTTCGAAAACAGCACAGTCCTTGAGCTGGAGCTGGATGGAAGGCTTGATTGGCTCACTATCACTGGCAACCTCCGAGTCAGACGTTTCCGTAGGAAGAAGACCTTTCACCGAAACCTGGTAAGACTGGCTAGCTTCACCAGCTGAATTAACAGCAGTCACTGTATAAGTACCGGCGTCTTTTGGGAATGCTTCATCTAGCACAAGGGTTGCATTGCCATTCTCCACAGTGACCTGGAAGAGACACAGAAAAAGGTTTCTGAGATAAGTTTGGACGAACTTTTACCGAGAGAAGGGATTCGATATTATTAGGAATACAGTTTTGAATAGTAGAGTATGGAATGTAATTGTATGGGAGATACAATTACAATTATAACGAGTTTGGAGTAACTGATTTCTGTTCCAAATATTTTGAATAATAATTTATTGAACACAATTCCTGAACGGAAATGAGGATTGGATTTTCCATTTTCCTCTTTCCTTCCTTACTAAGGATACTTCCTTTAAGTCAGTTAGAGTACATACTTATTCATTATCGATAAATGACTTTCATGAGATTGAAGAAGATTAATTAATTAAAGCAATGGAAATAAGGAAAGATACTCGTATTTAGTTGTAATAATGAATTTATTTGAAATTTTCATGAAAACAGTGAATTCATGAATGCTGCGGTGCTAGCTGTTCTCCAGGCTCAATTAGTTGTAAGATGTTGGTGAAAATAAAGATTTGAAAAAATAAAAGAATAAAATGATTATGAATTTCTTCAAAAAACTACTAATTAATCAATGATTCATCACACAATTTATTACATGTACATATGTGAATGGTTCTTTGTTGGCATGTATGAATTTTCTGGATCTTTCTTGTACAATTACTAAATATATATAATTATGATCATGTAATATGATAATTGATAATATACATTCTTCACGAAAAATCAACATCCCAGCCTAATAAAAATGTGAAGCATAGGTATCAACCACAGCCTATATTTAGTAGGCCAGCAGACTACTAATTCACTTATTCACTGCATCATCTTCGATATACCATCTACATAACAATAGAAATTGAAAATAAGAATATAAATAATTTGATAAACATATTGTAGAGATAACTGACCTGAAGATGATCTTTAGATTCCTTGATTGGTTTCCCATTAAATGACCACGTGATAGTTGGAGCAGGTTTTCCTGCAACTTGACATTCAAGCCTAATCTTTTGCCCAGCTCTAGCCATGAAGTTTGGAGATAGAGGAGCAATAAATTTGGGCGACTCCTGCGATTCCTTGGCTGTAAAATGAGAAGGAATAAATTACACTAATATTATCATAGCTTAATAAAGCTTAAAAATATTCATTTCAGTAATAAATTGTTGAGTAAAAACTCTGTTTCAGTAATAGCTATTTTTGTATTAAGAGCGTAATGTGCGACTTCATCGCTTGCGCAAAACAGTTATCACGCGACGCGTAGCGGAGCGTGATAATCTTGCAAGAGCGATAAAGAAGCCTAACGCCCGAATTACATACAATATTTTTTCTACAACTGCACGAACCTGTTAATCTACAGTTTTTTCAGTCCTCAAATACTACGAACTATTAAATTACTCTTGTGTAATTACCGGTACAGGTACAATCTGACATTGTCGACTTCTGTTAGGTTATGTTATGACTCCACCTGACCTACTTTTGGCGAGCCATGATCAGCTGATTAGCGAGCGTAAAGTAATTCTACTGCGCATGCGCAGATGGTTAGCGAGCGTAATGAAGTTTTCCTCAGGAATTGGCTTCTTTACAAGGAGAATTCAGCTTGTAAAATCTTGTTTTACGCGCAGTTGTAGAAAAAATATATTAGTGATAGTTTCAGAGCTTATGGTAATGTGGTCACAATTGTTGGCACACTTACTTTTCCTCCACTTCACTAAACTTGTTATTGCTTCAATTTTACAAGAAGTACATGCAATAGTAGATATGATAATGATACAATTTCCAGGTGTAATTACTAGTTTTATTCAACACTGATGATAGTTGCTCTGTAATTTGACTGTAAGTTGATTGTGCTTCACAAATAGTTTCTAATGATATTATCAATTGAAAATATTCATCACGATAAAATATTCATTCTACTTTTCAAAATAATTCAAAACTCCTAGCAACTCAAGAGTGCTCTAGTACCTATGTGAGTGACAAATACGTGTTTACTATTAGAAATTGATTGCTTATTAAGGAATTTCACCAAGAAATCATTGAATTACCTATAGCTGAATCTGGTACGGAGATTATTCATCATTATTGAAATTCAAATGTGACTCACGTTTGACAAACAGCCAGGCAGTGGACGAGTCACTGGCCTTGCCACCAAAAATTTCTAGCAACTCAAAATTACTCCAGTAATGTAAGTAACAAATACGTGTTTACTATTGAAAATTGGCTTCATACTGTGGATTTTTACCAAGGAATCATTGGATTTTCTATAGCTCATCCTGGTATGGAAATTTTAATATTAATCCTTTCACTTCTTTAGTTGTAGTTGTGGGTTGATATTGTGGTATTTATCCATGAAAAGAGATGTGTAAACAGAGATTGATAATAGTAAATGGAGGTTGATAATTGTGTGGCAACCGTAACCTGTAACTCGATTTACAATAAATCGGTGGTTTGACAATATATTGTCTCTTCATTTAATACATTTTAACCATATTGGAATTCGCATGAGACTCACGTTTGACAAACAGCCAGGCAGTGGACGAGTCACTGGCCACCTGGTTGCTAGCCTTGCACGTGTACTGTGCCTGATCAGCGGCCGTCAGCTGTTCGATGGTCATCACTGCCAGTCCGTTGTTGAAGGTGATGCTGTGGTCGGGGCTGTGATCGATGCACACATCTCCCCTGGTCCACTGCACGGTGGGGAGGGGGTTGCCGGTCACCTGACACGTCATAGAACAGCTGCCTCCCTCCACCCCTGTCACAGACAGCAGAGGCTGCAGGAACAGCGGACCCGTCATCTCCACTTCGGGGGCGCACTCTGCAACAATTAAACGATTAAAAAATATAAATTTAATAATGAGAATATAGGTAAGTAAATAACTTTGTGGATCTGACAACCTTTGTTTTTAGCAACCCGAATTATGGATAAGTTCCACAACATTTCTGATAAAAGCGTAAATTTTAATGAAAATTATATTCAAATTCAATGAGAAAAATAAATTTTTATTCAAATTTAATAGATATCAGAATCTGTGGTTTGTCAATATCTTGTCGTTTCTTTTAATATGGAAAACTACAACAGTATCACCTTCACAAATACTCAACATATTTGTATTCCAATTCATTTCATATCATAATCTCTTTATTCATCACACTCTACAATGCATGCAATAGTGTCACGATTCATGGTTCAATCACTAACAATTATATTTTGAGAGAATTTAAACTTATGTTTATCTATTTTATTTCAATGAATAATAGAAATGATCATCAAAGTTCACGTTTCAGAAAGTCAATAGTATTTTTGTCTGATGTTCGACATTAAGATTGATACATACGTTCCTAAACAAGATTGTTTTCTTCCATACATGTATCACCTTGACTACCGTATCTCCAAAAATGTATCATCTTAAATGTATATTGAACCGTTGACACACACCACTTAAATTTTTAAATAAATTATTAAGAGAACGAAAAGCATCATGGATTTGAAGAACATAGGCTCATCAGTTTCACGTAGGCCTGTATAAATATTTCCAATTGGTTGCCCAGTTTCGAGCGATTTAGAGCATGAAATCGACATTTGCCATGCGTTCATTTCTGGACCTTAAAGATAAATCTTCAATTAGGGTGGGTGGTAGTGGCAAACGGCAAAATTATATCCCATAAGAACAATGTAATTTTTATCAATCTCTTGGAGCAGATAGCGCCGTTATTTATGAACAGAATTTCATGTTCTTTATGTCATTGAAAAGAGAATTAAATTTTCCAGGGGCGTGACTTTTACTTTTTGGATTTCTAGTTTATTTTGATAATTATTGTATAATTTAATTTATTGACTATAAAAGTATTGAACTATAATTATTGAAATAAACTAAAAATCGAAAAAGTGAAAAGTCACGCCACTGGAGAATCTCATTCACTTTCCAATGACATAAAGAATGTGAAATTCTGTTCATAAATAACGGCGCTATCTGCTCCAAGAGATTAATAAGAATTACATTGTTCTTATGGGAGATAATTTTGCCGTTCGGCAGTTGGCCGTCCACTACCACCCACTCTAAACAATATTCTTCATAAGTCATCAAATATCAACTTAAGTTCACTATGTGCAACCAGCACAAGCATTTCATACCAAAATCCTGTAAGCCACAGAACAAATTCAAATTTAACCTCCGTTAAACTTAGTCATCTAATAAAAAATAACTTGATTGATTTGATAACAGTGGTTACCTTTAACGGTGAGTTTGGCCGTTGTATCGGTGCTGCCAGCCGAGTTCACTGCTCTACAAGTGAATGATGCCGAGTCCTCGGTAAATGTTTCTTCAATGGTCAGAGAACACAACCCGTCATCACTGAATTTCGTCAAGTAGTCAGGATTATTTTCAATTGACATCCCATCCTTCAGCCAATGAACAGAAGGCAGTGGTTTTCCAGCGACTCTGTTGGATTAAAAACAAAAGCTTGAAAATAGCAATCACTTCATAGTTGAATAATAAATCATTTAGCATTTTTTTATAACGTTTGCTTTGGAAAATTAATTTGTAGTATTTTATTCAAATGTTAAAAAGGTTGAATAACTGTATCAATGTTCTTAGTATAGAGCTATCTATGTTTGAGAAGAGTTGGACTTTTCCCAAAATATGTCATAAAAATTTCGAATTAATATGAATGATACCTTGTGTCTGTAACAAGCGACATTGTCATCATAATATACCATCTAATTGGAATGCAGTACATTCATTATCTTCAATTAACTTCCAGGAAAGAGAAGATTTACCTCCAATATCAAGTTATTATTACATATTATACAATTATGAAAGTTTTATTTATGTGACTTGGTCTCTTGTTATTTCACTGAATTGTTTGAGAAAGAAGAATGAATTGTTATTGAAGTTGATTTTTTCATTGAACTCAAACACTACTTATGCCTTTATTCTTTCACTAATACTGATAAATACTTCTTTAATATGATTTATATTAGCATTGGAAATTTAAATCGTGTTATATTGAATGAATAAGGAAAGCTTTTAAAAGCTTACATAACGCCATCTCTTGGATAACCAAGCATTTTCATTCTCATCAAAAAGATCAGTTGTGAAATTTTATCATTATTGAAAGAATGGATAACTGACTTACCGACACTGGAAAGTAAATCTGCTTCCTTCATTAATAACGGCATCGGCCAAAGGTTGGCTAAACTGCGGGGGAGATGAAACGGCTTCAATCTCTTGATATTTGGCTTTCTTTGGTGGAGGACTTGGAGATTTTTGTTTTCTCACTGTAGTTACACCGTTCTCTATCACCTTAAACAACAGAAAAAAGATTATGTTAATACGCTGACTATGTGAATCTTCCATGATTCAAGAGCCTTCTGGCTCACCTGTGAATTCTGCACCTTTTACCTGTGAATAAGAAGACTTTTCCACACTTTTCAACCACTCAGTATAATATACGATAGATATCATGTATTTAATTATTGATGGACAATTGCGTCTTTTTAAAAGTTACATGATTCGTGGATACACATTACACAGCTTCAAACCAATAATGACAATTGAAGAATTATTTTCAGTCGCTTCATTACAAGAATCAGTATTTCAACGATGTAACCTGAACATTGCAACAAATTATTAAGACGTTTAAGTAGAAAATTTTCATTTACTAAGCTTTCCAGCTGGTAGGCCTAGGCCCTTCTTGGGCTGTTGAGCCATTGATAAACAAGCTTTGAATTACCTACCTGATATTAATCATCATTTATTGTAACAAATGAAAACTCAATACAATAAGAAGAGCAATCGCAACAAATTAAACTTTTTATTACCTCTATTATAGTTTTTTCTGTAGATGTGACATGTGTGGTGGTATGCTGCTCCTGTTTCAACATTACTGTAGGCTCACTGGCTACCACATCCTGCAAAAATAATTCAGTTGTTTACAACAACAACAACAACAACGCATCAGTGAATTGTATAATTTATTAGTTAAAATACTGAATTTTCAAACAGAAAATGTCATATTTATAGCTATTATTGAGTACTAATTGGCCAATATAAGATTTTCTGAACTGTAAAGTTCCATGTTACCACATTGAGAAATAATAATAGGCCCATATGGGGAGGAAACATCATAATTAACCGGAACATGAGTTCTATAATGAGATGTTTGTAATGTTAAATAAATGTTTGAAATGTTACCATTTTCTCGGGTTGTTTGTAGCCTTCCAGCAGCGACTTCAATTCTTTGGTAACTTGTTGGAAAGATGTCTTCATCTCCCTACTCTCTTCACGAACTTGACTAACTTGGGCTGGAGGCCTTGCTTCACCAACTGAAAAACATTGAAGGTTCAGTGAATCAATAATTAATTAAATTTTTTACCAGTTGCAATGGAATTCCTAAAATGATTTTCCTGTTTGAAAAAGCCGGCAAAATTAACAAAAATCACATAATGAATTACTCTATCAACTGAAAAAATAGTAGATTCAGTGAATAGATGGATAATAGCATCATATTTTTCCCAAGTTGCAATGAAATCTTTTTATAATTTTCCAGCTTCAAATAAGCGGACTACAAAAAAGCAAGTTTGATAGAATTTTGAACATCAAAAGACGCCACAATCAAGATAATATTAATAGTAAGTTGATCAAGTTAATGAAATATTTTTTATTTGATTTGAAAATTTGTGAGATAAAAGGAATTATGGAAGAAATTTCAGAAATTGTCAATTCCACTCTTTTGGAATAAAGTTGAACTTCTCAAGTCTCTCTGATTATTATGGAAAGGTTCCACAACATTAGTATTCAATCCACAATTTTTTTAAGGATGAGAAACATCAATAAATTCAAGTATGCAAGTAAACTTTATGCAAATAAACTTTTGAATATTTTAGAATATTGGTTTTCAAGTCTACCATTCGATGTTTTGAATATTGAAAAAAGATCAAAGAAGTTCTCACCGAAAAGTTGTTCAGCCAAATCAGCAATTTTATTGATTCTCTCATCCTGTATTGATTCCCCAGGTTTAAAGAATATTTCAAGCTCGTTGAGCATTTCTGTTGCATCTTCGGGCGTTTTGCTCACAGCTGATCGTCTAGCTATTGTCACAAGCAGTTGACTTCCCTCGCGGAACCAATCTTCGGCCTGAAGAAAAAACAAATCAACATTATTTAAACACACCACATTCAAAAGGGAGATAGTAAGAGAATTCAAAATAGATGTCAAAACAGCTTGATAAGTGCTGCTGTAAAATAAATTAGAACTTCTCTCGAAGAATGACCATAACTTGAATAAAAACAATAATTGAGTACTCCGAAGTAGTACTAATTCACATTTCAGTTCACGAAAAGTTGGCATTGACATGATTTTTGTGAACAATCTCTTTTGAGAAGTGAGTACTTATATACTCATTTATTCACTGATTTGACTGATTCACTGATCTATTCACCAAGTTATTGACTTGTATCCATGTTCTTCAACACACCAGGAAGCTCCAAGATATTATTATTTGATATAGTATTCATTAAATCGTGTACTAAAATGCTATATTTAGGTAATAAGATACTATGGTAAATTTGATCTATATAGAATCCAAACTAACAAGAATCCTTGAACTATTAAGTATTCAGTATCAGTTCAAGAAATGCAATGTAATTTATTTTCGTGGCCAGCCATAACTAATACGTTGTTATGTTAATAACTAAAATATGATTCAATGGAATTATTTAAGAATTATATTATGAATTTTATTTAGAACATGAAAATGAGCAAATTCTCTTATTTTAGAATAATTTGATCAAACTGAGTTGAATTGAAAAAGATGTTAAAAATAGAGTTGACAAACCTCTTCGACAAGAGTGAAGAACTGAATGCTAAGATCGATGAGACGACGTGATTCAGAAACTTGCTTCTCAAACTCCTCCCATCGCTTCCTCAAACGCGCCACTTCAACTTGGATGTGTTTTGTTGAGTTTCCATCTGTTTTGGACATCACTTCAGCTGCACTCACAAATGTCTCGATTCTCTGTTGGAGGAGCTGGAAATATAAAACAGTATGATACAGTATGAAACTATAAATTTATATAAAATATAAAACAGTATGATACAGTATGAACAACAGTAGCATTACTTTGAAGTGAGTTTATTATAAATAAACAAAATTATAGCTGCAAGAGTGCTCTGAAGATTTTGATAATCAAATAAAATTAGAGGATTCTGCTACTGTGCAGTATTGAGATTTGATACTAAAGCATACAACAATAAATCAATGATTGCTCTGCTGTTCTGTTGTATAATGATTCTACTGCATCCGGGAGCGAAGTTGAGATTCTCTCAACATTCTACTCTGTACGGCTACTATCAATGTACGTTAATAGATTAACTTAGCGTATGCTTTTAATAGTGGGGAGACCCATAGGGTTGTTCCACTTCGCAATATAACCTAATTTTTCACAAATGAAAACATTGAGAACCATGTGGGTTATAGTTCTTTCAAAATAGTCATTTTAAAACAAAGATTATCGACTTCAAAACATCATTAACAACTGAAACTAAAACACTTCACAAATTCACTATACAATGGCCGAAATTATTGAATTTCAACTGGAAATTTAGAGCACGAAAATTCAACACATTGCAAATTTTGTCATGGC
This sequence comes from Sogatella furcifera, assembly GCA_017141385.1. Classification (NCBI taxonomy): domain Eukaryota; kingdom Metazoa; phylum Arthropoda; class Insecta; order Hemiptera; family Delphacidae; genus Sogatella; species Sogatella furcifera. Next base: position 9,419,490 of record CM029551.1, on the reverse strand, counting down.
GACGCATAAAAATAAAAATCACAGTGCCCTTTTAGTATTTATTTTCTATAGAAAAAACATATGAGGAAACTACAAGGTATATTTTCAAATGGATTCTACAAATGTAGGAGATGGCAGCTCCAACGTTCACATTAATTATTTTTTTTATCTTTGTCGGCCAGTAGCTAGTGGATATTGAAGCACCCAGTAGTGTACGCTTCCACCATCACCATCTTACGGCTCTCTCACGGAGAACCTTTCTCAGTATATATGTTGAATTTGCAGTGGCTAAACATGCCCAGCCTATGCTTATTGAGGACAAATCTTCAAGAGTAAAAACTGGATTAGAGAACTCAATAACTTAATTATTATAAATTTGTGAGCCTTAGCCTATATACTTATAAGTTAAACCCAAGACCTTTATAAATAAAGGTCTAAATACTGTTGTAAAAATTGGTGTAGGAGCAGTTTTGGGCATCTGCCTGTTGCACTCGCCTATATGTGTATAATTATTATTGAATAAATAAATAGTAAGTTTCCAAAGCTACTTTCAAACTATAACTTAATAGAAGACTTAATAAGACTTATAATTAAGTCTTATTAACTTAAGAAGACTTATAACTTAACAGAACTCAATATTTATTATGAACGTGTGAGCATGAGAAACTAATGAGTACCTAAAATCCAAGACTTTTACAAATAAAAGGTGTAATTTCTCAAGTTTCAAGACTAGTTAACAAAAATATTCAACAGCCAGCTCACCTCAATAGTTTTCTCGAAGTAGAGGAAGGTGAGTGAGGTGGCTTTGGCGGTGGCCAGGCTTTCGCCATACTGACCGCGCACTGCTATCAGTTGCTGTTCAAGTTGTTCAATGTTTTTGTAGATGTGCTCCAGGTCGACATCAAACTGACACAGCTGCTGGCTCTGCTCCAGCTCCAGTCGGCGTTCGGTCCACGACCGTTCCCAAAGACTGCGTTTGTCCTCCACTATTCTTCTCAGGGTGCTGATGTCTTTCTCCCTTGCTGGTTCTGGTTCCTACAATACAAAAAAATGTTAAAAACTTTTAGGACCATAATAAGAATGTTGAGAATTAGCTGAAGTATCAAGTTGAACAGATCCATCTTGCATTCTTTTTTAGGAGGAGTTGATTAATGTCAACAACTTGATCTAGAAAGTTGATTAACTGGATATTGGCACTGGGTGAGTGTGGTTGCTATGTGATAGTAAAGTGGACTACTCTTGGATGGGTGACCATTATTTGCCGGAGTACACATTGGCGAGGTGGAACCTACCCGTAAGGGTCTCCCCAGCATTAAAAGACATACGAATAATTTTTCAAACAGTAGATTACAGTTCAAGGTATAGTGGATGGCATACTAGAAGTATTGGTTCTTTTATTTGTTAAGTAACGGAAATGGAAAGTTGAGTAATGGTACTTGTTGAGTGAAAAATAGTGGAGTAGCTTGAGCACGGTACTAACAAGTAATCTACTAAAAGTAAAATGCCATAAACATGATTATTTCATTGATACATAGGATGCAATTCTCATCATTAGATGTGCTGACATGACTGTCAGGTCGACATGTACTTCTCACAGTAGGGATAATGCTGGGCAGCAAGGAATAAACTAGAAATGAGAGGACTAATGCATTTTTTCTCATTCAATTGGGTAGGAATATAGTTAAAAAAGCCAAAACATGATCATTTTATTGTTACAGAATATGTTAGGCTCATCATTAGATGAGCTGATGTGACTGTCAGGTTGGAATATGTGCTTCTCAATGCAGGGATTATGCTAGATAGCAAGGAATAAACTAGAAATGAGAGGATTAACAAGTATTTTCTCATTGAATCTCATGTTAATGAAAATGCAAAAAACAACATTATTATTTCATTGTTACAGAGGATGAGCTGATCATTAGGATGAGTTGAGGATGATCATTGGAAGAGCTGATATGACTATCAGGTTGACATGTGCTTCTCACACCAGTGATAATGCTACATAGCAAGAAATAAACTGGAAATAGGAGGAATAATGCATGTTTTCTCATTCAATTGACACACACACACACATTACATTGTGACCGTTTTTTCCCAGAGAGCACGAACTGAACAAGTTATAGATAAGAATTTGAGTTGTGGTTAATGAATGAATACTAATAGTCCGTTGATTAGTGGTTTAAAGGATAAAACCGGAATCTAATTTTCCCCCTATTTATCACTACCATATATAAAAATGTTCTGGCAAAATTCCAGATCCCCACAACTCTTGCTCATTACTTCAAGAGAAAATACAATTTTAGTTGTAAATAAATAATTGTTACAAAATAATTATTAGTGGTGTCATAAATGTAAAATCGAAAAAATCATTAAGAAAATCTCAATCGCAATTATTTTTTAATGTTTGATATAGCTTACCTGAATCTTAATCTTTTCGATAATCTGCAGACTTTCGGAGTGCGTGAACCTGAATAACTCGGACAGTGTCTGTCGGTTAACATCATGTTCTTTGATCAATCGCTCCACTGAATCCATAGAAACTGGTTCTCCAAGAACTCCAGTGGGCGTCGTGCATTTGTTTTCCAACTGAAAATAACCCAATAAACAAATTCAGCCAAATTAGTGAAATCATTGCACTAGACTAGAAAGCAATATTTGAAAAAATTAACAACAGGCAAATGATTAAACGTTCATGTGAAGCTGTGTAAGCCTAAATGTATAGAAGATGGCAAATAGTCTTGGAATTATTTGATAAGTAAAAATATGTTTGATCAACGTACAGTTTGTCAAGTGCGGTACTGTTTTCCTACCTAGTCCTAGCTCCTAGCTAAAAAGCGCCTTAGTTCCTATAACTTCATTAATTTCCTCATCATTCGCTATTGAATCACATCTGGGTTGGTAACTATTTGCCAATTTCACAGTTGGTCCTCAAGAGCAAGAAAACAGATACAGTTTAATAACGCAGATAATTTGAAATATTCAAGACTAGCCGGCAAGCTCGCTTCGCTCGCCTTCTCCGCCTAACCAGGGGGCTCCGCCCTCTGGATCCCCGATAGTATAGGCAGAGTAAGTGAGTCAAACAGGCTCGCTTCGCTCGCCTGCAAATTCCGTTCAGTAGGGGTTTGAAATTTATTGAGCACGGCATTTCTACACCTAATCTGGACCTGTTTACCTAATTGCAACATTTTCTGCCAATTTGTTCTAGAAAAATCTGAGAAAAACTCCGAAAATTTAAAAAAATAGTAAAACGCTAATATTAAGCGTAACCTTGGGAAGTATATCGGACATAGTTTGAAACTTGATTCAATATCTTCCAAATTAATTCATCTATAATCTCGCTGAACCATTCAATTTACAGTTAGGATTGGTCGTAACAAGGCGGACGATATGCAACCCGCAACACATCTAAAATTTTGAAAACCTGATTACTGGCGTAATCTTGAACGGATTGCAAAAATATTTCAACAAAAAATTTCTAGACCTCATTTGAACCTGCCCACCAAATATCAACATTTTCTACCGATTGGTTCTCGAAAAAATGAGGAAAACGCCGAAAAACTCTAGAAAAACTAAAATATTTGGCATATCCTTGAAAAATTTTTAGAATCCTCTCTTAGCGCGCGTCTAAACGTCCAACTGAACATGCCTGCCAAATTTGAACGCATTCGCTTCAGTGGATTTTTAGTTCTGGTGATGAATGAATCAGTCAGTCAGTCAGTGCCATTTCGCTTATATAGATATAGATTATACGAGTAAAGTTGTCAACTTATACCTTATAACTTATAGCAATTTTTATTAGATGATAAGAAGAATAAGACTATACTAAGATTTCTGAAAAATATTGTTTATTATTTGAATAGGATTACATAAATATTCTTCCAATAATCTTGGCAGATACCTCATTAAGAAAGAAATTATATCAACGTCTAACAGAAAATAAACAATTTTATTTTCTGAGACTTAAAAAATTTCAATTTTTGAACTAAAAGTTCCAGTCCAAACTGATGCTTGGAATCAACATAATGAAAAATCAACCCAGGCGATACCTCCAGCGATTGGCATGCTTATTACTTGAGATGTTATATGCTCATTACATGTTAAAAGAAACTTGGAGCAAGAAAGAAGCTTAATTCATAGATTAGTTGGAATGTGAAATCTATCTATGTTGATAAAATTTTGTTCACATATTGTATTCTTACTTCATGACTCTTCTTTGATAGACTTGTAACTAATATGTCTTGTAATCATAACTCATAATTATCTTTATGCACAAAATCTAACCATCAGAAAGGAACTTACCTCAGAAAGATTGTTGAAAAATGAGATTAGCATCTCCAATAGAACTTGATAATCGGATATCATGACGTGTAGTTTGTCTTCTAGTTCCTTGAGTTTGATCAGAACTGAATCATCCCTGTTGGGTACTTCACCTGGGGACAATAAATAAAAAAATGAAAATCAGTTTGAAATAGTTAGAATAGAATTATATAGACTAGAATATTAACAGAATATAGAATATTGGATATAGAATAAGTCAGAGCAGGCAGTGAATTCAATAAACCAGTGAAACCTATCAAATTGAGTGATTATATCCGGAAATTATCAATCAAGATTGTGTATTATATAATTCAAATTTTGTTGGATTTTATAACATCATTTTTTGGATCCAATAAATTGTGATAATAATTGAGTAGCAATACATCCTACATGTTGATAGTCGACAACGGCCCATCAATATTATTCTATTAGCATAATAGTAAATATCTGGTACCAAGCTTCGCTCTGAAGCTGTGGCCGAACTGATGAATTACATAAATATGTTATTGTGAAAAATTAAGGAACCTCCTTGTAAAAAATAAATTCAAAATTGATATGATCACCTCTCACAATTTTTTGACAGTCATGAACATGTGTTATAAATTTGAATGAAACTCCATTCACTCCAGCTGGATAGCGTTGGTCAGCTAACGATAACAGCCATTATACGCAGTACTTGGGATTATGCCTGAATAAGTAATATTTTATTCTTTTATTAATCCTGACAGAGAGTTTTCCCAGACATGAGGCCTGGTGCAATCTTATTTTCCCATCACGGTTATATTACATTTCAAATTTCAAGAAAATCGTTAGAGCCGTTTTCTAGATCCGTGGTTCCACATACTACATACATACATACATACATACATACAGAAATTACTTGCTTAATATAATAGGATTGTGATTCGAAAACAATATTGTGTCAATCAATAAAAAACAATAGTTGAGAAATAAAATGAGTCTTGAAGCAACAATAAAATAACATTAACATTACAATAATATTTGGCCCTGAAAGCTGTAGCTGACGCCAAAAAATTAAGCTTTTCCGTCTATCTATTGTACGCGATGTATCCTATAAACAGATGATTTTAAACATCTACTGTCTCTTTTTATTTAAAAAACATCATCTAAACTTCTAAACAACATCATCTTTTTGGTATCAGCTATACTTAGCTCACGTATCATTTTCTCTGTTTTCCAATCGGCATATTATTAGGAGCAAATTCATGCTACTAATAATTTTATAATAGGAGTTGAACATCTTTCTTCAGAATAGCATTTTTCTTAAACAAAAATTTTCAAATTTTCACTTACCAGTTCCAATAAGATCATTAGCAGTTCTAATTCGAGATTGCACTTCAGCCAAGGCTTTCTTTACTTCGGGCAGAACAGTTTTCATTTTGAATTCAATGTCCTTAGCCATTTGTGATGAGCTTGTTATTTCTTCATTCATCACTGGGTAAAGCTGGGCATCCAGCTTGGACACCCAGTCAACCGTCTGGAAACACACAAATTATATTAATTCTTGTTCTTTATGTTTGATTGAACTATAATGTTAAGTATCTCGAGTGAACGATGCATTGAATGCATTGAATAATGATGCTTGTTGTGTCCAGTATAGTGTAAATGGATAAAATCGAGTATCTAATAAGTTTCATTCAAAACCTACATTGTCATTAACTACCAATTGATTCAAGACTCTAAAATGGAGTAGCTTCAATTTCATATTGTCTAGTTTAATTCAGTTTAGTCTAATTTAGTTTAAAGGTGGAGCAGCGCTCACCTGGTTAGCGTCAGCCATGGTTTGTTGCCAGAGAGAGACAGACTGCTGCCGTGCGTAAAGAGCCTGCTCGCATTGAGAGTGACGCGCGGTGAGCGTCGACTTGCGCGTCGTGAAGTGTTCAATCAGCGTCGCGACGCCCAGCCGAGAGTGCGCCACATCTAGATACGGGTCCCCGACCTAAAACAGCGGAAACGCGCGTTGAAAAGCTGCCAACTCAATTCTCCAGCCGGCAAATGCTTAAATAAACACTCAAATACAATGTCCAATCAGTCTAGTGTGTTCATTTTGCTCAGTTCTGTTGGTTGAAATGTTATGAAGGATTTCAGCCGTCAAGTACTCGGCTTGAGTGAATACATTACAAGCAGCGAAATACATTGAATGTCAAATTAGTTTAGCGTGTTCATTTCATCTCAGTTCTTTTAATATATTGAAATATTTTCACAACTACATATTATCTATTCACAGAAATTACAATTTCTATTACAATGTTGAATTAGTTTAAAGTGTTCGTTTCAGCTCAGCTTTTTTCAATATTGAAGTATTTTCACAGATATTTATTATCTTTTTACGGCTCAATGTTAATTACAATCAGTCTAGTGAATTAGTTTCGGTACAGTTGATGGCAAAATATTGTGAAGTTTTCCAGTCGTTAATTGGCAGCGAGATTAGCCTACATTATCAGAAATCAAATCTTGAATACTCAATTATCCAAAATTAAATAAACAATAGTAATTACATTTGAAAACATATTGGAGGCTCCTCTTATAGACAATTCCTGACATGTTAAATTTGTTTATTTCTGCACATTTTTTTTTTTTTTTTTTTTTTTTTGAAAGGTTTCTAAAGGACTCTCTATCCGTTAAGTTCACATTAGTTAAATAAATATAACTTCCGTTTAGGCGTATCATGTTGAATTTTTTATTTATTTAGCGTATGCTTTCATTAGTGGGGAGACCCAAAGGGTTGCTCCACTTGGCAATACTATAACCTCTTCTTTCACAAATGAAAACATGGAAAACCATGTGGGTTATAGTTCTTTTAAAATAGTAATTTCAAAACAAAAATTTTCTATTTCAAAACATCATTAACAACTAAAACTAAAACACTTCACAAATTCACTACACCATGGCCGAAAATATGAAAATTTTAACTGGAAATTTAGAGCTCAAAAATTTAACACATTGAATATCATGTTGAAGATAGAGAATATGAAACTAACTACTATACAGTATAGAATAATAATTATTATGCTGATATATGTTGACATACATGTTATGGCGATATTATGTAATTATCTCATGTTGATACACACGCAATGTCCTATCAGTGATCATTTCAGTTCAATTTTTATGTGAATATTATTAAGGATTTCAAGTCATTAAAGTAGGCCTACCAGCTTTGGAGTAAACAAAATTGATTTGAACAATGTTAAATCAATCTAGTGCGTTCATTTCAGCTCAGTTTCTGAAAATGAAATATAGAAGAGTTGAATTATTCCCGAATCAAACTTATAATGAGAATGTTAATGAAAACATAGAGGGAAAGAAAGGTTTGATTTTTCTGCAAGTTATAGAAAATAGGCTTGAAGAGGACTGTACAATATTATATAAGGAAGTGAGAAGTAGATCTATGGAATGAGAAATTATAGAGCAGTAGAACGACCACACGTCTATTTTTGGAACGATTTGTTCAGCTAAATATCAAATTTAAAAATAATTTTCCACATGACTGAACGAGTTTCAAGCACTAATTCCTCTGACATGGCTAGACATTAAAAACGACCAGAGATTTCGTTGAAAAAAATAAAGAATGGAACTATTTGGAACAAAATATTTACGAGATTTGAAAGGTACTTGAAGAAGTTTAAATGAAGATTCTTGTTAAGATGAAGATGATGAAGAACTTAGCTTACACTGAGTGACATTAGTTTTAGAAAGACTAATCTACAAGTTCTTGATGTTTGTATAATTAGTCCTACAACGGTTCTAATGGATCTTGTCAAGTTGGCTAAAGAAATGAATACTGCAGTAAGTTATTAGGTCTACTGAGATTCGCTAGATAAAGTCATTTTGAAATAGTTCACTCAAGTCTCGACTAGATTTAAAACTTTTTGCAGTTAACAATCAAATTTTGGCACAGGAAATGTCATATCTTCAAGTCAATTCAAATATAACTCTAAACTAAGGCTACATGTTTCAGTATTACTGTTCTCATGACCAGCTTGGATTGAATTCTGCATTTTAAATAAATCAACAATAACTTGTTCAAATTCCACATTCTTCTGAGAAAACTAATGGATGAAAAATTAATAATGGATCTGATTTATCTTGAAATAGCTAAACCACAGCAGATTGTTTGCAGTATATACTGCAAATAATACAAAACAAATTATAGAACCAGTTCCTTAGAAAAGAAAAGTATACAGAACAAAAATACTGAACATGAAGCAAGAGTATTGTTGCTTTCAAATATAATAGCAAAAAAACATTGAGGAAAAATATTTCAAGTATTATATTATTTAAGGTTCAAATGCATAGTTTGGATGGAAACTTCACATCGTGTGGACCAACAATTGCCAATTTCTTTTCCAAGAATCTTATACAATACATTTTGTATTTTCTCAATGAATGAGAAAATAAATTGATTCAATAGTAAATGTTAATCCACAAGTTGACAAGTCGAATTGTCAACGTGGGACCGACTCTTATTAGTTGAATGGGAAATGTCTATTAACAGTGTACGGTTTTGTGAACTAAATTTATTATTAAATTACTGTATTTCAAAACCAGAAAGCGGAGGAATTGATATTATCTTATTGGTATATAATTATTCAGAATATAAACTATTTTTTATTACAGAGTATATCATTTTATTCTATTATTGAATTATCCAGCTTCAACAGTGAACACTACAATCCTATCTATTAAAACTTGAAATAATTAAAATCGAAAAATATTTAAAAAATGGTACTTTGATTTTAATTATTTTAAGTTTTAACAAATACAGTAGCCCTAAGAGTAAATAAGTATTAATCATATATATATATATATATATATAGTACATATTTCAAGAATCATTTAACGGATCAATCAGTTGTTGAAAAAAAAACAACTGAGATCAAACAAATAGCAGATGCTTGAACTTCAGTTTGATGATTGATTCAGTGCGTAGAGGTCGTTCAAAATAGACTTGTTTATAGCTGGCAAAATGTCTGAATTGTCTAATACGTCTCCATTACTTTCGAAACGACATTGAACTTGTAATGCCTATGATGTTTCATGGAACTCTATATTCTATAATGCTCAATTGTTGAAAACTCTGCCATATTATATTTTGATATATTTCGTGAGAGATTTTCAAAAAACAAATTTTCTTGACAATATCCTTATTAAAAATGTCATCAACATTAAAATCTTCAGAATTCAAACACGATAAATTTCGAAGTATTCCTCTCTTTTGTTCACAAACTGTAATTGAACCATCCCTATTCAACTTTGAAATAATTATGATTGAAATACTTCATATACAATCAAAAATTATTATTTAAATTACAAATAAACTAATAAACCCATACTTTAGTTGGCCACTATCTATAGGGGTACTTATTCTGACCTTCAAACTTCAACATTCAAACGTAACGAATTAACTAAGTAATCAATAAGAAGTAGGTAGCCTACACCTCTATAGTGTTGGTGTATACGTTGATGGTGTATACGTTATAGTGTTGAGGTATACACCTCAATAAAAAATAGTTGTCTAAAAACTCAAATTCAAATCTATTTCTTCATCACCAATAGCCCATATTAGATTGAAAGTGGAGTTTGAATGTCTTCCCCATAAGCATCATTTTCAAATAATCAAATTTATAGTTTAAAAATTATCATTGGAAAATCACAATGCTATTTCCTTTTTAATTGCATTGCATCGATGTTGACTAACATTTCTTTGGATGTTTTGAGGGGAGAATTCGAATAGAAGCATTATATTCGATCATCATTAGCTGTAGAAGATTACAAAAGAAAAAATCCACATTAGAGAAAGTATAATGACCGCTTGATTTGATGTTTTTCAATCTTGACAGTGCTTAAGCAGAAACACCCACTCGCTTGTTCTAAAATATCTACACCGTCAATTAATCTGGCTAGCTACATGTGTTTAGCTGGAGAAACAAATAAGAGTTCTGTTGAAGTTTGACATTTTGTTTGATTATAGGCCAAAGTATATTTTTTGAAACGCTGCTTTGCAGTTTCGTTTGAAAGCTGAAACGGTGGCGGGTGAAGGAGGCTCCACTAACACAGTGCAGGACTGTGTCTGTCGTCATGACAACAGAACTAATTTTGGATTCAGAAGTGCCGGCTATTTTTTTATTCATTCCCCCAAATAACACACACATAAAGCTATCAAACCGTTCTAATTATCGCGTGGTTTGGCAACCATTTTTACTCTTTCGCTTACCGTCCTTACATTGCGATCGATCAGAAAGTTTATTTCAGAATTTTCCAAAACCCCAGAAAAAAATTACAACAATTTTTCCTTCTTCGTGTCCTCTCTAATAACTAGCGTGGGCAAACAATTTATTTTTGTCTACAGAAGAGAACATGACTAACCGATTCAAGATATTTGAAATTTGCAAAGTTATTTTTGTTTCCACAATTAATTTTTTAAAAAATTCAAATTTCTGACTCTTAAAGTGGAGGAGAGTGCTCTATTCATTAATAATGAGTGATGAGAGACTAAGTTGATAAAGTTATATATTATTGCAAAAGCATACATATATGAGCTAATGTGTTACATAGTTTGTTATTAATATCGTCCACTATCGTGTTACTAGTCTGTGTGATATAGTTAACAAAATCCCACATGAGAATAGAAATCAACGGTACAACAATAATATATTTCTTATAATGAATTATCTCATAACATCAAACCATTCAGTAATAGGTACTAACATTATCGGACATTAGTATTTTTCATTTAGATGACATTTTGGAAGGCAAAGAATAGAATATTTTCCAACTGAAGTCAAGTCTCATCATCAACGAAAGGTTCTTTGAGAACGATGAACTCATTATCAATATGAATCGATTGAGAGAAAACTTAGCTTATTCAGACAATAGAAAGTCGATGTTGGAAGAACGATTTCAAATTACAAAAGAACAGCTAATGAAACTTTTCAAATAGAGTACAGTACTTTTAAATCTTTAAAGCAAAAAGGAAAAAACATTTTTCAAGTGACAATAGAATTTGGACGAACTTCTCATTCCATATTGAAATGAAAATGTTTCATTATACTATGGATTGACAATATTGTTTCAAGCCGGGATAAAGTAGAATTGAAATCTTTGTTTTATCATTCATTAAACTTGATTCCTAAATGCTGATTTTCAGTTAATGAACTACTTGATTTTATTTTTAACAATTTAAATGAAACAAACCTTACAAATAATGAATCTAGTTATGAACAATATGCAAGATATAGGATGATTCAAGGAATGATCAAAGGAAAAACCACAATAAAAAATTTCATAAGATACCAATAACAAAATACAAATTTATAGAAAATACCAAATGGGCATTCCAAATTGGTTAAAACTCAAAGTCTGAATAAATTATTGTGTTGTTACTGAGTTTAGGCTACTGTTTGTAATATTTGTCACTTGAAATTTAAATTTAAATTTGAACATACTTCTTTCTAATGGAAAATATATTAAAAGGTCATTCTGAGAGAGAACCTTATTTTCAAAGAAATTGACATATTCATTCATTCACTTATAATCCTTTTTTCCATCATTGGATGAACTATAACTGAAAATATATTTCTCGATTGAGGTTCAATATTTAGTTCTACATATTTTGCAATAGAAGGAAATTTAATTATATTTTTAAGAGGATCTTCAATTTGAAATTTAAAAGTGAATAGGTCACATCAAATATTAAGCGCATTGTACTGGTTCGTCATGTGTCAAAATAAATGGAGTGGGTCAATTATAATTCATTTAGGAGACAGAAGAAGAACTGATAAAACATTACAAGTGGACGTTCATGGAAAATTTCCAAGAATAACAAACCAATAATAGAACATCTGCAAAATTTCCAAAACATCTATAAATCAAAATTGAAAATATAAAAACAATAATATAACAGCAACAAAGTTAACAAACATCAATAAATCAAACTGAGCACTTACAACATGAGTAAGTTGAACAAAACTGAATGCTCCTGGCTAGTAAGTTCAATGCGTGCACTTCACTCAAATGTTCACTGCCCCATTCACTCACAAACTTAAAAACACAAATGCCATTTGCCGGGTCGCACTGAGAAAAAACCTATTAGAACAACTAGATTGTCCGAGACATGAGAGATATTACAGAAAGAACTGCCCACTGTCTTGTACAAAGCCAGCACTAACGCAAACTGAACCGCTGCCAGCTGTCTGCACATAAATAATGAACAGGGCGACAACATTAACAACCATTCGAAAAACTGAAAAAACTATTAAAAAGCGCACGAACCACCATAGACATCAGTCTCTCTATAAATACGGTTTTATCGCTCCTCCCTTTCAAGTACACTTTCGTATCGGTTTACAATCAAACACATGCAGAAATAGAAAACGATCGCAATAAACAGACAATTCAAAAGATTCTTAACTCATCAATAACTGACATGAAACTATCATAGAAACAACAATTTTGAACAATCGAAAACTGTCATAAATATGATTGGAAACATTTATAAGTTTTAATCATGATGTTGGGCAAGTAAGAGCAATTCCGTCAATAATTCTAAAGAGGCCAAAATAAACTGTGATAGAACCGGGTTTGGAAAAACGCCAGCGACAATTTCATATTGAAGACTGGGATTCTGGCATATGACTGGATCAGAAATACATTTGGGATGTAAAATCAAGTTTTCATTTTGCTTATGAGTTGACGATTTACAAAAACGGACCTAGAGAAAATGGATGTGGAGAGCAGCTAGAAATCGGGTGAGATTTCTGAGATTATCTAGAGACGAACCACAAATAGATGTTGCCAAACACCTTTTCAAAATTTGAATGGAAGTAACTTAGGAGTTCTTAAGAAATTACCTACCATAAATTCCACGTTCCATGATTAGATATTGATACTTCAATTATTCCAGAAGTGTTACAAATTGATATAACTGTTTGGAAATAAATTTCTCAATCAAGTTTCAATATTTAGTTGGTTCTATTTTTTAATGAAATACCATTTTTTAATATCCCTCCTTTGGGAGATTGGCTGTCGTTAGTGAAGACAGTCAGCCCTTTCCCCGTTTCTTGAGGAATAGTAATTGTTGCATTACACTCTGACTGATTAACTGCATGTTATTCAGAGGTGTTCTGCATCTTCACTTGGTTGTGAAGACTGGCTTATGGTTGAGAGACGTGCTAACCACGACACGTTACCTCTATCCTGGTTGATGATTATTCGCCTGCTGTATTTTCTGTTCGGGCTGGGAGGGCATTCTGGCGGAGTGGGTGGACTGACTTCATCATCCTGACCCTTGACTTCATCATCACACAACAGGACAATATTCCTCCATGGCGGTCCTGGATCGCGCGTCTCAGATTTCTCAGTGTCGTAATATCTGTCACAGTTCACATTCTTTCATTCAGTACTGATGATGAAGTCAAGATAGAGGTTACTGACTCCTTATAGGATTTGCAACAAATTTGTAGTATCTTTAAAAAAGGGATAGAGAAGTTGCAGCATCGTCAGTGATTGGAAAAAGACGATTGAGTGAAAAATAGTTCAAGTTTTAAAACCCCTATTAATGTATAACACCAAGTGAATATTCATAATGTTGTCTATTGAAAAATATGAGAAAGTTATTTCATTCATAGCCCTCCAAGATAAAACTGCAACATTATCTTCCTCCTCATGAATTCATACGATCAAATTATGAACCTCCCCACCAAACATGGCATACGATGATAATAATAATGATAAGAAGATGTAGTGCGTGACCACCGTGTGATGCTCCCACAGAGTGGCAAACTGGTGAAGGAGAGCTCAGGAGCGGGAAATCTTGTGGTGCCACGTAGTGAAGACCTAGGTCCACCCAGGACTGTGGAGCCAAATAAAGTGAAGAAAGTCAAATACTAAAGCTTCAAGTTAGTAGAAATATTACAGTTTGGATATCGTATGATTTCTTATATATCATATGATAACATGTGTATTTATAAGTTCGCTTTTATGAGTTGTTGATTAGTTTAGTTTGTTATACAATATAAGAGGGTTCTCATAAAATGAGTAAGGATTTATCAAGACTGTTTCAAACATGGCACAGTCAGTATTCTCACAGAAAATGAGAATGAGAACCATCTTTATTCACGTTGGATAATAAACTAAAACTGATCAAAAACTTATAAGCGTGTTATAGTTTATAAATTAAATACCTGCTTAGACTACCATTGAACTTTTTTCAATATTACAACTTGCTACTCTCACACACACACATGTGCCAAAGAAGAGTCTCCATTTACTGTTATCTTCGACTGCAATCATTATTGTTGTTTATTTGAAAGAATGAAGTATTCCTATTCAAATTATAATGAAAATCTTGCAAATGTCTCACTATTAGTGGGCAAAATCTAAATAAAACAAGAATTACCAGATAAAATCTAATTACCTTATGAGAGTCCTCCGTGAAATTGGTTCCAGTGTTCACCAACTGCAAGAAAACCTGCTGCAAGTTCAGCCAGCGCTGCTTGCAACTGTTCAACGCATTGCTGGTGATGGTAGATGGATGAAGGATATCATCCAGAGCATCCATGTCAGAGGCCAGTTCAACAGCCAAACTATGGAACTTCACATGAGTTCGCGCCAGTTCTGTCCTGCGCTCGAGAGCTGCCCTCAAACTCTCGCTCTGCCTGACCAGCTCTTCAGCCTTCTCCTTGCAATCTCGCTGACTTTCAGCATCCAGCGTCTCAAGAGTTGACGGTAGTGTTGACAGGAGTGCGTTGATTTCTGTACTTTTCATCTAAAAACGAAACCAACAATTACAATCAGAAAAATAACATTGATAGTATTTCAAACACAGTTGAATGTTTCGACAGTTATACAAGTGATTAAATTTAGTAGGATAGCCTCTATTTGTGGTTTTCCTGAGATAACGATCATTATAACTGACAAAATATAAGTTATATCATCCGATAACTCAAGCACCAGTCATAACAGAGAACTAAGAGCATTTGAATCTTAAAAAAAAATTAGGTGGGTTTAAGGCCCGTATTGACAGTGCACAAGGCATGTGCCGCAAATGCCTCAAGGAACGTTGTTACTGGTGCGACTGGAACGCAGTCGATCAGCTGTGGCCAATCACAGCTCTTGTTTTATCCTTTAGCTTTAATGACAAGAGTTGTGATTGGACACAGCTGATCAACTACGTTCCAGTCGCACCATTAACAACGTACCTTGAGGCATTCACGGCACATGCCTCGCACTGTCGATATGGACCTCTCTTATTTTTGTCAATCATCAGTTGAAATATTTTAGAAAAATATATAATATTTAATAAGATATCATCATATAAAACAAACTCACATTGATAATCTTCAATCTACTGTATTTCAAATTCTCGAAATCTAGGATTCCAACTGATGGATTGCACATGTACCCCAAACAAACTAAAGGAACTTGGGCCAAAATTAAATTACGCTCAGACTAGGTGGTAGAGTTTTCAAAGTTTCAAGAATATGATAATATCAGGAATTTCAATAATATCAGAATATGATTTCTATTGTCCAATTATTTATTGTTCTAACGCAAGAACATATTTATAAGATAAGTGTGCTTGTGTGAAGACACTATGAAACACAATTTCTGGATAAGACTAACAGATGTGACAATTCCTTTTTTATGCTAATAAATTATAAGAATTGGATGGTAGTATTGTCCTTGTCTGTTGAAGTAAGTAGTTCCCAACTTTTAAAATGTTTCTGAATTGACTCTACAATGCTAAATTATTTGAACAGAATTAATGTTTTCAACAACATTTTCTAGAATAATAGACAATGTTTTTCGTTTACTCCATAGATATTTGGAAATTAAAGGACGGAACAAGTAAACATGAGTTCAATAAAACAAATTATGTTGCATATCAGACATAATATCTAATAATATCTGGTGTCAAAACACTCATAATATCTGGTGTTTTGGCAAAAGTGGATATGTGCACTTTTGCTAATTTTTCAGGAGAAGGGTTTTAAAGTTTGAATGCATGGGTAAATTCGATTTCAATATTTAAATGTACGATTTTCGAACAACAAGATCAAAAAATTATTTCTTAACACTATTCTCATATAGAAATACACAAAGCATAATCTTACCCAGATTTTGTGTATTTTCCGACACATCAATTTTTGCCACATTCTACATAAGTAACAATTTCAATTTGAAAATTGTCAAAAGTGGACAACCTGGTTAAGGTATGATAAAAGTAGAATTTATTTATTGTTTTTGATCATTAAAAGTATTATCTCTATTCTGTGACAACGTAATGCACATATTACATTAATATAAAAGTACTATTCCAACTTCTATTCTATTACAGAAGGTACTGGTACAGGTGTAACTAAATAGTTTTCATCTTTATACTATCAGGGAATGACACTGACGGAAGTGAAGTAATCAAGTAAATAAAGTAAAATCTTACAAAGCATTATTTTTTAATTAATAATATAGATCATTTGGATGCCTAATTCAACATCAATAATCTTACAGGAAAGACAATTGAATAAACGGAAAACCAATGTATGTTGATAAATGAATATTCAAACAGTAGGCTAGAGGTATTCACCACACAAGCCAAGTCGTGATACCTGTTAAATTACTTCCTATTAGAAAAAATCAGCACCTGAATTTCTTCTAATTCATTTTTTCAGCAACTGGCTTGAAAATTTAATAACAAATAACACGAATCAACTGTGGCAGCGAACACCACTAATGTGGTAATACTCAATAATTTTTTTTAAAGCGGATTAATCCATATTGGATGACTGTATGAAAGAGCAATTTCGTTTGAAAATATTAAGAATCTCCCCTCTAGGTTTTTCTCAGATCCAAGGTACGAAAAGGTTCATCCTCATTCAAGGTTCAGCCTACTTAAAATAAATTACACAGGAATTATTTGAAGTGTATCGACACCACTTGATTTTCAACGTCTGTGTCACTCAACCGTATCACCAATATTTTAGTTTCAAGATTGGAAAAGGTAGGACATCGTTTATTTCCATTTCTGTCATATTGAATGGTACTTTTCCTCTTAGCGTTCAAATGAACTTATAACAATCACGTGGTATCATGATTGGTACAGAAGTTACTCTCTTTTAATTCGAGCATGATCGCTATCACACTCAAGATGAGTGGCCTGGAAGAAGAAATTTTTGGTCAATAATATGAATTGACTTATTTTCTTAAATGAGAAAACTGAACAGTAAAGTAATGTTTATATTACGGTTTTAACCTCCGCACGTATTGGAGTTTGTAATTGAATTATTAGGTTCTTATTTTTCTGTAAACACAACTTGCAATATCATTCGAACCTCTCCCTGCTACACTCTTGTAACTTCCAAAAACCAACGCCTCCAAATCCGACCAAAAATAAGAAATCAATCCCTCCGCCCGTCCTTGCAACACCCCATACATTGAACTCACAAATACATTCCGTCACCAATTGCATTACCATCACAATAATTATGTCTTAGACTGAAAACGCTGGGCGCATTCATAATAACACATCTCAACGGTTCCAAAAACTTCCATAAATCATTAATATATGTATACCGTAGCTGATAAGCTAGAGTTTTCATTATGTACATATCCATGCGTCCAACGTTTTCAGTTCAAGACACACTATGACAATAATACAATTGGTGACAGAATACATACCAATAAACTTAACACACAAGGAGACAGACAGAAAAACTACTTTCTACTCCCTAGTTGGATCCGAAAACGCTAGTTCTCAGAAGTCTTTGAAATACTTATATTTATTTTAAGCTTTTGTGAATATTATTCTACAGTATCCGTTGTTACGGTTGTTTCTGCAGAATTCCAAAAACTACCACGGAAGAGCAGTCGATGAAGTGCCAAAAGTTGATATGTCTGACATATCCAGTTTTGGCACCAATATGAGATAATTTTCAAACGTGGCAAAAGAGGATATACAGACATATTCACTTCTGCCACAGTTCAAAATTACCATAAATGACATATCATGTTTTTGCATTGGCTGTATCTCGGCAATGGAATGAGATAGACTCATCCGCTTTTGCCAAACCATAGATTACAATAAAAGAAACACACTGGTGCACATAACTCAATTAAAAAAAAAATTGGACTTATCCACTTTTGCCATAACACCATAGATATATGAGGAGATGTTTATAAAAAATATCGAACTCATCTTGACATGGTGTGAATGAATAACGGTCATTGGATAGATGCAGATAAAAGCTATCAAAGCCCAAAACTAAGAATATAAAAATTAAAATTTTACAAAAATCTGAGAGAATTTAAAAAATGTCTTTCAGATAACTGACCTGGAGTTCATTCAACATCTTATTGTGTTGCTGTAGAAAGTCTTTGGCCATTGCAAGAACACTCCCCATATCTTGATGTCCTTGGATGAATGACTGAGCTGTTGAAACTAGCCAGGAGTACAGCTGCAAATCATTAAAAATTGTTCATTAGAAATTGAGAGAGATTACATTAAACACTAATTAAAACCTATTTGACTTCTACAGTGTACATGACATTATAAATTTTTTTTAGCAACAATTCTAAAAGATATACTGTATTTGCAACAGTACTCTTGATGGAATGTTGGATGCAAAAGTAAAATTTTATTTTGTTTAATAATTATAATACCGTTACTGTGTGACCTTGCTGGCTTAGGTCTGGTGTCAGAGTTTTCAGGTCGCACCTGATCAGTTTCAGGCCCTTTGCTTTTTAGGCAGCCGGGGCCTACGGCTTGATGTGTCACTCCGAAACACATGAGTGGCCCGAGAAAAATAATATTTTGCCCGGGCCGGGATCCGAACCCGGGCCTTTGGATTATAAAGCCAGCGTTAAATCAATTTCGTTAAATTGTAATTGATTATAAATAGTTGCTGATATAATTCACGCAAGCTGAAAAGAGTTACATTACAATGCACTCTAAATTGTAATAGCAAGTCTTTAAATTCTAGCTTCGCGAACTACATCACGCAATAATTTAAGAATTATTAGTGTACAGGATCATCCGCTAGAATAATATCCTTACTTCCTGGTGGTCATGATACATTAAACAATCTGGGCTTGCGCAGAACATAGTTAACATTAATATTAGAATCTTCTTATATCATAAAATATTCTACCTAATAGGCATCAATATATTGAATATTCTACTGCAGCAAAAATATTTTTCAGAAATTTTAGATGAAAATCATAACAAATTGTAGCAATGGTTATAATTACCTGATTTTGTTTTTCCAAAAAATTGTTCAATACTTTGGATGATTTAATACTGCGTTCACTGCTCTCCGCACACATGACGTTCAACTGTATTTTTCGACTTTCCAGCTCTTCAACTCTTCTTTTGACACTCTGGAAAATAAATTCAGATTGAATAAACACATATTTCAAATGAATAACTTATGGTATCTCACATCACTAATCCATCATTCTACTTTATTTTCATTTTATGAGTTACTTTCGTTTATGCCTTTGTTCAATTTACAGTGCAATTGTTATTCAATGTATTGCTCTCAGCATCTCAGGACAGCTTCAATTAAAGTTCCAGTTGGTATTGAAAATTATTTTCATGAAGAATTATACGATCACACCACAATAATTCTAGTTGCAGTTAGACAAAATATCCTATGCACGTAGGTGTGAAAAATTTCTAGGATCATTCAGGTTGTCAGTAAATGGTAGGTGTAGAGTCCACGCGCGCTGAGAATAAATTTTTAGCATACGGTAGCCCTAGAGTAGTTCAATAGTGTCCTATTCCAACCAATTCTAGTATACACCAGAAAATATATATTAATTTGCTTACTCCGTACTGCTACTGAATTCGCTGAGACTCAATTCTCAGCAAGCCGACATTATTCGTAACATTAGTCTGTGACCAAGAAGTCAGAAATTTCGCATGCACCAGCAAGTTGCATTTAGTCTGTCCAAGCAACGAAGACATTCTTGCAATATGGAAAATTGACTCCAGCACGGCCAATATTGGTTCACAATCTATAAATGTGGTCTCAAATTTTAGAAAACATTATTAGGATCTACATTTTGAGACCAAAATTATCATTTTTTCCAAGCTAGAGTCATTTTCCCATCTTGCCAGAATGTCTTCTTTGCTTGGACAGTCTATACAACAGGGAACATACAACAGGCATCCAACAACTGGATTCATAAACAGGGTAAAATTAGAATGTCCCGATTGAATTTATTAAATCTGTAATAAATTAACTCTGGTTATCATTTGAATACACATCAGTCTACACAAATTGGTGATTCACAACTAATTTCAAACACAATATGAAGCAACTCGTTCAATTTTTTGTATAACTGTTAAGTAGAGTAGGGAGCGATATAGTTAGATCATTACAATAGATAGAAATACCAATAGAAATGGTGAATGGAAGTAATGCATTCTGCAATCAATCAACAATGAAGGCTCTAGGCTCAACAAACCCAAGTTTCACACACCACGACTTTTGGACGTCCCTATAAATTCTACTAACTTAGATTGAATGAAGCTTGAGAAACATAAATGATGAGCGCATAGACTCATTGTGTTTACTAAGTTCTGTTCAATCCAGAAGAATTTAAAAGGACGCCAAAAACCGGAAATCTAAAAATCGTGGTGTGTGAAACGGGGGTAACTGAATAAAGAGCGGTACGAGACCACACTGGTATACAGTAATGTCGGGCGTTGGCATTAATGCTTTAATACTCTTGTAAAGTGCGATTGTTGAGCTGTGTTCCCATTTCCCATGGCCCAATTCACTTTGAGGGGATCTATTGAAGAAAAACCAGATGATAAATGTATCGCGATTGATGATGATAGGGCGCTCCAACAGCTATTGTTATCAATTAAATGTTGTTGTTTTCATCCTATCAGTATGCTGTTTTTTTTAATCAAAGAATTCGAGTTGTCATTTAGCCTATATGATTTTTTTGAAATCAGAAGAGACAATAGATGCTTTAAATCAGCTGTTAGTAGATTACATCACGTACAAGAGACAGACGAAACCACCCAACTTTAGCTATACCAACCTCTGATCCTGGAGCCGCTTCAAGCAAAGCGTATCCTTCTTGTAGAGCTCCTTCAGTGGCATTTTCAATAGCGCGGGTAATGTTTCCATAGAGAGCAGCCAATTGCGCGGGAGTGGCCGTGAAGTCGGCGGTATTCAATTGCACTTCTAATTGGTCCAGTTTGGTGATGGCCTGAAATCACAAGATATTTATCATCCATTAACTAGACAAAAAGAAACATCCACTACAAGAAATACAAACAGAAAAAATGATGCTCTGCGATACTGGAACATTGACGATTTACTATTCACATGACATGATATGAAGGAGACATTGTATGATGATTGTTGACTAACTCTGATAATATGTATAGTCAGGCCGAGACAATAAAGCTTTCTGCTCTACGATTTGAAACAAAATTTATGATTTTTGAACAAATATTGATTGAGCTGGAGTCATCTTCCCTTCTTGCCAGAATGTCTTCTTCTTTGCTCAACTAGACTAGATGTCCCAGCACAGTAAGTGTAGTTATCAACGACGAGTTATTTTTTATTTAATAATGAATATTAAATAGCTTTCTCAATTCAATTTGCACGTTCTGAAATAATTTTATAAAACGGAGCAAGAAAATTTAACTAATTTTATGAAATAATTTGATGTCAATGATATTAAGTGATTCCACGGGGATTGAATGCAATTGGATTATTTTGCAAAAGACCACAACTGTTGATATCATTCCTATCAATGATTGATTTCTTCTGACATTTTAATTCTCAGAAAAATCTCTATAGAATTCTAAAAATATCACACAAGCAGGTTGTAACGTCAAGACACGATTTATTGAAGGAATTGATGAATATTTCGGAGTTCTATAGAGATTTCCATATAGGCTGATCACATTTTACTGGATAAAGAGACCAGTTAATTTCCTAGTTTTTTCAATTGAAAATATGTTATTTTATTTTTCAGATGGAAATAAGAATTCTTTATTCATATTTCTCTGAGAATGAGAATGACAATTGATATGAATGATATCAACATTGTTTCTTGTTTGATTCTTCAAGTAAGTTGATGATTCACCAAAATTCCTATGTGTAATTATTATTTATCCAATTGGATTTGATTTTTTTTACTATCATTAATCAGAGACAAGTACTGCACAAATTAAATGTATTTGAATATTAGTAGTCAAGAAGCAACTAAGCGAACTCTCACCGTCTGAGCAGATCTGAAGAAAGAGTTTGCTTTCATAAGTAAGTCTTCGCGGTTTTCTGTATCCTCAATGTATTCCGATGCATTATTGAGTAGTTTATAGGCTTGAGCAACTGCTTCTTCCCCAGCAAAATGGCCGGATTCTAGAAGTTGCTCCGATGCCTTCAGGATTTTTAAACCTCTTTCTTGTAAATCCTGCAAAGACAGATAGAAACCAATTTAAGTCACCGATTATACAGAAAAATTGACAATTACTCCGATATTATTTATTGAAATCAATGTTGGAACGAATTGACAACTGTGAAAAATACTACTTATTAAAAATTGCGGAAAAATCTAAGTCAATTCATTTTTTGTAGACTACTCAACAGATCATAGCCTACTATTATTGATACACCGTACTGTTTCAATAACGGACCGGTATCTCGATATTTGTATAGAAGAGAGGTAATGAAAACTTTGAGTCTTTTCATTCAATATGGACAATTATCACACTATCACCTTTACGACTGAATATGAAAATTGTTTGAAACATTAACGATGTACGAGTATGTTAACTTGGTTCATGTCCATAACAAATTCAACTGTTAACAAGAACATCATTGTTATTCACCCAATTTTGAACGTTATTGGTAACAATGGACGTTAACTTGGTTAATGTTTTCAACAATGTAAACAATATCATTATAATTGTTGTTCACCATATTTTTGTGTAATTTAATTGATTTGCATTTCAGCTTGATAATTTCCATTTATAAACTTGCATCATTGATGAATAGTACTGGTATTGGCCACTCGGTGAGAGTGATGGTGGCCACTAAGTTATCGTAAAGTTAAGTCACAAACACTGTGGACTGCTCTTGGATGGGTGATCAATATTTGGCCAAGTACACATTGGCGAGGTGGAACCTACCCGTGAAGGTCTCCGCAAAATTATTTCCACACAAATATTCATTTTATTCATTGATGAATAATAGAAAATAAAAATTGTCTGCGTCCATGTAAAGATGACATTTTGGCAAGATAGGAAACTGTCTCCAGCTCGGTCAATATTGGTTAAAAAATTATGAATTTAGCCTCAAAGTTGTAGAAAACATTCTGATATACAATTTAAGACCAAATTTATAACTTTTGAACCAATATTGACCGAGTAGGAGTTATTTTCACATCTTGCCAGAATGACTTGTTTGCTTGGACAATACTTGGAGTACATTTCAAGTATTTGGCGAGATGGAACCTACCCGTAAGGGTCTCCCCTACATTAAAAGCCATACGAATATTTATTTTACGGTATATATTGATGAATTATAGAAAATAAATACCAATAGAAGTAATAAAATATAAGATAAGGTTATAAAAACGATGAGTTTGACTTACTTTGGCTTCGGGAATTAGCTTGCGATGTTCATGCAACAACAGTTGTGAACTGGCTTCGGAATCGCCCAGCTCATCCCTGCTCCTGGCAAGTGATTCCATTCGTTTTTCGAGTATGCCTTCCAGCTGTCTCAGATCTATTGTTAGCAGGGCTAACGTCAAACACTGTTCCAGTTGTATTTTGCGCTCGTTATAGGATACCTCCAATAAACGCCTGCGGTCGTGAAGGTTTTCAAGCCAATGTTCCACCTGTGAGACGGCTGTTGAAAAAAATATGAGTTTATTGTTAAGTTTTGATGAATATTCAGAAATATTTTCTATTTACAAGTGTTTGTTAATTTGGCTTTCAAAACAACCATCCTGGTTTTTAAATCGATATTTTTGTCATAAATGTGTTTTTTTTAAGTGAAAATTGTGTGAGTGAATATTTGAAGAAACATAACCTGCATCTGGACATTTAAATCTGAATTGTAATAAAAGATGTTTTGGGCGAATGCCTGTATTTTCGTTCCTTTTATTGTATAATTGTAATCAAATAAATAAATTAATTAATATCATTTGACAAGTGAGATTTTAACATTAATTTTATACTTTTGACATTTATACTATTGACCTATTGAAGTTTATACTATTTTCATTTTGACATTTTAATTGACATTTGCAAATTTATACTATTGACATTTTGACAACTCATATATGACATTTTGGAAATATATATATATTTCCACCTTTATTATCATATACATTTTAACATACTATTCACATTATTTTACACCATGCATTGTGCAATCTGAGTATCCTAGCTTCGATTTAGAAGATACGGAGATCCATCAAATTTCATGAATGATGCATTAAATACAATTGTATAAGACGTTTTTTACGATACAATACATTCCTATAGGGCATACAACCCGATTTGGGTTGGGAAAAATGGAGGTGAAAGGCCTTTTATCATTATTAAAAGGTGTTGTACCTTAATACAAGTACACCAAGTACGAGTCATCAGTTAAAATTACACCAGTTACAAGCACTTCAGGTACGAGTACACCTGTATGATACACAGCTTAACAGCTACACCATTTACAATGTACACGTATAGGTATAGTCTGGTCGAGCAAACAAGACATCCTGGCAAGATGGGAAAATGACTCCAGCGTCTCCAGCTCGGTCAATATTGGTCCAAAAATTATAAATGTGCTCTCAAATTGTAAATCAGAATGTTTCTTTCGTACTATACTAGACCAAGAGATTTCTAATTTACCGCAAGACTGCTCTAGTATAATAAACTGCAACTATTATACTATTATACTATTATACTATTATACTATTATACTATTATACTATTATACTATTATACTATTATACTATTATACTATTATACTATTATACTATTATACTATTATACTATTATACTATTATACTATTATACTATTATAATTGTAGGAAACATTCTGATCTACATTAATTCGAGACCAAGTTAAAATTTTTGAACCAATATTGAACAAGCTGGAGTCATTTTCCCATCCTGCCAGAATGTCATGTTTGCTTGGATATAGTGGTGCCGCGAATAGAAGAGTCTTTGGCAAGATGGCGGAGGGAAGTGAGAGTGTAACTACGCATGCGCAGAACTATAACTTCTGGGGAATAATCACTTCAGCCAACCTAACACTTTTACACTAAATTATAGTTCCAAGAGGCTGAATCAATAAAGCACACATTGCAAATGCCAATATGATTTTGTAGTCTTCGCCATGACCTACCGTACATAATCTACAGAACAGTGCCGTGTCTCATAAATCAGCTGACTACAGAAACATTCCCTCGAGACATTTTTTATAATTATGTACTGAGCTTTACGGTAACCTCAAATAGGTAGATTGTTAGCAGTTTGAATAATGAATGGTTTTAAAACAAGCATAATATGAATGAATGTATGAATGAATATTAGTACCTAGCCTATTATGGTCTACTGCAACTGGTAATTATATTTTTATTTAATTTCAATCCTTTCCCAGTTTGTTTTCATAACAATCTGTTGGCGATGAGCGGTGTTTAGCCACAAAAACTAAACATGAATGTTTACAAATCAAAGTATAATTTTCACCACCAGAGAGCACAGACCACGCACTGAAGTATCATACTGTAATAATATTATGAAATATTGGGTTGCAGGGAAATCATAATCATATTGATTCCACAAATAGAAATATATTTAATTCAAGAATATATTATATATTTTATTAAATATATTTAATAATATTTTAATTGTGACAGATGGTGAGAGTAGAACAATTTTCATTTGCACTGCTGGCAGCAGTGAATGGCATCCATGTTGCCAACGGCTCTTCTGTTCGCGGCTCCACTATACCCGGTGTGCTTGTACTTGGTGTAGCTGTAAAGCTGTTGATGGATTGTCAACATTGAAAATGGGCTTGAGCTTGAAACATGTCTGTGAAAAAATAATACTTTGAAAGTTTTAAAAAAGGGTATTCGATTTATTTATTTTTATCTATCAATAATTTTAGATAGCCCTAAGTTTAAAGTTTAATTTTTTGTTAATCTGTGTATCATACAGTACAAGACTGAGACTGTGTACTTATACTTGATGTGTTTGTTCCTGGTGTACTTGTAACAAGTATATTTGAATTTGATGTACTTAAAGTTGGTGTAGTTATACTTGCATTTGATCCACTTGTACTTGGTGTACTTTTATCTGGTGTACAGCTTGTACTTGCACCTTGTGTACTTGTACGAGGTGTTCAGCAAGTACTTGTACCTGGTTTACTTAATGGTACCAAAACTCACCACAATTGGCAGCGGTTCGAATATGATCGGGCCTGGAGTCGAGCGTGCCCTCCTGAGCAATCGATTGCAGTTCGTCGAGCAAGCATCGTCCATCCTGTAGGGCCAACATCAGCGACTCGAGCATCGCTCGTCGAGCCTGATTCAGCCTGTCAAGCAACTCCTCAATTGCCGACACTTCAACAGGCAGAGGCGCCCCGGCACAAACACTCATCTCAAGCGCCCGGGTTCGTTCCAGACATAGCCTTGCGTTTCTGAAAAACCCAATAGAAATTTATTAATTTCAAATAATAAAATATACTTATCGGATAAAAACACAGAAAATAACATGTCCAAAAAGTCTCTTTTCCAAATTTAAGAAATATTCAAGTTAAAATGACCTGAACGTTAAGATACACATTGACCATTGATCAATTCACTTGAAATTTTCACTAACAATAACGAAGAATAATCATTTTATTGATTTAGAATTTTCAAAGGTTTGTTCAAATAAGTCAGAATATCACCTTAATAGAAATTGATATTGGAGGAAAAATGACTCCAAACCTGTCAATACCGGTTAAAAATTATACTTTTGGTCCCAAATTGTAGAGTAGAAAGTTTCCTACTTTTTGCTGCCAAATTCATAAGTTTTGAACCGATATTGACTGAGCAGGAGTCATTTCCCCATCTTGCCAGAATGTTTTCTTTGCTTTCGACAGACTATACACTACTAGGCACTACTTGAGATATGCTTATAATGATGCAATAAGTTATGACAATAATTATTAAGATGTATTCACGGAATTCCCTTTTTCAACCTGAACCTGTATCGAACCTTTAATATTTGCAACTTTGGAGTGAGCTGATATCAAAATTCCAATTTCTTTGAAGTGACTTTTTTTAAGTAGAAATTTTTAATATTATGTTCTATGATTCAACACAACCTGAGTTTTGACTGTAGTATAAATTGGTAGAGGAGCAATTAACGGCATGAGCCTGTTGCACTCACCAAAATGTACTTTCAAAATGTTGATTTATTGATTGACATCAACGTCCAATAATATTCTAATAATGAAAATTTGAAATAAACCTTTACTAGTTTGACTACAATTATTCACTTGTTAACTTATTAGACTTTTGATAATTTCTGGTATTCTAAAGATGAAAAAAAAATCAAATTATAGTCTGTCCAAGCAGAGAAGACCCTCTGGCAAAGTGAGAAAATGACTCCAGCTTGGTCAATATTCGTTCAAAAATTATCAATTTGATCTACTATTAAGACCACATTTATAATTCTTGAACAAATATCGACCAAGCTGGAGTCATTTTCCCATCTAGTTAGAGGGTCTTCTTTGCTTAGACTGACTATAGTGATATTTGATGATTTGTTAGGAACTAATATTTGACAATATCAAGAAGTAATAATATAGAATGTAGGAATAATATTAGTAAATGTATAGATAGAGATATGTTTCAATTTTTCCACTTAGTACATAACATAAGTTTCCCTCCTTTGGGAGATTGGTTGTCTTTAGTTAAGATAGTCAGTAGTTTCCCGTCTCTAGAGGAATAATAATTGTTGCATTACACTCCAACTGATTAACCGGATGTTATTCAGAGTATGTTAGTATTTGTGCCGTCACTTGGTTCTTACGGAAACTCGCTTATGGATGAGAGAATCAACGTGCTAACCACACGTTACCTCTATCCTAAGTTAGTTGATTATTCGCTTGCTGCATGTTCTGTCCGAGCGGGGAGGGTATTTTGGTGGGGTGGGGGTGGCTTCGGATCGGTCAGAGTTCGTTCAGGGACTGTGGGTTCTGTTTGCCAATTTATGGCTTTTGGACGGGCTGGAGTCGTTTTCCCGTCTTGCCGGGGTGTCTTCTTTGCTTGGGAAGCTGTATATGGATATATGTACCTTTATTTTCCACTTTGTACATTGCATGAAGTGTTGTGGGCGAAGTGGAGTAGATATAGTGGAGTGGATATGAAAATGTCAACCAACTTCATGGGCTGTTGAGCCATCGACAAAAAACATGAAATAAATGATCTGGGCGAAGTTGAGACACAAGAGCCCCCTCTTCCAATCAACCAACAAGAACGTAGTAAGTAGTAGGAATATTATGAAGTAGTAAAACATCTAACTAACCTGTGATACTTGACGTTGAGGTCCAAAATTGTTTTTCGCCTTTGAAGCTGGGTATTGACATCGCGCCAAGCCACCGCGAGGGAGTCAGCCATGGCCGCATACACTTCCGCTCTTCCGTTCTCACTGACGATAAGTCGATCGGCTTTCCGCAGCATCTCTTCCACTGGGCTTTGTTTGCTCTATAAAACAAATTATTATATAATTAAAAATTTGACTAATTCGTTGTAGTAACGATGAAATTTATTTATTTCAAAATATACATTTTTGAGGGCACCAGGAATGAATCCCATTATTGCTCTCATAACACAAATTCGAAAGTACAATATAAAACCAAAAATCACATCAACTTGAAATAACAAGTAATGTATAGTGAAGTAATGGATAAGAGCTCATATAACAAAAATATTCAACCCATTATACGATCTGAGATTGATTGATTTTTATTTAGTGCTAGGTCTGGAAAGACCCATTGCACAACACAACATACATTACATCTTAAAGTTACAACTGTAATATTATATAATTACAAAGTTACAACTGTAATATAAACTTATATTAGTATATTACACTAAATACCTAAAAATTAATTAATACATATTTTAAATAATAGTGACGAGAAACGAAAAGAAAGAAAAAAAGAGAAAAGAATAACGTACTGTAGCGTTGAAAAAGAAAATAAATGACTAAATACAAAATCAATGATAGAGTTACTAATACAGTGAAAATAAAACTACAGTGAAAACTGATAAATACTTTTAAGGTAGAATAAGTATTATAATATTTGAAAATGCAGCGGAATCCCATTTGAAATTGAATAATCAAAAATTATGATAGACTATTCAATTGTGGTGGATTGAAGTTATGATTTAATGAAAAAAGTTTAATTAATACAAAATCATTGAACATACACTACTTCAATATCACTGAGGAGAAAATTCTGTGAACATAAAGTATAAATTTAGTTATGGATCTTATACTATCAATTGAACGCAACATAACATAAAAACATTAACATTAAAGAACTTGTAGACTCACCTGTATTCGAAGGAGTACTTCATTGTGGGCTTGTTGTAGCTGTAGTGCTTCTTCCAAGTCGATACCAAGTAATGTAAGGGCAGGAGTCAATTCGAGTACTTTCAGTTCCAACCAATCTTTTGTCTGAAAAATAAATAACAAAATTGGAGAAAGGAACCAATAAAGTTTTTAAACAAGTAAAATTGAACACATAAGAGAATTACTGAATCGTCCATACATAAACATAAGTTGATGAATAAGGCATACGTTGAAAGGAATTACGGAATCGTTCCATAAAACAAGTTGCTTAATTGAAACATAAGTTGAAAAGAGGGAATATGGATATAATATTTATAAATGGAAGTAATAATAATATGTTTAGGACAGCTTTATGGATTTAAAAAAATCCAATTTTTAAATTTATTATCCATTTTTGGATGTTCTATTTGTTTAATTCGAAAATGTTTGTAAAGGTGTGTTACAGCGGTACAGAATGAGGAAATAACAATGCATATTGGGAAAAGTAGATTACCATTAGGAAGAACATATAATTATATTCAGTGAAAGATAAAGAGCAAAATATATACAGTAAAAGACCGTCTAGTCATGCTCGCATATGCAATCTGTGTTCTATAGTCAGTATTTTGTCTTATTTTATTAAAATAGTTCTATAGAAAGATGGACTGGCAAAAAACATCAAATCAAATACAAAATTCCATTCTATATTATTATTGAAAAATAATAGAAACAAATTCTTTGATTTGAAATATTCAAACATGAAATGCATTTCCAGACAATAATTTATATACAAGTCCATAAATTATCAGATATTTTCCTATTCTAATGATGTATTTTAATAAAGATAATAATTTCTTGAGCAGCTTGAATAACAAAATTCAGCAAATATTATGTGACTTGACTGACATACAAATTATCATAGGAGACCGCAATGTAAATCATTCATTGAACAGCTTTCACTTTCCTGAGCTCACATTCAAGTTCAGAGCTCCTAGTGAGTGGGAATGAATTGAATCAATGCCAACAGTTCATTGTCAAAACATTAACGTTGTTCTAAAAATTCAAAAGCCTTCAAGGGTAGGCCTTAGCCTAGACATGTGTTTCAAAAGTTGATATACAAGGTGTTTCAGGAGAAATGTTCAGTACTTCTCACTGTTCTCAGGCTGATTCCTTACACCAAGTAGAAAAAAAGGTTCCACTGAACATACCCAAAAAAACGCTTGTTACCGAACAATCACAATGTCAAAGAATTGACATTTTTAAAAACATAACTTATTAATTTTTCTATTTTCTAGACTCTAGAGCCAACATTCAGGTAACTTACTAAATTCAATGAAACAATTTAGAAGTTTGTAACTTGAACGGTTATTGAGATGATGAAGGATGTTTGCTAGAAAACATAATTTTTTAACAATTAAGGTTTATAATTGAATCATAGATTTGTATTCTTAATTGATGGAAGTTGTAGAGGATAAAATTATGAAGAAAAAATTGAATGGCGGTAATTGTGTAAATCTCATTCAATCTCAGAAAACGAGATAAAAAATTTCAAAATCGGTAGCCTATTAAACACTGATTTTTCACTAATGTTTTGTATTCTTAATCGCGATTTCTGAGATTTGGGTGAGATTTACACAATCACCGTCATGTAACTTATTCCTCAGAATTTGATCCTCTACAACTCTCACCAAAAAAAAATAAAAATTTAAGATTTCATAACCAGTTATAACCGTGAGTTATAATAGTTATCACCAGTTATAATACTGATGATACTTAATTGATATTAATTGATGAAAACTTATTATATTACTTAAATCAATCAATTGATGAGGTCAGTATTTATATTCCCATGACAATGGTAAGTGGTGCAGTGAGTGATGATTTATAATTTCAACAAAATGTGAATTACATAGCTTCATTTTTCCACTTTGTAGATTACAAAAGTGCTATGAGGGAAGTTGAGGCATAAGAGCCTAGAATTTACATCAAGCATGGGAATAGAATATGTATGAAGCCATAGCCTACGTTATTGCAACAGAATATTGAGCAGCAAAGTACCAAACTGAAGATTCCATGTGGTTTTATGTTCGGAAATAGTGAGCTGTATCGTACTAGTGTGGTATTTTAGAAATAAGACACATGTTAGATGTATTACAGAGAGTCTAAATTTAAACTAGCTTCAAAACTATAATGTTTCTTGTCGACAAAGTGCAGTACACTTTTGAAGTAGGTTCATCGACTTCAGTCTACAAAATACTGTTCTAAGATAATCTAAAAATAGTCAACTGATACAAGTGAATTAAGTTGTAGGCTACTAAGGAACTTCTTCAATAACCTGATAGAATAGATAAGAACATAGACTTGATTTGAACAAAATGAGTAGCCTAGATGATGAACTCATATATGAATAAGATATATGAGTAAAAAACATAATGGCTCGTCCTTAACAGGTTGATTTTCTGTAAAGCCAGCGACACTGCCAAAAAATACGGTAGGCCTACCAAAGTTAGTGTGAAAGACATTTTACGTTTTCAGCCTTGACCAAACGAGAAGTCTCGGCTTGATCAAGAAGATACTTATGATAAGATGAAAACAAGCAACGACTAAAAATTTGAGATTAAACCATTTGTTTAAAAATATTTAGTGCCACTATTCAAGTAACTTATAGGTATGATTTATGGCTCTCATTAGTTTGACTGAATAACAGTTTTGTGAATGCAGCATCTCTCTATTTAGGTATCTTCTCAAGGTATAAGTTAGTCTGTCCAAGTGAAAAGGACATTCTGGCAAGTGAAAATGTCTCCAGTTTGGTCAATATTGGTTGAAAAAATTTTATAGCCTATTTAGTCTCAAGTTGTAGATCAGAATGTTTCCTACAATTTCCCGAGACTTCTAGTCTATAACTACAGGTTCCCTGAGACTGATTTCATGCGCAAGTCGACTTGAGTCGAAAACACAGAATGTCGTTCACATTGGCTAATTTTGACAGTCAAGCCGGCTTGACACAAAAACGACCTGCTGGTGAGGGCGAACCTTAAAATGAGATAGATTTCCAAATAATTTTATGATCACGAGTAAGTATCAACTCATGAAATAGGCCTACTTATTACCGGTCAATGAGCAGCCTAAATATTGTTTTTCAAAAAGGGGAAAAATAACTCAACTTTTTACTTCAACATTAGCTTTTCCGAATGAACTTAAAATTGGTTTGATAGTCTATCTCAATCCTCCCTCCTTTGGAGATTGGCTGTCGTTAGTAAAGACAGTCAGTCGTTTCCCGTCTCTAGAGGAATAGTAATTGTTGCATAACACTCTAACTGATTAACTGCATGTTATTCAGAAGTGTTCTGCGCCGCCAATTGATTGCGGAGACTGGCTTATGGTTGAGAGGATCAACGTGCTAACCAAACGTTACCTATATACTGGTTGATTATTATTTGCTTGCTGTATGGTCTGTCCGGCCGGGGGGGATTTTGGCGGGGTGGAGGTGGCGGCTTCGGCTCGGTCAGTAATGGTTCGGGGACTGTGAGTTCTAATTGAGAGTTTATGGCTTTTGGGCCGGTATTGGCTGGGCTGGGGCCGTTTCCGTCGTGCCGGGGTGTCTGCTTGGTTTGGACGGGCTGTTCAATAGAATGAATTTGAAACTGGCAACTAGCTGGTAGGCCTAGGCCCTTCATGGGCTGTTGAGCCAGACATACAAGTCTATTTCAACCCAGTTAATTTATTTTTCAATGGCGGATGATGCCCACATAAGCATTTCAGCTTGTGTGTGGGTAATGGCCAATGGGTAATGAGTGCGAAGGTGATTGATGATGTGAGGTGAAAAACAGCCATCCACTAGGATTGGAACCCAGACCTGGTAGTGCTACCGGACTGAAGGTTGTGACGCCCTAGCTAGCCCACTGCGCTAACCAGGCCGGCTAAGTCTATTTTTTGTTACTGAATATTTACTATTCACAATTGCAATCACTTATTTTGTCACTAATCGCAATCAACTTTACTTGTTTACGCTCAATGTAACGTCAATGCAAATATGTAACATGACCTATTATCATAGGATGTAAAGGATAGGCATATTATTCTATACCGCATAATTTCAATGTGAAAAGTTTTGCAGAATATGAAAATTCAATAAATCTTTCCAGGTTTTTAACTAAAGTGTAGGAACAGCATCAACTTGGGTCTACAATTTTTTTACAAATAGAACTACGTTATTATATTACTTATTTACCTTAAATCAACAATAGATACACCAAATTTATTAACTTGCTCTCAGAGCATGTAAAGGTAAACAAGCAACAAGATAACAAATATTAGGCTATGTTTTTCACTCAGGAAACGGGTTCGTGATCGCTTTTTTCAATAAACAACAGGACCTCAGGACACGACACAGATCAGGATATCAGGATTCAGGAATCACCGAATCAGGACAAATCCGACAAAACATGCGTTTTTGGAAACCTAACCTCAATCCAGTGGTACAACTTGACGGAAAATAATATCCCATACACAGGCAATCATTTTATACAAAATATTTCTCAATTTCCTGTTAGGCAACATAGCTAATATATATTGCCCATAAAACTCATGACGAACCGCCCTAATATTTATTGCAATACCGAAGTCAGAAATTCAAACGTCTGAATGGTCAAAAAGTAAATGCTCTTGCGATCTAGAGGATAATCTAGTAACTAAAATTCTGAAAAATGTAAACGCTTATGCGAACTAGCGGATTTTTTTGTCACTGAAAAATAGAAAATTTGTATTTGCATGCGATCTACCGGTATTATTCAATACTATCTCATATACACTTGAAAAGTTGAAAGAACAACTAGGCTATTTGAAGTACAGTGACAAACAGATATTCAACTGGCCGACACTACAATCCCGCTATAAAGAGCGCTTTATTATTTTAGTCTGTCTAAGCAAAGATGACATTCTGGCATGATAGGAGTAGGCCTATGACTACAATGACTATGTCTGTAATGACTATGTTAGGTCAATATTATTACAAGAATTATAAATTTAGTCACAAGGGCTGTCTGTGATGATTCTAGCTATCAGGGCTATCCCCCCCAAAAAATTGTCATTCTTATTCAAGAATCACAACCCTATCCCTTATAAATTATTCTGTAATGAAGTAATGGTAATTACAATTGGATGTACATGTATGCCTAATGTATTCCGGACAGCTATAGGCCTACTCATGTTATTGTATGAAGATCTTTAGTTCACTAAATTAAATGAATAAGTAAGTTATAGCCTGATGCAAAAATGAACTGTTGTATAAAGTCTATGTCTATCAGTCTATCTATAGTCTATAGACAAGAATCTCGAAGCGTATCTTATACTTTTCTATCAGTGGCGCCAGCCTACTAAACTGTCAAAAGAGCAACCTTCAAAATTAGATGACTTTCTCAAGAAGTCAAGGAACGTAGGAAGCTGTCCTTCTGAAACATAGAACTATTCTACGTCGTATTATATTACTATGTTGTGTTCTGAAGCATTTGAAAGCCACTTTTATTCTACTGGTGACGAAAAAGGTTGAATAGGCGAAGTAAAGGTGCAGTTAAGTAGAGTAGAATACGGTACCAAATCACCGTTTCAAATTAATTGACTTGCTCATTTCAGCTTTATGAGGTGCTCAACACATATAAGAAGCCTGCTAACAGCATTCCAAACTCTCAAAAATACAGATCAATTCAACTGTGAAAGGTTGACAAACCCAGCAATATTGTTTACAGTTTGTTTGTTTATTTCTGTTTTGCTCTGAATCGGATGTACTTTTTCAAAGAGAAAAATATTGTCACAAAGTCAACCTCAACGCCAAAATATAGAAGGATATTATGTTAAAAATACTCATATTAGGCCTACAGGAGAATTCAATTGAGACTAGTTAGATAGAGCAGTACTAGTTAAAAATTAATAATAATCAAGCCTGATGCTAAACCAACAGTCACTCGAGATCTGTGGTGGATTGGGATTGTTTTTGCTTTCACCCGTCTCCATTATTAGTTTATCTCCATTATATAGTTTTAAGTGATATGAAATTACTCTCATAATCTGTTAATACTGATTATTATAATTGCTCTAGGTTCATGAAAAATTTGAAGCCTCTCAAGTCCTAATCAATTTTAATTAATTAATTAGATTGCCAAAATTCAATGTTCAAAATTGGAATAGGCCCATTCGGATTGTTTCTGCTTTCTCCAGTCTCAATTATAGTTTAAAATTGATCTCATAATATTTTCAATCCTGATAATAATGGTTCTATGTTGAAAAAAAACAATCTAAAACTTCCTAATCAATTTGAATTAGATTGCTAAAATTCAATATAATCTCACATTGGAACCGATTCAAGCACCTTAGACAATTATCTCAACCTTTTTTAGATGAAGATGCAAATTCTGAGCTGTTCAACAACATAAACGTATAGTGTTTGACGTCGTTATTGACTCAGTCTAATTGATTACTATAATTTGTATGAATAATGTATTACATACAAATTGCTCTGAGCAGTACAGGATTATAATTTTACGCCTGCGGTTAAAAAGGAGTTCATAAGCATATTGAGAGAGCTAGTTTGAATAGCATAGTATCTTTTAGACGAGTCTTTCATTATCTCTCTTTAACCTTATCGCTTTCTCGCTCTCTCTCTCTCTTTATTTCTCGCACACTCACTCTCTTTCTCTCTTTCACTCATTCAACTCTTTTCATCATGCTTGTTTGAGTGTGTTCGCGATCGAGTTCGAACATAATTTTCTTTGGCAATGGAGCTGATTTCCATAATCAGCTTTGTTCCATATATTGCACGCTTTAATGAGATGTGGGTCTACATCAGAGAAATGAGAATTATCATCGTTATTATTGCTGTGCTTCACCACCACCTATGCAGTAGCAATTTTGGCAAAGGTTAACCCACTTTCTCTTCTCCAAAAATTCATGACTATATTGAGTGAAGTCCATACTGTAAATATGGTTATAGTTCTACATAGTGAAGTCGCTATGTGTTAGGTGAGATTGTGTGTTTTTCGCTCAGCTCAAAAAGCTCTTGTTTCTGATCACTCACTATTTTCATCTAAGAATAACAATAATTTGTTCTATTCTTCAGGATAATAATTCCATGTAGGCCTCAAGGTATTAACACATACACAAAATTGAGAGAATGATCATAAGATTTAAAAATTTTATGGCAGAATTGGATGATTGACCTCGTCTAATTATCCAATAAATAACATCATTTGAGATTGACTAATTCATTACCATGTAGCATTTCTTTACTCCTCAGCTCTAGGTTCTTGAATTTGCATTCCAGTATTCAACAACATTAAAGCAATAAAGTTATTTGAATATTGTAGGCGACTCTCAAACAAAATTTGGGTGCAACCAAATTCTTCCTAGTGCAACCACTCACGAATTAGCCTCTGAATTCATGCAATCTGGAATGTAATCAATTGTATTTGATGAGATGTTGTGGTATTTCTCCATAATGAAAATGAAAAGACACAGATGTTGTCAATACCACTACTTTTAAAAGTATAGCACACTAAAGAAGTGGTAAATTAGTGGTATTGACAGAATCTGGATTGATTTGCAAGGATATGCGAATGCATAACAATACTTTCAATTGGTTCCAAGTAGTACATTACGGTACTAACATACAATTAGCAAGTAACGCGGACTTCTTACAATGGAGTCTGTATATTCAGTCTCAAATATACTTCCAACTGTACTTTCAATGGATTTTGAATTGAAATCTAGGAGTTTGATCAGTTTATACCGTACGAGCTTATAGTAACAAACTGGATAAAATTAGAGAATAATTCTAACTCCTAGATATTATCATGTTCTGATTCAGCTACTATCCACTGTAATTCACAATGCACATATGTATGAAAAAACTAGAATAACAATAATATTTGTTTGGCTTTATTGTGTCACACGTGGGGTGACGTATAAGGTCATACGTAGTACGTTAAACCTTTGCGCACATGTACAATGCTCACAATAATCTATTCCTATTGTAAGTTTCAGTCAAAGTAACCAACAATGGAAATTGTGATTCCAGTTGAATAGCTCATCATTCCATTCACATTCACAAGTCAGTTGGACTCTCTCTCTCTGATTATAATTTCAGTAGAGCGAGAAGAGCCCATAGATATAGTCTGTCCAAGCAAAGAAGATCCTCTGGAAATATGAGAAAATGACTCCAGCCTGGTCAATATTGGTTCAAGAATTATAAATTTGGTCTCAATTATTGATCAGAATGTTTCCTCCAATTTGAGATCAAATTGATGATTTTTGAACCAATATTGACCGAGCTTGAGTCATTTTCCCATCTTGCCAGAGGGTCTTCTTTGCTTGGACAGACTATAGGCCTATTATAATCATCTCACGGGAGGTCCTGTAGAAAGAGGAAACATTTAATAATAATGAAATCCTGAGTCCTGGGACAACGTCTTTCCAATGTTGAGGTTTTATCATACTCTTCTAATTTACATGAAGATGACCACAGAAATCTGTCAAACTCGTGCTAGGGAACTACTTATCAGCTTGCTGGACACAAAATATCGTTCGACTGAAACTTATTAGAAGTGTCACGATAGTGGTGTAGCAACGGCTCGGGTGAATAGTTCTCCAAATGGGCCTTTGAGAAAATTCGAGATGATTTGATGGCATCGAAAATAGAATTGAAATAAATACAAATAGTATAATGTCTTTCCAAAACATTATTTGGTCCATCAACATGGAGAATATTATTTTAAATAGCTCCATTTATTATAAATACCGGTTTATGAAATATAATATGAAGAATATAGAGCTTAAAGTAGATAATGTGAACAAGCAAAATTATTTTTAGAGACACATTTCCAATTATTGATTATTTTCTGTTCAAGTTTTCAACTTCTAAACTGTGGAGAAGAAGTAACGGTTTATGAATTCAAGTCCTAACAAACTTTCAACAATGCAGTTAGTAGTCTAAGAAAAATGGGAACTAGGCTATATCAACTCTCGTGAAAAAATTGAATAAAATGTTGAGAATTGATCAATTTTGACCTTGAACAACCAGCTAATGAGCAAAGAAAACTTAGTTGGATAAAACTTATACTTTTAAATGTATGTTATGGAGAGTTCAATAGAATGTCCTCATGCTCTCTACTTCTTGAACGAATAATTCGGAATGGGAGATGGTTCAAACTTCAAACTATACTTTAATACTTATTCAATAATAAAGTTTTTCCATTTTCCATTACTATTAATTCAACATTAATTATTTTATTGCGGATGATACCCACAAAGCATTTTAGCTTGTGCGTGGGTAATGGATATTGAGTGCGAAGGGTATTGATGAGGTGAAAAACAGCCATGCCACTGGGATTCGAACCCAGACCTGCAGCAGTGCTAGCGGACTGAGAGTTGTAACGCCCTAGTCCACTGCGCCAACCAGGCCAATTCAAGATAATAAGTGAAATTACAGAGACTATTATTATCAGACTTGGATTAAGTCTCTGTAGGTAAAATAAGAAAAGGATGTAAATGTATCAGATGGAGAAATTTGTAAATTAAAGAGAACATTATTTCGAGAATCCACAAAATCATCAGATGTACTCGGGTGCTCCACTTCTTTCACTACATATAAGTAGAATAATAAGAATCAGTTTTTCATAAAGGTCCTCTTTCCTATAAGCCTCATTTATTTTACACTATCAGTTCAATAAAATCCTCTTCTGAATATAATAGGGTTGCTTGTATCAATTTATATTTAACTCAGCTTGCAGAACACTTGATTCCAAGATGATTGGAAATCGAGCATCTATGGAGATTGTTTTGAGGAAGGATGTTGACCCCGGCAGTGGAACGAATGGGCAAAACCACAAACCCAAACATGGAACAGTAGAAGCATCATAATCATCATCAGCATCATCATAAAAGCAGAATCATTATCATCATCATCATCATCATCATCAGCAGCAGCACAAACAGCAGCAGCCGTAAGCCAATAATGGAATGCACCGCAAAGTACTCTGCAGACCACTGGCGGCTCGTTCCCATGAAACAGGTGAAGTGCCCGTATCTTTTACTGTTTAGCACTTCACCTGTTTTGTAGGCACGAGCCGCCAGTGCTGCAGACTGTCGGCAGACACTCGACCCAGCTCTTGCATGCCATACCATGCCATAATGTCCAGGATTGTCTAGTAAAGTCACTATAGTAAAACAGTGTTCTCCCTCTGGCTAAGCGTACCAGGTCACGCTAAGTAGGAAGCAGGAACACTCTTCCCTACATCCTGAGGTCCTCCAAGATCAAATCTACAAGACGTAAAGTCTGTCCAAGCGAAGAAGACATTTTGGCAAGATGGGAAAATTACTCCAGCTCGGTCGATATTGGTTCAAAAATTATAAATTTGATCTCAAATTTTAGATCAGATGGTTTCCTACAATTTGAGATTAAATTTATGATTTTTGAACCAATATTGATCGAGCTGGAGTCATTTTTCCATCTTGCCAGAATGTCTCCTTTGCTTGGACAGACTATATAACTGTAATCGGCTCTGGTTCTGGCTGAGACACACATGCAATGCCACCAGAAAAGGGAGTCTGGTGTTACCATCATAGTGAGCTTTAACTGATGGAGACGGGATTCTTGTAGTTTATTCTGTCTGATAAGGGTACGGTAGGTACTTGGATCACTTACGCCAAGTACATGATATAGTAATATGTAAATAGATATACTGCTCTGTCGAGTATGCACCTTTGGGATATTCATGTATTTTATCTTGCCATAAGATAGGCTATGAGATAATAACTAGTTTACTTCCGGTTTATCAAATTTGACCGAGTATCGAGAGTACGGTAATCTAAGTACAATTTGTAGAATTCATCATCCTCTTCTTCTTCTTCTTCTTCTTCCAACGCAGATTGACAGGGACATGGACATAGATTGATGAAGATCTACATCAGAAAGTTTTTATCATTATCTTGGAAATGATATCAGAACCATTCCTTTGGGTAGTGCTATAGTGGAATAGATCCCATTTTTATACCCTTCAGATTTGATAATAAAGGTTCAGAAACCAATTAATTGCGAGTTCAAAAATGAAAAGTGAAGGGTCGGGTATTAATAATTATCAATATTATTGATTAGATACGATAGATGATACTATTGAAACAATAAAAATAAAAAGCCTTGTATCAAGTTGAGACGTATTATATTTTATTGATGATCGTCGCATTATAATTATTTGAATTGATAATTTCAAATCATTTTAGATATTTTCGATGCTGATATTTTTGAGGGGGCGGCTTCGGCTCGGCCAGTGTTGTTTCGGGGACTGTGAGTTCTGATTGAGAATTCATGGCTTTTGGGCCGGTATTGGCCGGGCTGGGGCCGTTTTCCCGTCGTGCCGTTTATATATTAATAGTTTGTCTGGTATGTCATGTATTGTTTATATAATGCTTGCTGAATTTATATTGTCAAACTAAGCCCTATCAATAATAGTAGCCTATTTTATCCTTATTGAGTTATATTTTACATTGAAATATCATTGAAAATATCAACTTAAAGTACAGTACAATATTATAATATTGTAACCTATAGCTAATTTTTAACTTGCACACTGCCTGTATAAAATTAGTCAATCGGATGGCAACTGAATGGTTGCTTACAAGAAAAAATATTCAACAAGTAGACTGATATGAGACTCGACTGTATTAAGTCTAGACTCTCAATAGAGTTTATGAGACTTGATAAAACAATGAGAAAAATTAAATAGAATGCAAATGTTTATTTTTATGACACCAGTTAAAGTCCTGTTAGCTTGTAGGCGAATTTCGAGTGACTTACATGTATATTAATGTTCAATTTGAACACTCAGCAACAGTAATTTCAGCTCAAGTGACTCTTGTCTGCTGACAGATGTAGGTTTACTGTTGTTTGTCTTGAGTGAGATGGAATTGTTCTACTGTTATAATAATTATTGTGCTTTAGTAGGCCTGCTGTTGAAGCCACAGCTAATAAACCTCCACATTTTCTGTAGTTGGAGCTTTGCAATTTAATTATTATTGTGTCGATCTGTTGCTGAAACAAGCTACACTGATCCTTCACGTAATCTGCAGACCGTGGAGAACACGCGATATCTTCCTGTCGGTTTCCTGTTACCGTATTTTGTAAATGATCCCAATCAGTCACCGATCAACTTGGTGCTTGATTTTCGTGACGGAATGCAACTCTTTAACGAGAAATAAAGCTCTTTTTCGTACCTAATTAATTTCTTATTGATAAGAACGTATATGGAATCATCCAATAGCAATTGAACAGTTAAGTGCCAGTTATTTAAAAGCAAATGAAACAGTGAAAAAATTGTCCTTATATAGTGTGTGAGATTGGATTTTCAGAGTGAATATACTTGGGAGTTCGTGATATTGTACAGGGACCTCGCGTGGGGTGTGGAGAGTGTGTGACCGCACAGGGCACCACGGCCAAGGGAGCGCCGCGGCGGCTGATGCAAAACGTGAATTTTAAAAATTTCAATTGGGCTATTAGAATAATTTTTCCATTACCGGTATTTAATAAAAAACTTATTTTACCAACAACTTGAATTCACAAGAAATTATTTCCTCTGCATAAACTCATTCATAATAATGAATTGATCAATTGAAAAACCACAATCAATGTATGAAGCAAGTCAAGAAACGCCCCTCTTAAATTTAATTCTATTGTTGGCTGACAACCACTTATACTCTGTCGACAGTCGACTAATCACAAGCCAGTTCCCGATAAAAAGATTCTCCCTAATATTTCAAAATAATTGTTCTAGTTTTTCAAACTTTTTTCTGGCATGAGATCGGTATTAGATCATGAATGGTTTGAGTTCTATTTCATTATATTCATCGTATTAAAAATAGAATTGATGAGTATAAAATGAGAGTGCGAAATCATATTTTCATCTCATTTCATACAGCATAAAACTATTGAAGTCTAGTACTGGTCAGAGTTACACAAAGTAACAGCCTGAATACATAAATGAATATTACATATTATATGGAAGCACAAGATCGCAATAGTAAATCAGCGTAATTTTTTTGTGTATGATATACCATCCATCTTTTTTTTGCTAGCAGCCATTCTCAAAGACATAACTAACGAAACACTGATAACCAATAAGCAAAGAGCAGGCAAGACATGAAGGCGTGTGCAAGTCAAATTCAAAATATCACCCGTCAACTGCTACCATCTACTGGTTGAATTTGGAAACTTTTCTAATCGATGATTTCGGCCATTTCGATCGTAGGCGGAGCTTGGAGGCGTGTCCAATTGGATTCAAAGCAAGTCACCCTATTGCTACTGTCATCTGCTGGCTGAATTCGGAACTATTTCGAATGTTATTCAAGAAAGTTGGGTAGAGCAGTGAAAATGGCTGAAATCTTTAATTTGCTTGTTATTGAGTTTCCGATTTTTCTGTTAAAAGATCTTTATTTCCAGTGAAATGAAATATTTATGATGATACCCAATATTTTTATGTGGAAAATTCATTATTTCCTTCCCTATGTGCTTTCAAGCAAACTAATAAAATAAATAAATCAATAATTAAAAATTCAATATTTTAATGATAAATTACGGTACAATTTGACAGTTTTGCTCAATGTAGCTATTTTTTATTAATTTCTGTAGGCTTTTGCTTATCACGTATCCAAATCATAAAAATACGAAACAATACGTTGGGATACATTAAAATATTAATAAGGAAGTCCTTAT
Organism: Sogatella furcifera; assembly: GCA_017141385.1. NCBI lineage: Eukaryota > Metazoa > Arthropoda > Insecta > Hemiptera > Delphacidae > Sogatella > Sogatella furcifera. Next base: position 9,375,838 of record CM029551.1, on the reverse strand, counting down.
AATTCTCTTTGCCACACCAAATGCAACATTGCTATTGCTTATGAGAAAACTTTGAACATGCAAGGCAGCTGGAATCATGTTTGACTTTGGATTAAGTCAAATTATAATATGTTGGATTTTATAAGTCTGGTAATGAGGAGGGGGCGCCTGCCAAAATATCGCACAGGGCGCCAAAAAATCACGCTAGGGCCCTGATATTGTAGACTATAGCCACAGTGAAGGTAAACCGATTCACCTTCTCTGTGCTATAGTGTTTGTTCTATTCTTTACAATTCTATTCTTCTACTATCCCAATGAACTTGACCTGGCTCGGAGAAATGACTCCGGGAATGCACGTGGAATGTGATTGGCAAGGAGTTGTTATTCGTGTTAGCAAGTTCAGCCATTGAATGGAGTGTTGAGAAGCTTACAAATATAGTTCTAGCAAGACTACTGTGTAGACCTATTGCAGCGTCAGAATAGTACGGTATTTTAGTAACCTGTAAGTTCACTCTTGATAATGAATTTGTTTTCAAGAATTTACAAGATGAAACTGATCATCTACAGTAAGTTACTTGAATAATTTAATTCGAATTTTCTAAAAAATTGTAGTGGTAATGCCAAAGTAGTGAGGGATATCCCTGTTTCCAACTCACTAGAAAGAAGTACACATTTTTCAGTTAAAAACTTCTTTAAAAAATCCTATATAATGATTTAGAAAAGACCTAGTTCTCTTAATATGCATGAGGCTTCTAAAACATTCTGTATTCAATTAAATGTCACTTTCGTGCAATTTTTATACTGGTAAAAAATCACTTCTGGATTTTTTACACTACTTCGTGTAAGCAAATAAGGAATTAGGCTGATAAGTATTGTGCATTCCTCCTGAAACACCCAGGGACCCTGAGCAATATTATTCTTTCATCACTATTTATAATACCAATTTAGAGCTTTTGATTATTATCCATTTTGATTATTATATAGTAATGTTTCAAAGTGGGTGAAGAAATAAAATTCACAGAAACCTTTTCCAACCTTAATATTAATTCATTGGATTAGAAATAATCGGCAAGCTGTGAGTCAAAAGGGCATGTACTTTGATTATATCTATAAAGATATATGATCAGAGTATAATATAGTTATTTGTATATCAGAGTTATTAAAGCCCACAGACTTCGGCTATTGACAGGACTGACTCAGCAGCTTTTGAATTAGTGGATTGTTCAACCAGACACAAAAATAGAACAGATGAAAATAAGTTCTCGACTAAATGAAGCTTCCTAAGCCATGCTTCTTGCCAGATAGATATGAGATTGGATTAGAGATGAAGCGAGCCGCTCGACAAAAACACGAGGTGATTCATAAACAAACGTGGTAGAGGCATTAGAGCCCACCACCTAGTCAGTAGAGTGCAGGTGTATTGAATGGGATGGGATGACAGTGACGAAGTTTTCAAATTGAAACTTGGAAAACATTGGTTCAGCTCAATAAGAACTTGATGTTAATATCCACATTACTGATATCACATCATATTACTGATGCTTATATCCATATTACTGTAGTTAATTCTTTATTTGGGAAGCGGTTTGTCCCAGTGGTAGAGAGCGTCTAATCGGTGAGATTAGATAAGCGGCGTGCCTCTACCAACACTGTTATAATGGTGACCGGTTCCTCTAAATTCAATTTATGAGCCTCAAAAATCGCTTCCCGGTGGTTTGGAACCCACCTAAAGCAGTAGGTCCAGTCATCTCTCATCATCATCGCCATCATCCTTCCCATTACCCACGCACAGGCCCAAGAGCCCATGTGGGCATCACCCTCACACAAAATCACAAATTAAAAAATTATTCATATTACTGAAATCAATTATTTATTATTCCCTTACTTCATGCTCGATTGTAGATCTGACATAGACATTTTTATAAATTGTACAATGGACTTTCAATTAAAACAAATTGATATTCACTGCCCATAGACACTTATTCATAGACATTCCACAAATCTATCATATTGAACTTTATCTAGCCTACTTCTACACCCTATTAAATACTAAACTTCATACTCCAACATTATTTGTTTGAAATGTACAATGAAACAGTATTTTAAATGTTCCTCCTCTTCTCTTCCATTAATTTTCTTCTTCAGTTCCTCAATCTCTTTCTCTCTTCTCATCTTACTCTTCTTCCTTCTCCTTCTTCTTCTTACATATTTTTTCTCCTAGTCTTCTTTCTCCGTCTCATACTCCTTCATATAGTTCTGCTCAGTAGTCTTATTTCATAGCATATTTTCCTCAATACACTCTCCTATAGTGTGAATCTATTCCACATTAACCTCAAGACTTACTTTAAAATACATGAAAGTTTTGTTAAGGAAACCACGCACATTCCTCAATGAACTAACACTACAATGTCAACTAATTATTGGAAAATTCCTCACATAACAGCAGTGTACTGCACAGTCTCTTGCAACCAAATAACGTGACTTATTATTATTACATTCTCCAATATATTTTTTAGATCATTGGATAAATACCCGAGCAGAGTACTCCACTTTATGGAAGCTGATTCATCCACCATTCTTAGTTCATTTTCAAAAATCGAATGGAAAATGTGTTCTGCATTTAGCACGCGAGGCTGTTCTGTAAAGTGCTGTTCTCCAAATATTCGCCGCGCTCCAAATTAGGACTAGGAGCGGGAGCAGAATTCCCCCCCCCCCACCGGCCACTTTTTATGGGGAAAGAGGGAATAAGGGAGAGCGGAAGCCCCCCTTTTTCCATGTTGAACGGGGGACGAGTGACGAGTTGGAGGAGGATGATGAGAAGGAAGAGAACAGAGAAGGAGAAGAAGAAGAAGAAGAAGAAGAAGAAGAAGAAGAAGAAGAAGAAGAAGAAGGAGGAGGAGGAGGAGGAGGAGGAGGAGGAGGAGGAGGAGGAGGAAGAGGAGGAAGAGGAGGAGGAGAAGGAGGAGGATGGTTCTGGATGTGATGATGAGAGTATTGCCTAGCTCGGTAGTAGAATGTGTTTACTTTTGACGACTGTTCCATTTTCAGAATGTGTTCGGTTTTGTTTTTAGGGAGCTGCCAAACGAGCGATGATATCATCAACAGAGTTTGAACTCGCGTTCGGCTCGCGTGGAATACAACTATGAACTCGGAAAAACAATATTTGCAGTCTTGGATTCGTCACTAGTTGCAAAATATTTCTATAATAAATAAAATTTCCAGTTACTAAAACTCAATAAACCTAGGAGCCTTGTAAGCAGTAAGATACGGTATTTTTAATCTAATTTTAAAATATTAAATGTTGATTGACAGTATTTTTTCTTTGAGAATTGAGTGTGAATTGCAGACGTAAGATGATGCTTCAATTCTACAGATATGGAAAAATTGCAAAAAAGCAGAGTGACGTGAATACAGACGTACAATAGAGAAATAAATACATGAGAAGCTTAAATTCCAAATGAAAACAAAGATACTGAAACCTGAAAGAATAATAATGAACAAGTTTGTATTTAGTCCAGAAAACAATATTGTGATGATTTCTGTTTAGTTGTAAACAATAATAATTCATCATTGAAAGACAAATAATAAAAAGGTAATTAAAAATAATAAGGTAGATAAATTATTACAACAATCCGCTAGGATTTGAGTGTGAAATATTGGATGGCTGATTAATGTGGCAACAATTTTCTTAATAAATAATAGGATCCTTTCCATAAAACCTCTAAAAATTCGATCATGAATTTTAATAATTGGTAGGTAGCCCAATGGATATTTGAATGGATATTTGCACATTGTCATATTATTCTATGAATCAAAACGCTTTTGCATTATGAAGCGGGAGAAATATAAAATAGCACCGCAGAAGCTGATTGAAATGGAAGTATTACCCTTTTTGGATAAAACCATACAGATTGTACTGCAAAAAAGGAAAGATCGCCGAAACCACATTTTCAGTAGAAATTAGAGCTCCTTTTTAAGACTAATTCTAGTTCTACAAGGTTGAAAGTATTTGTCGATGGGATGAACGAGAAGGTCATAGTAGTCTTCGAAGAGAATGTGAAAGTCATTGACACGTTTAGACGAGCATACGTTCAAAACATGCATGGCATTCTCAAAATTTTATTATTTTGTCATCTTCCGAAGTTTTATAAAATATTGGTGATCAAGGAATAATAAAAAACACCCCAATAGTTTAGTTCAAAATTATCATGATTGTCTAATTTTATCTCCTGAACACTTCTTGATAAGCTTTGTTCGGAACGACAAGAAAAATCAATACTTTGACTATGCTAGCCTATGCACATGCCATGTAACGATGATTAATTTTTAGGATATAGCATCAATAGGCATAGACATCAAATACAAGGTATTTGGCCTTTGTTTGATGGAATTCCACAAACAAGTTACAATTTTCTTGAGAGATGTGGGATATCGATTAGACATAAACAATTCTAGTTTTCAAGATAGAAATGGAAGTCCGTATAGCTCATGGATATATAATTGCTTCTTTAGACCTAAACCACAGATAAATAGCTCATTAATGAGTAAGTTATATATATTTGAACCCTTCCATAAAATCACTCAGTAGAAGAGGAGCACATGTGGTACTTAATAGCCAAATAGAGACCTTATTAGAAAAACGAATATCCAATAGCAGCCTTACAGAAATCCTTGACTGACCAAATCACGTTCTTAAAACGGCTGCTTATCAGTGGAATAAAATACCAGTTGGTCAATGAAGTAGAAATGAATGAAATGCCGAGAAATAAGTGGCGAACCAAACCGCTTGCGAAAGAGTTGAGTGTTTGGAAAGAGATAGACGCGAAAGAGTGTTCTTGTAATAGTTTCTAGCTAGAACTCACAGATGGTCGACACAGTAATTAAATCGCGTGATTATGGCAAAAAAACGCGCAGATGATAGAAAAGTCGGGCGTCAGGATGAGTTGTGATGGGAGTGACACTGATGTACCAGGATTTCTGATCGATGGGAATTGGGAAAACGTAGTAAATCGACAACTTCTTCAATAGCGTCCATGCAAAGAAGACATTCTGGCCAGATCGGGAATGACTCTAGCTCAGTCAAAAGTTTTTCAAGAATTATAAATTTGGACTTAAAATGTAGAAAATATTCTGCTCTGCAATATAAGAACAAATTTATAATTTTTGGACCATTATTGACCGAGCTGGAGTCATTTCCCCATCTTTCCAGAGTGTCTTCTTTGCTTGGACATACTGTACCCGGCCTTTCGATTCTCTCCTACACACATATAAGGTAAAAATATGCCAGACGGCTTGTCAAGTTGTGATTGTGTGTGTGAGTCGGTGTGCGAATGTGTGTGTGCGTCTATAGCGGTCGCGCACGTCCAAAGAACAACTGAGGGCCGCGCCGCGTTACAACTAGAGACTCTCTTGTTGGAGGAGAAAGCATGCGAAAATGTTGAGTCAAGTTTAGAATCCAAGTTGAAGCTTATAGAATCTTTCTTAGCAAGAAGCAAGCCACAACTTTGTTGTATGAGCTATGTGATAATAAATTTAAAAAAAATAATGAAAGAAATTTTTCAATAGTGAATAATGAAGTTGATAAATTAAAGAACTAGTGGCTAGTGAGATAAAGAAATATATTGATTGTACAAGAGATCCCAATTGACAAGAGATATATATTCACTAATCCCAAGAGTTGTCTATCTAGGTTCTAGAACTAGAGCAAAGTAGAATTTAATAAATAATATTGAGTAATATTGAAACCTTTTATGACATTATTGCAATGACTCCTGATTCGTTGATGGATCCCATTGCATTTATCCATTACATGACATTGTTAAAAGTGATTGAATCCAATTAGATATAAGATCTTCGTGCAATTGGCCGATAGTGTGATTATTCTGTTTAAAAAAAACAATAATTTTTTCAAAATAGAATAATTAAACTGACTTGTGTCCACGGTTCAATAATAAATCCTCTTTCAAGAGAATACAAGAGATGATACATGTATGAAAAGTGTAAAAAGGTCAACCGTAAATTTTCAATAATGATACTATACAAGAATTGTGAATTATATTGTTCTATTTGATGTATGCACCGCATATCTTATTGAAAAAAATTGAAGGAGTCGACTTAGCTTTAGCGAAAGCTTTTCGTTATAGCCTTATTGGCAGAAGTTTTTGCTTCGTATAATATAACATACAACAATACTAGGGGTATACACTATAGTAATTCCAAGAGTTGCCAAGCTAGGTTCTAAAGTGAAGTAGTATTCTTATGAATTATATTGAGTGATAAGGAAATCTTTCAAATTTAATTGGATTGCAAAAAACTCCACAATATAAAATACTGGTAGATATTTTATTGGTTTGCAGACCGACTTGAAGAGGAGAGATTTAAGATTTTATGATCACTTCATTTTTCAGAGTAATAAAATCACAACTTCCTGAAAAGTTTATGATTTAATAGCCTGTTTGAGGATTTTCCTGAGTATTCAATAGGCAATAAATAAAAAAGTCATTCCAATAAAAATTCTATATAATTATCTCCAATGGAATATTTATTCTAAACTCCATTCAATCCAAATCAGAAGAACTCTGAGACTCATTTCTAGTTTACTGGAATATTAGGTATTTAATCTCAAATTCCTTCGAATTCAATGCTTGATACAGTATTGCGTGAATGTTACTATATTTTAGGTTCAATTTCATTTTGTAAACTTACATTAGCTCGAAGTAGAATAGCTTACTCCTTGATAAAAATTGATATAGTTTACTCTTGTTATAACAAAAATTTCCCCCAAGAACTCATTAAATGATAATAAAAGAGATTAATCTATGGTAGTCATTATCAAAACTATATACAGTACGATTACGAACAATTTTATTCTACAGCTCGCACTGTTTCTACTACTAAATTCTTCTCATTTTCTACTACAAACTGAGAAGAGATGCCACAAAGTGAAGTTTTTTGTGACTAGGTACCTCTCTCTTCTCAGCTAGCTCTAACTATTGTATTATAATTATACAGGTGTGGTTGTATGAATCAGATCAATTATTAATTATACGTTACAAAACCAACATAATCTATTACTACTTATTTATTATTATTTATTAAATGAAAAAAAAACACCCAGTCAAAAAGTTATTATTCTTCCATAAGGAAACCAGAACTCACAACACTTAATAATCCATTAGTATTATTTTGTAAGATGGAGCAATTCAAATTAATTTTTTTAGTATACTCGTCCTCAAATACTGTATTGAGGTGGGACATGTTCAGTTTTGATATCTTCAATGTCAATTTTTTAATGTCCATCCACATTACAATGTAGTTCAAAATAGCCGTTTTCACCAGCTCACAAAATAGAGAGAAGACAACAATACTCAAGGATATTCGACTCTGATATTTATTAGCATAGGTGTGCTAGCAAAGTATGTACACGATGTTCGTTGTTTACAGGCCTTTTGTGCAATCGACCGACAATAAAACAAAAAATGAACGCGATATTTGCTGTTAGGGGGGAGTGAGGGGAGGGACCCTCATAGATCGTAGGTGTAGGGAAAGTGTGTCACCTAGTGATTCCAAGAGACAAAATAAATTTATAGTCTGTCCAATCCAAGAAGACATTTTGGCAAGATGGGGAAATGACTCCTGATAGGTCAATATTAGTTCAAAATTTATACATTTGATCTCAAACTATAGAAAACATTCTGCTATACAATTTTATACCAAATTTATAATTTTTGAACCAATATTGACCGAGCTGGAGTCATTTTCCCATCTTGCCAAAATATCTTCTTTACTTGGGCAGACTCATAGAAGACGTGAAAAAAAGTGGCGGTTGATGAATGTCTGTTATTAATGCTCAGCTCTGTCAGAACAGTTTGAAAGCGGTCTACATGAGCAAAACTTTCAGCTAAAGTCGCTCTCAACCCGATATGCTCTCAGAAACCGCTCATCAACTGTCCTGACAGAGCTGATCATTAATAACAGACATTTCCCAACCGCAAGTTACATTGTTATCTTCTCTAACATTCAAGCCACTCTCGATCTGTTTACGGCTTGACGGTTTTTATTCGTTTCATTTTGCCGGCGAACTGCCAATCTTATCGATGACGACATAAACGGTAGAACGTGGATATGAATCAACAACACCAATTAACAATAATCGCTAACCTATTGTTTGCACAAACTCTTTTGGATCTGCAGACTTGAATACTTCTATTTTCGGAAGAAAATTGTTTTCGTTTTGCATAAATTAACCAACCATAGGTATACATAATAGAGAAAAAAGTAATAAATAGAAAGAGATATAGAGAGAAAATCACACTGACAAGGATGTGTGTAGAATACACAATGACAAGAATATCTTCCGCTATTGAAAATGATGTGATAAAAAATTGTTAAAGATGTTCATACTTTTATGGCTTACTACACTTGAAAAATATTTTCTTACTTGAAATACTGAGATTCTTGATTTCACATACCTTTATGACTCAATAAAAAATTTTCTCACTTGCTTTTTCTCCCTACTTATTGAAACTTGAAATACTGACATTTTCTTAATTATCAGAGGCTAAGCTGGCTAGAGTAGATTTTCCTAAATCGAAAATATGTGACTTCCAAAATTCATTATTCTATTATCGTTGTGAACCTCTCGAGAATCTTATTTTTGAGAAGAATACATTGAGCCTTTTAATGAGCTACACATGGTTTTCTATGTCTGTTCAGCAAAATAGTAAGTTTAACTTATCATTATCACGGTGCGTATCCAACAGCCAAGATAGAATCTTTGGCTTGAGGGAATTATCACTTCATTTAAGATTAGTACAGTAATAAAATTTGTAATTTTGAATGATGATTCATGGATTTCAATGTCATCAATGACAATAAGAGGAGCTAATTGTATCTTTTTTAACATTTCTATAGTAATCTATATTTCATAAAAAATAATAATTTGCGCGATACATTCAAGAGTTTTAAGGACATGTACAAGATGAAAGTGTAATTTAAACAGCATTATATCTTGTCATTTTAATAATAATTCAATTTCCTAACAGTTTCTATTATCATAAAAACCTAAGCCCTAACAGTTAACCATTCCCTAACACCTAACAGCTCATTGACTATAATCAAATGCAAATATTTCTCTCCACTAAATTGTTATCTGAGGTCAATTTCGTTTGACAACACTCCTTAACTGTTTCCAATACTCCAGACTTCCAAAGAGAATTCACGTCCAAACAATATTACTGTAACAGAGAGAATATGCCTACTTACAACAATTTTAAAGTCCAATTACTATACATTGTTATCTGAGGTCACTACGACAGCTGGTGGATTGTAAATGATAATGGTAATAACTTATTGGTTACCGGTGTCAACGTGAATAGTAATGTACACGGATACTAGAATTTGTACTGTTATTCCTGATAATGTAGTAATGTAGCCTACATACTCACTCTAATTACAATAGTTATAATAGTTTATTCTATTAAAGCACTTTCGAGGTAAAGTAGAAACCTTTAGGTAGCAGGAGGTCTTCTTTACCAAACATACCACCTAGATTTTGAATGAATGAAAAACTATCGAATCTAGCTGGAATGTAGACCTAGATGAATTATCTAACCAAATCTTTTTTCAATGCTCATACTGTGTGGAAATTCATCACATAAAATGTAATGCTATTGTGTAGTGGATAAAAATTACTCATTTAATCAAGACGAAAACTGCAATTAGTCGGAGTCATGACAGTTAATCATTGGTGCCTGAGGCACCATGAAGTGCCTTAAATATCAAATCGAACCAGCTGGCTACGCGTCTAAGCCGGCGCCAGCGTCTAAGCTGGCTACATACACACGGGAATTTACCAATGGACATTTTCCTGAGCAGCAATTAACGAGCTCAGGATTGAAAAGATTCAACACACTCTTTACATGCTTTAAACGTTTTATACGTTAACATGGACTATGTATGCATGCTAACATAAGCTATGTCCAAACTTCAATCAACTTTTGAAAATATACACAAGACGAGACATGAAAAATCAAATTGGACAATTGTACAATTACTGATACAAGATCACTTAATTCGATTGGTTCATTTGATACATATAATCTTGTGTATATTCTTGAGTCTAACAGCTTGGGAGTCTAGGGAGTCCTAACTTAGTAGGTGTAAATTTTGAACAGTGGACAAACAACTACAGCTTTATGGAAATCAGATAGTAGAGTGTTCCCAATTGTACATTCACTCATAGCCTAAGCACAATATTATCTCTATGAGAAACATAAAGTGAACCTACTTGAACCAGAGCGATTACGACTCGCGTGCTCCCGCTGTTGACCACTATCGTGCTGAGTGTTGTCGTTTTTTGTACCACTGCGGTTCCGTTTTGTTGACGGAAAGAAGGCTCAAGGCCGTTGGCAACTGAAGATGCGCCCGGAGGCAGATCAGCTGATGACAGGGCGGCGGCCGCGCCCCCTCTGTCCATCCTGATCTCGATAATCGATCCTGTGTTATCGAGATTCGATAAAATCAAACTGACAGCTGCTCACTCGGATCACTGACACAACACAATCCCGATCTCGAAAACCGATCCTAATGTCGATAATAATAATCGAGCTGACAGCTGTTCGTATCACTCAGATCCCAGCACGTATGGAAACCGAGGCAAAAGTCGAAAAGTTATCGAGAGTCGATCGGTCGAATGTCGATTATTTTATGCGATTTTGAAAATTTTCACTATAAAAAAATGTAGCTTGTTATCAAAAGAGATGTCCCTATGTTCACACTTGGCTTTTCAATGCATGCAATGCAGCACACAAAAATCGAACAAGCGCGGACATGGGTTATGATCAAGGTGTAGATAAAATAGTAGTAGAATAGTAATAGTGATAGAACTACTATTCTATACACTTTGTGATATGATCACATCTCTTTGGAAAAAGTTGTGTTTTGATTGAAGGCAGGGGATGATACAACTTATTTTCATTGATATGACAAATTTATGTAGGTACTGTTGTGGAGTGTGAAGATGGTTAAGTAGCGGAGTGTATATTGAACAAAAAAATCAATTATTACAACAGAGTCAAACAAATATTCCTATCAACATAAACTACGTAACTAAGGCCCATTCTAGACGAGCGTTGAAAACGCGATATTTTCGACGCGTCAGACGCGCGTTCGACAGAATGTTAAATGGGCGTGCGTTTATCTCGCTCGTGTAGACAAGCCCATTTAACACAGTGGTTTCTGTCGAACGCGCGTTCCCGACGCGTCGAAACAAGTGTGCAGGGAGAAAATAACGAGTCTAGCGATGAAACAGGTTTAGTGTAGTTTACAATAAGCGATGAAATGATCAAAATTCAAAAGAAATGCATGAATTATGTTGGATTTTTAATTTGGGTGACTACTGACATTGGATAGGATTTTTTAATCGTAGGAAACAGTTCCCAGATATTGAGGGCAGATGATAAAGTAAAGATAGGCTACAGCAGATGCTAACGAGATTGTTGGTTGTCGGATTATTAAGATGTCTATTATTAAACATAACTTATTATGTAACAGCGAATGTCTGGTAGACTCATTTCTGCCAGGACGATCTGAAAGCGGTCTGTGAGAGCGCGAAGGCTCCCAGCAGAGATCGCTCTAGACTCGACATGCTTTCGCAGACCGCTCTCCGACTGTTCTGTTGGAGCTGTTGATCAATAATAACAGTCATTTGTAGAACTGCCTATTACAACGTTGTCATTTTTTGTTCATATAACATTATCGAATTGGAAATTTGATAGGAAAATTAAATCGGTGATTTCAGGTTTACTGGAATGCAATTCAGCGTTTGAGCTATTTCAGTAATATAAATCCCATTTACCGATTTAACAATGAAAATGCTTTTTTGATATTTTCAATAATAGATATTAATTATTTTCGAGTACTGTTCCAATTTTTTACTAGTTCCAATTCCACTAGCTTCTATTACAATTGAAATTTCTATTATAACCAATTTTATCTATCACAATTCCAATGTTGTATTGAATACCTTTAATTGAATTTTTTTGAGATGGATTGATTCAAAACTATGAAGATGAGTCATTGCTATTCATAATGTCAACCGAATGCCTCAATTATCTTTCGAAATAGTTGGTAGGCCTATATTATAATAGCTTTTTAATGTCGACCTTAAAAATTTTATGTATTTTGGATCAAGTTAAGATGAATCATGTTTTCTCTGAGAAATACAGTAATCTATTAATACTGCGAATATAGTATTAATAGATAAATATAGAATAAATAAATATAGTATTAATATTTGAAGGTATAGTCGACGCCTCGAAGTTGGGTGAATGACTGCTTTTAATTACTCAGATTTTTCAAGCTGTCTGAAAGAGTGCATTGGAACAAGAGCATACTCTGCTATATCAGTTCACTCTCAAAGGCAGTTTCAGACTGTCCTGACAGAGCTGAAAATTGATAACTGTCATTAGGCAATCGCTTAACTTTATGGCGTCAGCTATAGGAGCTCTCCAATTTACAATCAAGTAATAAACGATAAGAGAATATGTTTTATTATCATGTGTGACAAGATCAATTATTATCATAGCGTCTACTGATCTCATAACATTCAAGTCTTAGCTCTGAATTCATTGGTGATAATGATACTACTGTCATTCTTATTTAATGCATACAAGCTTACTCAACGACCTTTTGACACTGATAATTGAATAAAATTTTGAGTTAATTATCAGTAAATCGTGTACTTTGTCAACACTCATAGTTTGAAGCGCTTATTTATTGTTTCCTTTTGAAAAGAAATTTGTTCTGACTCATTCACAGTACTAGTGACTACAATACACTATTCACATAAACATCCACCAACCACACCCGTCATAAAAATGACAATTCTAGTTCTAATTTGAAATGAACGTGAAAAGGTCGATTGGTTGGAGAATTTGTACCAAATGGATGGTAGTAGATCAATTTGTGAAGTATCAATAGTATGGTTAAACTTTTGCAAAGACTTTTTCTGATTGAATTTGCGTTAAAAGGAAAAATTAACTTCACTATTATAAACCGTACCTACAGATAAGGAGTATTTATACTGAACTCTGGTACAGAATTATTGATTACGAATAACATTGGACTATAGCCGATTGGGCTATGTTCCTTTATAGAAAGATAAGTATCTATTAAATGAATAGACCATAAAAAATCTACAAGAGAGAGCAGGGAGCGATGGAATCCAGTACCAAGTTTATAAAGATTATCGTAATATTACGAGTGACAGAGAATTGCGCTATTTTGGAATTCGTTCTAAGGTTTCGTAATTTTTTCATTCTACTGTTATATTTTATAGAGTAATATTTTATGGAGAATAATTTGCTACAAATGCCAATAATGAAGTAACGTGATTTATTTTTGTCAGTGGTTTTTGACTCCTGAATGGTTGAGCTGCAAGACTTCTTCAAGCTTGATTGGGAGAGAAGATCAATTTTTTATTATAATATTTTTTTCGGAAACTGCAACGTAACTCATCAAAGAACGTCTTGTGATCAACCAAATCAACACTACACAACACACAGTTCATATATTTAAAGAACTCAAATGAGAAATGAGAAGGCAATAATTCAAGTGTATGACTCACAAGTGAAAAATAAGTATTTCTCAGAAATAATTGCAGAGATTCAGTGATTTTCTATGGGTTGTAAATGGACTTTTCTGAATTCTAATAATTATATTTCTTCTAAAACCCCTATGACTTGAAATAGCCTATAAGTTAGTATCAACTGCATTTGAGGAGTCACAAATCGTAACCTATTGTAAATAACTATACAATACAGCTCTTACACTCTAATCATAAGTAAACTAATAGACACCTATATTTCATATTTATAATAAAATACAAAAAAGTATGTTAAGCAATGAATTTTCAACAAACAATTTTGCTTCCTATGCATACGTTGATAGAAGATCGACTAAAACATTTTCGAATGATTACTGATAACAATAACTACTTTATGAATAAGTCAAGTTTTCCTATGTCAAATCAAACTTCAAATCAAAACACTCTCTTTCGATTTTGAGAACAAGCATGGGTGATAATTTTTTAGAATATTTTTTATTTAAAAGGAAGAGGTTCCCTGATAACCAGAGTGGTTGTCACAAAATCAAAAAAAGTTTTAATAACTGCTCTGATAATAACTTGAATTACCGAAAATTATTTCCTAACCAAAAATACCGGCACAGTCACGCACCATCACTTTCACACTGATGACAAACACTCTCACATTTGGGCCAACTTCACCACTACACACTCTGTGGCCGACTGACACTGACATCCTCCTCGCCAGAGCAGAACAGCTCAGATATCCACGGCGCATGCGCATAACACAAGTTTAGTACTCAACTGGCTGGATCCTCGCGGGGATTGGAATTGTAATTTGGCAAAACCGCTCCTCACGGTTGAATTTCTTCTTTTTTCAATGCTTCGAAACGGTCTCTCGCTCATCACGAGCTAATTATCTGGCTACATCGAAAGCAAATTATTATTGTGGTGCACTTAGCTGCAATTGCTTATGATATTGGATGACGTTCTGGTTGAAGTCAGTGTATAATTTTCGACACTTAACGTAAGAAGCGGCTGCAGAAAGTGACTAAAACCACTTCCACAGATTTTTAGCAGTTGATGAGACATTGTATCAAAAGGCCAAAAAACTGAAATTTGACTTCCAATGTCGATTATGAAAATTGTGGATCGGAACAGGTAATATAGTATGAGGTACCACATTGAAGTTGGAATAGCAGATAGTATATAGAATTCTAATACAGTACATAGAATGTATACGTAGAATGTATGTACATACATAGCCTTATTCTTTCTGGAAAGATGAGAGCTGTAGATAGGACACAATTTTCGAATTCTTATTTATAATATTATTGCAGTGGTAAGTTAACTAGTACAATAAACATTAAAAAAATTCTTGAAACTTTAGGTTCAAGGCTTTTTGTAAGATACTATAGAGTAGGTAATCGAGAGAAATATAGCCTATACCGTACTTATTTGAAAATATTTAACTGCACAACGGAAGTCTTATTTGTTTCACTTCTCCCTCTAAAGCTTGTTTGTCCACGATTCAATTTATTTACAATATTAGATTTTATATTTAAAAGATACAGGTACAGACTAATAAATATAATACATGGTATAAATTTATACAAAGTATTAAAAGTTTAATACTAAAAAGTCTTACATTCTATTCAAATTACAATTATTGAATTGTATTTATCGTAGCCTATCATAGCTTTCGTATCTCCTTGAATGTGTCCAACTAAAAGACAATTGAAACGAGAACTTACAGCTCTACTGTAGCAAGGTTATTACAAGACTTATAATAACCTTGCTACTATAGAAAGTTCCACTACTATACTCGGATATCAGATTTATATCCATTCAAGTAATGTATCACGAAGATAACTATGCAGAATATTATCAGTAGAGGGGTCCTACTATTCGCATAATTTATGAACCCAACTAACGTTATTCAATTTCAAATTCTTCATTTGATCGGTTTGTAGAAAATAATACCGTGAACGAATGTATAGTATCTCTATACATAAAAGCGAAATGGCACTGATTCATTCATTCATTCATCACCAGAACTAAAAATCCACTGAATCGAATGCGTTCAAATTTGGCAGGCATGTTCTATTGGACGTTTAGAAGCGCGCTAAGAACGGGTTTTTAAAACTTTTCAAGGATACGCCAAATATTTGAGTTTTTCTATAGTTTTTCTGCATTTTCTTCATTTTTTCGAGAACCAATCGGTAGAAAAAGTTAATATTTGGTAGGTAGGTTCAGATAAGGTCTAGAAATGTTGTGTTGAAATATTTTTGAAATCCGTTCAAGATTACGCCAGTAACAAGGTTTTCAAAATTGTATATGTATTGCAGGTTGCATATCTTCCGCCTTGATTCGACCAATCCTAACTGTAAATTCAATGGTTCAGCGAGATTATAGATGAACTAATTGGGAAGATATTGAATCAAGTTTCAAACTATGTCCAATACACTTTCTAAGGTTGCGCTCAATATTAGCTTTTTACTATTTTTGGAGTTTTTCTTAGATTTTTCGAGAACAATTGGCAGAAAATGTTGAAATTTGGTAAACAGGTCTAGATTAGGTCTCGAGATGCTGTGTTCAATGAATTTCGAATCCCTTCTGAACGGAATTTGCAGGAGAGCGAAGCGTGCCTGTTTGACTCACTTATACTGCCGATACTGTCAGGGGTCCACATACATGAAATCATTGGATCTTTTGGTATGGAACGCCCTATTAAGCGTTCCATTTTTGCAAGTCTCATTTGCAGGGGCAGGGTAGGCTACTCCTATCATCCGCAATAGGCCTCTATTTAGCCACGTGAGCCTGCAATCAGATGGGACTGTCCGACAGGCAGGCTCATTATTAGCTGTTATACGGTATATATTTACCAGCATATGTACTCATACAATATATATATATATATGTACTGACTGGACGATATTTTTAGTTATAAGTGATTTATTATTGTTGACCTATTTTACAACGTTTTATTCTCCTTTCACTTCATTCGTTCTAAACATTTTGTGTATTTACCATTTCAGAATACATCAATAGATGTATCGGTGTAATAAATATTCTGCTCATGTATCCATTCAAATTTTACGCAAACTGAAAAGTTTTGCATTCAAAATGCATTCTCCACCTCTACAAACCAAGAACGTTCACAGTTCAATTCACAGATTCAGCAGAAGTGTCTGAAGTTTGCGAATTGTGGGTTTATAGCAGTTTGTGGGTTTTGGCTTTATTGTTTGTTTTTTGCAACGAATTGTAGAATTTATTTGTGCAGGGCTTTCAACGCTTTCTAAACTGATTTATTCCAATGCAAATCGACTTATCGAAACCAATAGTAATAACTAAGGCGGATCAAAGAAATTCTGAATTATTCTCCATTAACAAAATCAAGCAAGTCTTAAATCAAGAAGTAGCGAATGAATTTCATAAAGTAAGGTACCGTATAGGTCTTAAAAGACGTTAAAATATCAACATAGAAAACTGAATAAATAAGCATAGATAATAGGTGATAGAAAGGTCAATATAGTAGGTTAATACTATTCTTGTGATTTCTTGAACTAGTTTATGCAATTTAAACTCAAGTTGAGTTCTTTATTCATCAATTCATACAAAGTACTATTGTGAGTGAGGCTTTCTTCCATCCATGTATTGCATAATACATAACCAATAATTGAATACTTAATAACCAGGATTAATATGAATGAATGGATAATGAAAGAAGACTGTATTATTAGGATAGAAAAAGAATCTGGAGAAAATACAAGATAAAGTTGGGAAGGAAACAGGTGGATGAAGGATACAAAAATGTTACAAAACCATGAATGATAACGATGAAAACGGACCAATAAGAAGCAAGATAGGCGTATTATTCACGCCTACAAGCTCCACCAACTTTCTTTTCTGATTGGTCAACTGTGCTCAGCAGTGTAGTTTTGAATTCTGACGGTAGATGGCAGAAGTTACAGGGTAATGCATTGGCTTCATTCTTTCTGTTTGGATAGCAAGTAACAGAATATTGTGCTATTTTTTATATTATTAATGGATGAAACATATTTTTCTTTACGATATAATTTTTAATAAGATAATTAAAATAAGCATGTGAAAAGAAAAAATTAAATTTTGTTCATAGTATATTTTAGTGCATTTCATTCGAAAAAATGCACTATTGGTCTTGCCCTGACAATAAAAAATTCATGATGTGATATATTTTTGACACGTTTCCGAGCCCCTAGAACACGAATTTAATGTCCGTTCAAATTCATATATCTCTATATATATATATATATATATTTATATATTTACAGATTCTTGTTAACACGATAACTCCCGAAGGGCTTGTCAGAGAGCGACCAAATTTTGCACAAAAATCGTTAGTGCTAATATCTCGGTCGAGTTCGTTAACCAGCCAAATTGGTCCAAGGGAAGAGGGTGAAATTAGGGGATGAAAATTTAGAAAAATCACTACAAATCAACCAATAACTTGATTGTTTTGAAAATTGGTGTGTATAATACCCTTATTATGCCCTAAAATTTGAGCCATCAACGAAAAAAATTCCAATCAAAAATGGCGAATAATATGCCGAAAAATGTGATTTTTATGGGTTTTTCGAAAACGGCACCTTTGAATTCATACCCTGAATAGCTCATCATAAGTCATATGATTCGAGCCATCATACAATTTGAAATGCACTCTTTCTGACCGCCAGCTGCCGGAGCGAATTTTTTTATAATCGTGATTTCCTTCTTTTCCGTATTCATACCGGTTCAGGCTTGAAAATTGCGTGATAATGGATTCACGATCATAGTCTGACTGGAACTACTCCTACAATAATCGATATACATACACCTTCCCGCTTCCCCCAGCAGCCCCCAACTCAATTCTGAATGATCAACTTTATTTGAAAATATAATTTCACATTTTATTTAAAATAGGATCAGTTACTGAGTCCTTGTCTCCTGTTTATTGTAGGTCTATAACTTTCTAACATTACTCTAAGGAATGTGATATTATTAATAATCCATTTCACAATCAATTTTAAATAAGTCTAGGTCTGAATGATCTATTGGAGTAAATGTCAGTGAATTGATTGTTTTCTCATTTCTCATTGATTGTCTTCTCTTGATTTTCCCATAGAATTTCAATAGCCTACAAGTCTACTCTTTGATAAGCTTGAAAATATATTAATGTTTACAACACTTCATAAGAGAATTGTTGGATTGTTTTTTATTGAAATACTTATTGAAGCATTCTATTAATGACCTCCCATTGCTAGTTAGTATGACAATGATTCGTAAACACTGTCAAGTTATGATTTGCTATTTCAAAACTATATGTTCTTCAAAATTAAAAAGCGTTTTACTCTGTAGGCAGGAATTCCTCTATTATACTGTCTCATTCTTCTTCCTTTAGTCTTTAAGAACCCAATTTCAGAGAAAAATTGATAAAATCTAGTACTATGACAGACTCACCTGAAGAGTGGTGGGATTTTTCAAATGATAAACTTCATATTATTTTTTAAAATTCATGTATATAACAAATAATAATAATGTAATAACAAACCAAACAAAATAAAACACAAGAACTAAAGTTCATTTTATTACATTATAACAATCGATAAGAAGCAAATTTCCAATGTTAATCTGCTATACAGTACAGTAGGCTAGAGTTAGTGTAACATAACGTTTTGATTATTGAAAACAACACAAAAACTTTTGAAAACACCAATGTAGCTTTCCAAATTATTGCAGAATTTATTTAAACAATATATGTATCGTAACTATCTAGGCTATAATAATTCTTC
The DNA here is from genome assembly GCA_017141385.1 of Sogatella furcifera. NCBI lineage: Eukaryota > Metazoa > Arthropoda > Insecta > Hemiptera > Delphacidae > Sogatella > Sogatella furcifera. The sequence goes on along the minus strand of CM029551.1, from coordinate 9,356,464 downwards.
ATTCATCATCTTTGAAGTAAATACATATTTTAAATAAATCAATAAATACTATGAAATCTTTTTTTATTAATCATATCTCCTCGTCTATTCTATCATTAGTTTATTTTAAAGCTTGATATACTCAAATGAAAATCGACTTCAATTCAAAAATTAACAATAAAAAGTAAAAAAATCTTTAAAAAATTTCATGAAGTCAGTCTCAGTTGAACAAAAATGCACCTCTTGATATTGAGATACAATAACAATGAATTTGATAAAAATATGAGCATTAAGAAAACAAATAAGAACAATGGCACAATGGAACCTTGAGGAAACAATTGAAACTACGATGTTGATAATAAACAACAAATAATTCAATAAGAACTGATAATTTCATCTTATAAACTTGAGAATATTATTTGATTTAAATAAATCTTAATTTAAGACTGCTATGATTGAAAAAACGAATGGAATTAATCAAAACTGGTGTAATATATAATTATCTAACAGTAAAAAAATTTTGATTCGTTTTGAATATCATATAATTATCTAGATATATAATCCCCCAAAAAATAATAAATGCAGTTTTTCAGTCTTAGCATTTAACACTAGAACAATGTAACTCATTCATATTATCAGCAGAACTCATGAAGATAACAAAATTGAATTCCCTTATTCAACCCATAGTAATAAGCATAATGTGATCACACGCAGTTATTAAACTATTTCGTAAAACACAGGTTGAAAAGAATAATGAGTGGTTAGCACACAAAGCACTTTCTCAAAGAAAGCTTGATGATTATTATCAAGGCAATTGATTTCTTTACTCTGATGGTTATGAAAATGGAATAAAAATAAAAATGAAGAAATCAAAAACATAAATGGAATATGATGATGATTTTAGAAGTTTAATGATACGAATTCATAGAAACAAGAATAAACTATTATGTATGATGATGATTTTTCAAGTTACACGATCAAAACACACCTGCCATAGCATGTCTTGTTATGTGCTGCTGGCTGTAACCAAACAAATCTCCGTTGCTTACCTCTTTCAGATCATGAACTATGTTGTCGTTGATATCAGGCTCGCCATCTTTTTTATTTATTACAAGCAGTTCACTTTCAACTACACAACTTTCGGCTCCTCTACTATCTTCAGTATCATCGGTGGTGAGGTTGAGCTCTCCATCTCCTGATAGCTCTTGGACAGTAATGGCGGCCACTTCTCTGTGCAAGTTCCTTTCCGTCATTGAGGCGGGCAGAGGCAGGTCTTCGGTTTTATGGCTGAGTGTGATGTGAGTGGTCTCTGTTACGACTACATTCTCCACAACACTTGTGACCACCTGAAATTTGAAAAATGTATATAATTCAAGGGAAAAATTGAGGATTATCCTTTTTATAGAGAAATTTGATGAAAGCTCATGTGAAATCAAGAGATCTAGAATTGAAATGTCCTTTACATAAACTTCCATAGAGTACTTTAGGCCAGTATTTGACGGTGATATTCCTTCTATCATAATGAAATTCTATGTTAATAGAAATATTACCGTGTAATTCGAACTTACATGGATTTTCTTGAGAATATCAAGGATAATTACTCAGTATGTGTAAATAAGGCTATGATTGAATTAGTCAATTGATAGAGTAATAGAGTATGTAACTTTCTGATTAACATGGGATTAAGAAATTAGAGATCACATGATAAATTGATCAAATGATCCATGACAATATGCTTTGATATAGAAAATAGTGAATTTTGAAATAGTTCATTCAAATTCTCGTATTTTGTATACTTGGGAGTAGAGGGTGGAATTGATATTCAAAATAATGCTCTATTTGGTAATATTATCCAATTAAATGATGAGAAATGATATTTTCAATCCACTGATTTATTATCTAGTGGTAACAATATCTTGTCTTTAATTTGATATGGTATTGGATAACTACCACAATATCACCATCAAATCTACTCAACAAACTATCCAATTATCTGAAAATTATGTTCTATTTAAAATTATTCAAATAATGAAAAAAGTTTTCACTTTCTGATGTAGAAGATCTCTCAACAAACCTCCTCAGATGGTCCACCAGCTGCTTCTTCTTTAACCTCCTTTTCAGGGTGATCCTGTTCCCCCTCCTCCTCTCCCTCTCCATCCCACCAAGGTGACGTCACCTCACCCTCAGATGCAGTGTGGAAAGATGAGGATCGCGAGGGGGGAGTACAGGTGCATTCTGAGGCAGTTATGAACTCTTCCTCGGATTTGCTGCCATCCTCATTGCCTGCTGCACTCTGACTGTTGCTACTGTTGCTGGAGCTGCCTCCTGCGGTCGCCTTACTCACTGATTCACTCGATTTCTCCAGGACCGATGAGTACCACTGTGGGACAAAATGTTCAGGTATTAGCTAGTTTCAAGATTAATTCTAAAATTCAAACATGACCAAACAACCTTATCAACCAGTTCCTTCATAAAATTAATTGTTTATTCATTATTTCGACATTCCTGTTATGGAATGAGTCATAGTTTTGTAATGTGTATTCTCAAGTTATTTTGTTACAATATAAATATGGATTTTGTCAATTATTTGTTACAATATAGGCTTCAGTCAAGCAACAATTGTCTTGCAAATGAATAAATCAATCAGCATTGAAAATTTATTCAAACAGAAAAGTGGAAAATCTTCTATGAGAAGTGAAAGCAATAAGCAATAAAGGCTATATCAATAATTACTACAGTTAATACCCATAGATATTATCCTGGATTCGTATGGGTTTGTTTAGTTTGTTTTGTTTTACAATTATTGTGTTAATAAATAGAATGACCGAATGTGAAGAATGCATGTTATCTATATGATTGGAAAGTGATTATTTTCAATGAAAAATCAATTGATTCGATGAGAATCACCGTATGGTTCTAGTTCAATAAACTAGATTTCCTTAATAAAAAAATAGTACGGTATGTAAAATAGCATAACAAGTTTATAGAAAAATCTGTTAAAAAGAGAAAAATATTTGAAAACTACCGTAGCCTACCGTTAGTCTACTGAAATTGATATTAATTTAGTGTGGTGAAGATGTGGAGTTGTTTAAAAAGGACTCATAGCTGTATGGTGAATTGCTTGTCAATGCTGTGAATTTAAGAATTTTATATTGATAAGATAAAAGATGGATGAATTTACATAAATAAATGTTTCTTACTCCTATAAAACGAGAAATTTGTTTGGGTTCTCATTTTCTTGTACTATTGAATTCACAACTCTTTGAGTGAGGTGAACTGATAATACAAAAGTCTTAATAAGACCTCATCTAAACGTCCTTCAACTTTAATAATAATTCACACTTTATAAAAGATATCTGTGATGTTCCTAAAACTAGATGTTCAATATTTCAATAAGAATCTAGTATGAGCTTTAATGTATTATGATACTTACATCTGCGTTTTCATCGAGCGCCAATTTACTTATATTCGCTGAACCAGTAGTAGCCGATGACAGTGATTCTGACCCACAAAGAGCTCTGTCCAATTGCTCTGCTAGATTTGTTACTTCAGCCAATTTATTCGATACTGCTTCAATTGCTAACCCATTCATGTCAGTGTCAATATCTCCTCTTTCAGCCCTGGAACAATACAGAAAATAGTATTAAATTAATGTTCATTTTGAATTCGGTGGATGCTCTTGTATACGGTACCACACTATCATTCATCAAACAATATTTTCATAAACTGATACAGTATAATATTATACTGCCTTGATAATATAGGCTACTATGAAATGGTTCAACTCTGTCAGGTGTGTTCAAGTTGGTATTGAGTATCAGACTGTGTATAGAGACTGAAACATTCTGTATTGATATAGTATTGATATTTCTACAATTTAAAAAAACTTAGCAGAAATCAATATCTGAATCGTTTTCTCTACAATTTTTCAGTTGAAAAGTAGCGAGCCTATAGCTTTATAATAATATCAATTTTATTCATGACAAGAAAAAGCATTCCAATCTGTTGAGTAATTACAAAATAAACTTATTTTGAATCTCCCAATAATTGGTCAATTATCCAGCTACTATTACAGTTCAATTCTAATGGTTAGAATGAAATATATTATAGGCTACTGTATCTTCTAATAGACTAAATTGTTATGACCAAAGTCTTTAAATTTGATGCAGTTCATGAGATGACTGGCACTAATTTGATACACGCACGCGCATACACAAACACAAATTGAGAGTTGGCACAGTTTTTACTCAACTGGACCAATTCCAGTTGGTTCAATGTATTTTATTATGCATTCAACTCTATTTATAAAACAACATACTATCACATTTTTTGAAGTTACTACTAGAGCACATTGACTTTTGGCTGTTGGTGAGAGACTAGAATAGGAATAAAATAGTTGGATGAAATAAAAATGTTGAAAATTTGGTGGAATGGTAAAATTTTTTATGATGATAAATTCTTTGATTATGGTATAATCAACCATTTTTTAATATATCTGCATCTCAAATATATCCTAGCACCTTGAATAAGATAGTACAATTTGGTGATGCATCGGAGTTCCACTGGGCTTATCTCATTAGAATAAAGAACAAGGAAATATAATATAGGCATAAATATATTGCTCATTTTAAAATTTTTAAATGATATTCTACTGTTTTTGATCTTAGCAGTTTTGACTGTGATAGGCTACGCTAAGTAATCGCTATAGCAATGATTCAGAGAATCACAAAAAGCGAAGAAAGTAAAAGGACTGATGTTATCTTGCCACCTGCTGTTATAAAGTATTTTTATTTTGCGATGACTCGTCAGTCGTCCACAACAGAATACTTCTCCAAGAGTTCTTAATGCCAGGTGTTTCAAATCACTTGTTAGATGATCCCAAAGGCAGGCAGCCACGAGTTGAATTCACCATCGACCATCCATGACCACTGAACGGTCTTATATGTGATCTTATTTCAAAGGGATAGAATAAGGAGTGACATAACTGTAAATTAAAAACTTTGATTGGAAATGAAATCTTCAGATCCTAAACGCGGAATGTGCATGATTGTCACAATTATCCTAATTCATATTTTCTCAATTAGAACTCCCTCCATACGGTACCACGTAGCATCTTATGATCATAGTTTGTATAGCAGGTAGCCTACCCAAAATATAAAATTATTATTTAATTGCTTGCTGCTGACAGTAAATAATCTGTCTGCACATTTACTAATCGATGGAATTACAAATGGAGCAATAACTATCCGTCTGAGTAGCCAAGTAAGAATAATAGCAAATACCTTTGTTAAATATTCACCAGGCAGTATAAAAACTATTATTTAATGGATCACTAAAGTAGTTTAATCAATTCACTTTAGAATTTAGGCTACGGAATCCATCTGCAGCAATATAAGGTATGTATGTATGTATGTTTGGCTCAACAGCCCATGAAGGGCCTAGCGGCCTAGGCCTACCAGCTGGTTGCCAGTTTCAAATTCACTCTACTAAACAACCCGTCCAAGCCAAGAAGACTTTATATTCTTTATATAATTATTTATATACTTTATATTCCCGGCGCGGCAATATAAAGTACCGTACTAAAAATATAGATGAACCATTCATTGAGCACTATTATAAGTGACTCTGTACTTGAGTCATCCTTAGAACTATTTCAACAAACCATTAAAGGTCAAGAGAACTCACATGTTTTTTTTCTGTAACACAAAAATCACAACACTCCACAGGTTGTTTCACAAATCACCAACCATAATAAACTTGCAAAAAAACACTACGAACATAATTCTTTTCCCAGCATGATGTTACTACACATTTATAAATTCCCCGAGTTCCGCACTCACTGATTTTTAAACACACCGATGTTGACCACCTCTGCTTCAAGCAACGTCTGGCTTTTCTGGATTATTATGACTTCGCCATCTCTATCTTTCCCTCATCTCTTCTCACTTCATCTTCTACACCTCTTTCTCCACCTCTTTTAAACGGCCAGCGTCTCCCTATCTTTCCCTCATTCTCTCTTCCTTCTTCTTTTTCTTCCCCACCTCTTTTCAAACGTTTCCTGGGCTTGAAGCCAAGGAAAGTAAACTGCCCTGAACCTCACCACTCACTCCTTCTCTGTTGTTTCGAGTATTGTCCTTTCTTTTCTAGCAATATTTTGAATAAACGCAGACCACCTCTTTTAATTTTACTCCAGCTCTGTCCGCCCGCCTTGCACAGTGTAGGTAGTATATCATGAGCTGCCAACATTAGTTCATTTTCCACTACTGTATTCTACTCCTGGTTGATATACAATCTGCTTTCGATTTTATTTTAAAATCTCTCACAATTCTTACAGGGTAAGGTATAAGAAACCTATGGATTGAATAAGAAGAAACTGCAACTTCAAATCCCAAATAACTTGCATCTAGGGATGTCAATCCCGGGACTGATTTCCAATCCCGGGATTTCGGGATTATCCAATATCAATCCCGGGATCCCGGGATTGGCAAAAATCAGTCTCATGCATTTTTAACCAATTGTTCTTCCTCAATTACATGTTCAGTAACAGTGTGCGAAAAAGGGCTCATTATAGAGAGAGAGGATATTTTTGAAATGGAAAAATACTTGGGAATAAATATCAAATCCACCCAGAGTCTTGACAACTGCCTTACACGATTTGCACTGAGCACTTTTTTCGTCTTTGGAAGTAAGAAAATGATTCCAAACTGATGACTCATCAGAGTCTTTTTCATGTAAAACAAAAACATTTCTATCCTCCATCAGGACTGGATGGAGTTTACACTTTTCACTTCTTTTACTGTAAATTGAATAAATATATCACTTGAATTAATAGTATCAATAATTAAATAGAATACTTTTTGAAAAACCGTGTAACGTAACCCAATACCGACCGAACAACGCGAAAGCGGAACCACTACTAAATGAAATTTCGTAGAGCAAAGTATATTTACTTCAACTAGATATTTTACTTATGATGGAGAAAGAGAAGAGAAGAGGAATAATTAGACAGAGAGTGAATAATAAGTGCTTGTTTATTTCTGAATTCTGAAGTCTTTTCAAAGTTCTGATAGCATTTCAAGGAAATGACATCAGGACTATTGTAATTATTGCGCCGTCTAGACTGGTAATTGTGGTGCTGTGTAAACAGAAACAATCGTAGAGACATAACAACCGATCAACAACAATTCTGCAAGAAATGCGAACCGATAATGCGAATTCTATTTAACCAGTACAGAATCCAGTTAGCTATACAGTACGGAACCCATTATGTATATGTAACTGTAGGCTGTGCCTGTAGAATAAATTAGTCAAACACTTAGAACAATAAATCATGCAAAACTCATATTCATCACCGTAAATGAATCCTATATTGAATTGTTTTTGAAAAATTCGATTCACAATTCAATGTTTTCTAATCCCGAAAATCCCGGGATTGACGCTGAAAAATCCCGGGATTGTTAGGTATGGAAAATGGACCGGGATCCCGGGATTCGGGATCCCGGGGTCCCGGGATTGACAACCAAATCAAATCAAATCAAATCAACACTTCCATAAATGCAAGAACATTCTTTAGGATTGATCACTGACATGCAGTCCAATGTTTTTCAGTGAGAAAACTATTAGATTAACTTACTGGATTGTAGAAAATTACAATAGCAAGAATTTGTAATAAACTACTTCGTTAATCTTGTATTGGTATCTCAACAACATCTATCTCCCACTAACATCAAAAGTAAATGAATATTTACACAATAATTCACAAGTGAAGGAACATAATTTAATTTGAAATGTATGACTATAAAAATAATTAAAGTGTAATGGTACCTAAGTGAGAATATTGAATGGATGGTAATAAATAGTTCGAATTTAAATTTCAGAATTTTGATTGGAGGGCACTTACATTTCACAGTGCTCTTGTGACAGAGGCTCTCTCAACCTAGTCCTGAGGAGTCTTCCAAGACGAACCATTCTTCCGACTTCAACTAGAAGCCTCTCTCTGCTCGAGAACAATTTGCGGGTTTTTGAACGTCGTCGGGCTGCATCCTCTTCAACATCAATTGCTGTCACTGATGTCATCATTTCTTTTAATTGTTTACAATGCTGCAATTGAAAAATATCAATGATATTTATTTTTGATAATTCATTAATATAAGGCTGAATTCAACTTATATGCAATACTTCATTTGTAAAGGAGTTACTAATGGAATTATTTTATCATAAAACTAAATTATTTATCAAGTATCTATCTCTATATACAGGGTGTTTCAGGAGGGATGTGCAATACTTCTCAGGCTTATTCCTTACACCAAGTAGACAAAAAAAGTTCCATGGGACCAACCCCCAAAAACGCTTTGTTACTGAGATAACAATGGCGGAAAATTGAGTTTTTTCAAAATATATTAATTTTTCTTATTTTTTAGAGGCTTTAGTGAGGTTCTGAAACAATCAATTCCTATGTAAAATTAGCTGAGGAATACAATGAAACCAGTTCCAAGTTTGTAACTTCAACGGTTATTGAGATGATTGGAAAATTATGCTAGAAAACGCCATTTTTTAACAAAAAGGGTTATAACTGGATAAGGAATCTTGAAATTGTATTTATTATTAATGGGAGTTGAAGAGAGTCGGATTCTAAAGGAAAAATTAAAAATAGTCTGGTCCCACTGAACTGAACTGGCATGTTTAGTTGGACGTTTAGACGCACGCTAAGAAAGGATTTTTGAAACTTCATAAGGATACGCCTAATATTTGAGTTTTTCAGCGTTTTCTTATTTTTCTCGAGAACCAATCGGTAGAAAATGTTGATATTTGGTAGGCAGGTTCAGAAAAGGTTTAGAAATGTTGTGTTGAAATATTTTTGAAATATGTTCAAAGAGTACGCCAGTAATCAGTTTTTCAAAATTGTAAATGTATTGCGGGTTGCATATCTTCCGCCTTGGTACGACCAATCCTTACTGTAAATTCATTAATTCAGCGAGATTATGGATGAACTAATTGAAAAGATATTGGATCAAGTTTCAAACTATGTCCGATATACTTCCCAAGGTTACGCTATAGATATTAGCGTTTTACTATTTTTCGTAATTTTCGGAGTTTTTCTCTGATTTTTCGAGAACAAATTGGCAGAAAATGTTGAAATTTGGTAAACAGGTGCAGATTAGATCTAGAAATGCTTTGTTCAGTAACTTTCGAATCCCTTCTTAATGGAATTTGCAGGCGAGCGAAGCGAGCCACTTAACACTGCCAGCCACTTACACTGCCGATACTGCTGGGAGTCCAGGGGCCGGAGCCCCCTGGCTAGGCGGAGAAGGCGAGCGAAGCGAGCCTGCCGGCTAGTAAAAGAATAGTTTACCGTATGAAATATGAAAGATATTCAGTGTTTTCCCAGAACGATTACCTCAATTGAATACAAGGATGCAATTCTTGTTGGAAAAACGTGGATGCCCCATTAACTAAGGAAAAAATAATCATTCATCCATAAATTTCACGATGGGAGAGCTGTGAAGAGAATTATCCACCATATTATAACTTTAATTTCTATTGATTCTACAAATCCTATTATTATTGTAAAAACTACATGATTGTATCATTGAATAAAACTGATACCGGTATGCCAGAATATTTTGTCGGGGATAGTATCATGTTATTAATTGATTAGAGTTAAAATGTAAGTAAAAATAATCTAAAACTGAGTCGACGGAAAGTATCATCTACTGATCGAATACACATTATTTTCAATTGAAGTTTAAAAAAGTGAATATTTCAAGTAATACTAATCTTTTCTACTGACCAGTTGATTTTTTTTTTTAAATTAGAACAGCTCATTATTCATTGAAATTGCAATACAGTAATAATGTTAATTATTTGAACAGTGATAGTTTGCTAAAGATCACTGGTTTTCTGGTTTGCTGGAGATCTATGGTATGATTTTTCTTATCGCAATTATTTGAAATTGGAGGCGTTTGTTTTAATAGACAATCTCTTTGATGATATCTTTCTGGTTTTAGGTCCGGATTTCAATTACATTTTTCTTTATTCAGACATTTCATATCAAATAATACAATAAGAGGCTCTGAAGCCCAAACTGCTCCTATAAAATTCATACAATCATGACAAAAAGAGTATAATCATCATAGGATATTTGTCAAATTCAAAATTTTACACTTAATGCAAAGTTCGACAAATTATCAGGATTCTAGCAATATATGATATCATGGTTGGAGATCCTCAACCCAGTGGGCAGGGCATTCTAATTGTTTATTTGCATTGTCTTAATTTTGAAATAAGATAACACTGGCTCTGTACCCTGTACCTGATGAACAGTGCGATGGAACACGGCTGAAACTCGTAGTCTTGTCATTTGTTCTTGGCCGGCCGTATTCAATCTCGTCCACGCCTGACGTAAACTATGCGACAGTGCGACATTTCCCTCCAATGGTAACTTGCACGACTGCCTCAGAGTCAGTGCTGCGTTGACTAGTTGACAGCCATACTCGAAGGTACCCTGGAAAAATTAATTCAACTTTCAATGTAGGCCTAATGGAAATTGTCAAAGTCAAAGTTTTTTGTCTTTATACTTCTAAAATTATTTTTAGTAGTCCTGTAATTGGTAGTTCATCAATGTGTAATGAATTATTAATATAATAAATCACAATGGAACTAGGTATATCCTATGAATAAATCAATAGAACTAGGTATATCCTTTAAATAAATGTATTAGTATAAATGTTAATGTACATAAATGTAATATGTTTCAAATTATAAGATAAACTAATAAAGGTGATTCATTTTTTATTTATTGTAGATTAGTATAGTCGATCCAAGCAAAGAAGACCCTCTGGCAAGATGGGAATATGACTCAAGCTCGGGCAATCTTGGTTCAAAAATTACCAATCTAATCTCAAATTGTAGGAAACAATTTTTGATCTACTATTGAGACCACATTATAATTCCATTTATAGACCATATTTTAGACCATTAGTCTATTGGCCTATATTCTATTATAAGACCATTTTATAATTCTTGAACAAATATTGACCAAGCTGGAGTCATTTTTCCATCTTGCCAGAAGGTCCCCTTTGCTAGGACAGACTATAGCCCTAATAATAGAGTAGATAGTCCATCAATCAATCAGTTTATCTATAATAACTTGTGAGTTCGGATTCCACCTTCAACTTTCTAGAACTTCTCTTCAAATTTTCGTGATTTGAAAATTGAAATAAGGATAAATTTGGTAAAAATGTCAAAAAGTTCACCTTGGCAGTGTCCTGAAACGATTGGTGCTCTTCTTTTTGCATTTGAATTTCGAAAACGTTACAACCGACATGAGAGTGTGTGCTCAACATAACACGATAGAGATCATCCAACCACTGAACAGCCTGGAAAGGTAACAAAAATATTGCTAAGTGATATTGATTATTGATAATAATTTATTGAATAAAGAAAGGATGAAATTTGATGATTCCACAATGAATCTATAATGAGTAAGGGATGAAGTTATAGCAACACAAATAAAATTAGATGGATAAGTATGGGAGCACAATTGCTGTCAATTCCACAATTGCTATTTATTCACCTGAATATAAATATGTTCCAAAACATAACTGAAAGGAGTGTGAATTTCAACAATATTAAGTTATATATTGTATCTTAAAGGCCTGTGGATGCAAATAATATAATCAGGAAATATTTTCATGATTTAACTATTATTAATGATATTCAAGTAGCCTACTGTACATAATAACAACAACGATGTTATCAAGTCAAATATACTATATTTTTTCTTGTTTTTTCCAATAGTTTGAAAGCCTCTGTTACAAATTGAGAAACAATATTATTGATATAAGTAAATTACGGTATTTAAAATATTATTATGGTTTTATAACTTTTATAATAATTCAATTGAACCTTTCTGGATCGTTTTCCAAAGATAATTATAATATAATAGTTGTGTTACCATTTATTTTAATTATTTGCATTCTATTGCTCATATAAGTTTAACCCTATAGTTAATTTCCTCTCAACGTTCTCCATCCTGAGAACAGTTCCTGGATTTTAAAAGTTATACTTTTAAAAATACCTTTGAAACACTCTTTATAAAAAGGTAGTATTGACTTGTTACCTTCTGAAACACTCTGTATAAGAAGAAAAAATTGAATTGCCTACAAGAAAATTATTTAAATTATTGTAAATTCCAAAATAAGTTATAATTAATTCAAGTCTGTGAAGATATAGAACTGAATCAATTAATCATCATTGAATATCATTATTGTGATTCGTTGGAAAAGAACCTATACGTGGCATCTACTTTTTAACAATAAATTTTCAAAATAAAAATTAAAATTATAATCTAAATAATTATTCACTGAAAACCAATAAAAACGTACCTGCGTGGCATCTAGTTCATAATCATGAATGTAGGTTGCTTGCTGTAGAGTCAGTCTTTGCATTTCAACACTATCTCTGAAAAGTTGTCTCCGGGCTGTTGTCATGTCTAATATCTCTCTCACGTTGACTATATCTCCCTCGTAACGCACCTCCAAGTCCCTTCCAAGGGCATCTTTCACTGGCATCGATAGTAGATCGGATAACTTTTCTCCTTCTCGAACTAGAGCTGTTTCAATGGCATCTGCACAGAGATAATAATATTATGGTCAGCATAATAGATCACCTAAACATGTAAAATAAGCTTGAGTTGACTTTTAATGTGAAATCAATGTTGTATGACTATTATTTTATAGGAGTGTAGGATCCTATACTGGATCGTGGATCCTTCAAAGCCGGGGTAATTTCTTCAACCTCATTGCATTTTCATTGAAATAAATTTAGTAAATATACCGATATAAAATCGATCATCAAGGGAATGAATTGAAGATATGGAGCTATCATAGCTAGCTGTACATTATCGGGGAAAAAACAATCATAATTACCAATGTCGATTTGGCTTTCTTGAAGTCGCAGCAATGTGCAATGAGCAGAGTCAAGTGATTCCACCTTGTTACACATCACAAGACTCTCATACACATCGCTTGTCATTTGGAAGTACTGTAAAGGAAAAAAATAAAATAGGTTAGCTTCAAAGAATTCCATTTGAGAGATATGAGGAATATAGAAATCCTATATAAACAAAACAGTATATATTGGATGAATAAGAAGTGAAAATAAAATTGTGTAAAATCGTGTAAATTCAATTCTCAGTTAACTAAGAAACTTATAAAAAGAATTGTCTGCCTAATATCAATATTATTATCATTTTATAGATTGATCTCGTTTAATCTTTTATATTTATTTGAGTATTTTAATGTATAGTATATACGGATTAATAGAACAGGAATAAGTTTAGTATTAGTTGCTTTTTATCTAAATAATTGATTACAATTATCAATATTATCATAAATCCCAGATAAACAAATGAGAAATTATTGATGAATAAGAAGTAAAAATTAATTCTTCTTTATTTGTGAATTCATTGCTCAGTTACTGTCAGTTTCACTGATCACTGTTCACTGATCAGTTTTAACAAACTGATAAAATTAGTTGTTTACTTATTACATATCAATCTAAAAATAATTTCATAAACAGTAATTAATCTCGTTTAATCTTATATAATTGATGTTACTTCAAAGTGTATACTATAGCCTATACGAAATAGTAGAACCTGAGTTGAGTTTGATCTTATAGCTTTATCTTATCAAAATAATTCATTACAATAATCAATTATTATCAATAATCGAGTGTATATCATCATCATCTTCATTATATTGCTGATGACTTTATGGATTTTCAATTTATAAGAATATATTATACAATGATATATGGATAATGAAATACCTCTGAAACGAGACGGAAGAATCTAGCCGAAGTTATGAGAACATTTCGCCTCCTCTCCAAGCGTGTAGCGAAGCTCCGGCAAACAAAGTCCATGAAATCTCTCTGTGACTTCAAATCTTCCTGCAACTGTACTCCGTGCTGTCCCAAGAGATCAATTCTATGGAGAAGCTCTGCATAGTGGCCATAAGTTTCCTAAAAAATGAGAAAATAGTTATGGTCTCATGTATTAACATTGGATCAAATACATGACTATGAATCTTCAGTAACTATTTTCGTATAGCTCCTTATATGATTTTTCAATATGTAGCCTACCGTAGATGATTTAACAATGTTTACCGGATATGTTTTCTTCCTATTTTATTATAAAAGTTATTTGAACATTTAATTGAATGTAGCCTTTTAGCTGTTCTATAGAAAAAATACTTTCGGCATTGGTTTCATGGATAATTGGATATAGGCCTAACAAATGAGAATATTATACCATTCATTTACAAAATAATTGATTTCTCATTTTCTAGAAGTTTTTTAGTCATCAAAATGAGACAATATATTTCTAGTACGATAACATAACTCTATTAGTGTATTTTTCTCTATATGTGTGATTATTGAATACAGTTGACCCTGTTATAAAATATAGTCACCTCTAGCTCTAGTTATTCAATAGTAACTTGATAGGCTCTCCCATATAATATTAATAGCAACACCTACTATTACTACTTATTAAAGATATATCTTATTATTAAGTAATAGTAGGTGTTTTGCTAATAGCAACCTCTCATTACACCCCTTTTTATTACCCATGCATAGGCCTGGTAGCCTACTTATGTGAAAAATAAATTGGTTTTGGGCTACAATATTAGTGTCTATTTTTTCTCCAAGTTTTGCATAAGGCTGCTGGACCATGGAACTAGGAAGAGAAGGAACTCTTCCTAGCTCCATGTGCTGGACCATCCACTGGAAACTTACATGTTGAATGAAAACTGATTGATGATTAACTGATGTGATAGTTCAATAATGTTATTCATGCAAATTAACTACACACAATTTTTAATACTCATCTGAAAGTTAAATAGAAATATTAAAGTGAAAATTCGAACCCTGCACTGCAGTTCCACGGCCTCGTGGTCACTTCGCAGTTCTTCAGCTGACGTCACGTCGTAGCCGACGTCATGTTGAGCATTCAGCAGCATTTCTCCAGAGCCCAGGATCCAATCTGTTACCCTGCGAACACCATCCTCCAGGGCATGCACTTCCTAAAAACCGATAAATCAACAGGTGAAAACTACAGTTATTGCATTTTTTCTTGAGATATTAATACATTTTTTATTGATTCAAATTGGAAAAAAATATTTATATCATATTATGAGTTTGAAAAAAGAATGAATAATTATGATTGATTTTTCCAGTTACTCAAGATTGTAAGAGGCAAATTCATATCACAACAAATTTACGGTATTAGAGCTACAGCTCTTACACTTTTTCTCAAGATAGGTATGGGAACTAATATTTTTTCCAATTAATTTAAATTATAAAAATACACCAATATTGAAGATTTGAAAGAAGATTGAATAATTTATTGAAAGTACCAAATGGAATTATCATTTCTCAGACAGTTGAGATTGTAAGATGCAAATTAATGTGACAATGGAATAAATTCCTTGATGTATTGAAGATTCTTCTGTATTACTATTTGAAATTTTGCTTTTCTCCACAAGAAAAATTCAATCTTCCCATGTTTTATATTGTGAAAAGCCTCCAAAAAGTTGGCAGCTGAGCTAATTTACAGTAGCTACCCAATAAATTGTTATAAGGAATGAAATAATTTTATTCATCATTCATGTAAAATTGCAACACCCAAATCATGAAGAGCATAAATTTGATTGCCATCACAGAAATGAAAGGAAGAGCGATTAGGAGAAATGATACACAAATAGTTGTTGATGTATGACATGAATATGGGTGATATTAAGAAAAGTATTGCCTTATACTTTAAACTATGAAGGTTATTCAGTTATTCTGAAAATGAAAGCCTTATAAATCGGTAATCTTAAACAACATGAAATAATCAATATTCATATTCTCAAATTCCTGAGAAAAGGAATAACCTATTCCTGAGAGAAGAAGTTGTGTACATTTTTTAAATAAAGTAGCCTACCGTACTCTTTTACCTTTGCATCAACAATCCTCTTTTGAACATCCTCCCATGCTTCTTGTAGTAGGGCCAGTTTGCCTTCAATGATTTCCAGAAGCCTTTCAACTTTTTCTTTTGTATCCAAGGTGTCCTGAGGCGTCATTGCTCCTCTGCTAATACCCGCATCCTTCTCCACTCTATCAAGCAATTGTTTTCCTGAAATAAATGGCAAATATTGAAATATTTCATTTTACGAATCCAAACAAAACTTAAATACTGTATTATCAATATCAATGACACAGTAAAGGAAAAATGTAAAATTTTATTATTGTCATAACGTATGAAAAATATACTAGAATAAGAATAACCAGGTTTGAGATCGACGGTTTGAACATTGATGAGAATAGAATAACACTGTAGAGGTAAGTTAAAATAATAATAGCAAGGGTATTCACAAACCAGTTGAGTCGTGGTATCCTGTTATTATATTTTTGTCAATGATTATACATAAGCTATAGTAGAATAGAGACTGTATAAAATCAGTCTGATTATACAGTCTCTATACATAGTAGTAAATATATTAGAACAAATGAGCAGCTGATTCGATTTAACATTAAATAGCAAAACTTGAATGGTTAAGTGAATGAATATCCATCCCTTCCTTGGAATACCCCTATAGCTTATAATAAAAAGTTGTTCTTATTATTTGATAATCATATTGTTCAATTTTCAATAGTAATTGACCTGAATATGGCTGAGGCCGCACTGCCGGTGGGTAGAGCCTGGAGGGTGGAGGGTAGTTGGTAAATCTATAGAGCATACACACAATCCACAGTAATACATCGTATGAATGGTATGTGTTCAGCCGCCATCTTGAAATTCTTAAATATGGACAACATAACCTCAAAAAACAGAATGACGCCATACCATTCATACGATGTATTACTGTGGATGGTATGTGTGTTCTGTAGATTTACCAACTACCCTCCACCCTCCAGGCTCTACCCACCGGCAGTGCGGCCTCAGCCTAAAGGATGAAAATGATAAAATGAGTTTATCATAAGTTCAAATCATTGGGGAACATTCTACAATTTAGTGATGCGGAACACCCAGAGGAGACCTCTTCACCAATAAAGTCGTGAGAAATAGTAATAATAATGATGGAATAATACCTGATTGTAGTACTTTATGGGCTAGATGTTTGGTATCTGTGAAAACTTGAGCACTTTCCGTCAATTTTTCTTCTGCTGTACTGAGTCTGATTCCCTGTTTGGGTCCACTAACTCTTTGTCTCACCCTCTCTAATTCTGAAACTCCTCTTTCAGCTCCTTTCAAAAAATCCTCAACTTGCTGTAAAAAACAAGTTTTACTTCATTATCAAGAATAAAATTGGTAAGTTAGAATATTAATAAAATAGTCAGATAAGAAAGAAACACAATTAAAATATTAATTATCATTCATATGTTGCTTTATTTCATTTAGTATTTTCTATTATAGAGACTGTACATTGTCTAATTAACTTATACAGTGTTTAAAGTATTTCCTATGAATTCCGAAAATATTTGTTATCTCTTGAAATTTCCTGAGGCAGTTAGCCAAATCGATCTGATGATTAATTGATTCATAAGCATTATTATTATTCAAATTCTCATAATAATTTTTCGACTTCTGTTGTCTATTCATTTTCTGTGATTAATTAGCAATTTTTATATTAATTAATTGAACAACTTGTTCAATAACGCTGTGGAAATGAGAACTCAGTTTTTTCATTCTAAATTATTCGAATATTCTAATAAAATATTGTACATGATTGATTAATTTTCTTAATAATTAGTTCTTAATGTTGATTTAAATTTTATATTTAATCCACACTTACGACTCGGTTCTGAATCCAGAGATCATGATCATAAACCCATGTTCCACCCAATTCTTCTGGTAACTGTGATGAATCCACGTATTTGCTTAGTCTATTCAATGGGATATAGATGGGCTGAAAAAATTAAAATATTATGAGAAACATGATTATCAAACATTTTGTTCAGATAGTCTGTAATATTTCTCATTCTTCGTGTAATGTAATATTTAAAAAAACTTTTAGATAGTTATCTTTACTTGTGTGATTTCCTTGAAGCTTATATATTCATAGGTCTACTTCACTTTTACGATCTAAATATTTTTCTCTCAAAGCTTCTGTAGTTTATTTTTATAACTGTCCTATTAGCACATTTTTAACATTCATCTTTTATCATTCTCTTTGGTTGATGATCTATTATTGTACGGTAGAATCCAGTATTGTAACTATCAAAAATAACTGTCTGAAGAACTATAAAATTCATTTCAAAATAAGTAGAAGGGGTTGCTATCAATTATTTATTACAAGAACTTACTATAGAAGGAACCTTTTAAAAGTTACACTTGAAGTACCTGAACTGCAATATAAGTTCCAAATCTACATGAACAAGAAATATTTTAAAAACAATCTAAAACCAAATTAATCATTTTTCAACCAATAATGACCGAGCTGGAGTCATTTTCCCATCTTGCCAGAATGTCTTTTTTGCTTGGACAGACTATAGCAAGCACTGACAGATGATTTAAAGCATCTATTGTCTCTTTTGATATCAAAAGCATCATCTGGGCTAAGTGACAACTCCAATTGACCAATTCAGCTGTTCTCAAGAAGCAGATGAAACCGCCTAACTTTTTGGCGACAGGTGTAGCCTACTAGTTTAATTCCCTATATTTATAGCCTAATATAGCTAGTTTTGTAGCCTATTATATCGGGTATTAAATTTAGAATCACCACAGAGTAGGAAATTTTTCTGTGGAATCACTCACCTCTCCTTCGCGGTGAATACGGGCACATGCGTCCATCCTCTGCTTGTCCCAGAACGCATCTGGCCTCAGGACAATGAGCGACATGAGCGAGTGACCGAGTACAAGCACCAGCTGCCTCGTTGTGACTCGCACCATTCGCCACGAACTGTGCTGCCCGTCCACCACCACTGTTACACCCTGGCGGCGACTCTCTGCACTAACAGACCAGCACATTGTAACAACTGAATGCTGAATATTGTAGCCTATATAGATTACATACAATTTTAGCAAGGACTGTTGATATTTTCATCCAAACTGTAGGTACTCAAGTGGATTAGTAAATTCTGCTCTTGGTGTGCTTTCCGAAACAAGCCGCGCACAGGCGTACAGCATACAAGTACTAAGCTATAATATAGACTACAGCTGACAGAATGGTAGTGTTGCTATCTAGTGGCATGGCTCTAAAAGAAGTCAATTCCCATTTAAAAGTATAGTAACTCAATACCGTATTATTTGTACGCTCTGCGCCTGTACGCGGCAAAGTTTCGGAAAGCACACCTTTACAAGATAGTAACTGAAGTGAATTAAAATTTCAAAATAATTCTTATTCAATAATATTGATAATTTCCTTGTTTCATCTTCCTCTCATTGTTCAATTTGTCAACATTCAGACATGGTGAATGTTTGGAGAAAGCTACAAACAATTTTTTTAATTTGGAGCATGAGCTGATATGTAGGAAGTTGTACAAAATCTATTGGTCTCCCCATAATTCTATTCCATGGAAATTAATAATGATTTTGATACTATATTCTATATTGTATATACTACTTTACATAAATTGTATAGACTTTCTATAAATAATTTACATAAATTATATTTCACTGTATGCTACATTTTGGGACAAGTTGATTCAATATTGTATCAGGCTGTAGGCTACTGTCATATATTTGAGTAATCACTGTATCATATCTAAATAATCAGTGATAATTACTTATCAGTTTATATTATTAAATAAGAATCTCAATACCGTACCCTTTAATTAATTTTTTTTTTTACCACAACATGCAAAAGAGCAGAAACATGTTATCCCAAAATAAATAAAAAAATACCTGAAGTGGACTGTGATTGAGATTTGTATTTTATAATATACACTCATTACACTTATTGTATACACTAATATACACTTATTTAATAGTTTACTCTCATATTTGACAACCGGTCACATTTATACCGGCACTATTATCAACAAATAATTACCACACAAGAATAGTTTATAATTTTTACCTCAATATAGACATGTAGTATTTGAGGCAAGTCTCCAACTTGTCAGTTCTGCATATTAGCACAGTTCCATTATTATTTGTGAGACTTGATTCCATTGGCACTGGCACTATTATCAGAGGTCTCTCCTCCCTGTCCCTCCCACCAGGCATCACGGCAGCCCGCGACTGCACAGCCTCCGCTACACCGGGGCTCTCCATTCTCTAAAACACACAAATTTCACGAATTAATATATTATATTAATTTTATCTGTTTGCATTGATAAAGATCGAGATAAAGCATACAAATTTCACAAATTCATGATAGGTATGTATGAGAAGTGATTAAGTTTATGAGAGTAATTTATTAGTACACATTATTAAGAAAATTAAAAAAAAGAAAAAATTCCAGTTTTTCTTCCAATACAAGTATGAAGTATGTAACCAATCACCAATGTCCGCATATCTATGAGATGTGATTAAGTACATGATTAGTTATAATAACCTGAATTTGGACATTTTAATCAAAATTGGACCAGAAGAAGTTTGGGCTAACGCCTGTTTTTTCGTTCCTTCAATTGTATCTTTGAATGAAATAAATAATAATTTAGTACACATTTTCCAGAAAATTCCAGTTTTTTCTTCAAATACAAGTGGGTCTATGCAACCAATGAACTTTTTAATAATTTGTCTAAAAATTTACCGGAAATATTTCAACATCCAATTCCTGAGTTCAATCAGTGTGAGGTCTATTTGCATAATTTTTTATTTGAACGATTTTGATGCGATTGAAAAAGAGGATGCAAAAACTCCCATCCGTACCCTTCAGGAACTGTGTAAGGCCTATACTCAACTCAAGGTTTGAATATTCTTTACAAATTGTTCTCCATACCCTGATTTTCATGTATTTCGATTTTTATTCCTGATGAAGTTTCCTTAAACACATTCTACAAAATATTTCTCTCAGATTGAAATAGAAGATTCTTCCAAGTTGAAATCTTTTTTTTTTCAACAATGTTCTTCCAACAAAAAATGTTCTTTTCAAAAAAATGAAATAAAAATAAAAAATCAGAGACCTAATCAAAACTGAATGATACAACTTTAAAATAGCTCTACACACTGAACAAGCAAAGTGCAATCGAGGCTGGAATGTGGTTTAGTTGATATAGGGGAGAGAAAGTAGTTCAAGCGGAGATAGAGCTAGGTATACTTACTATGTGAAGTATATGTATGCACCTAATATATACTATATACTACGTAGTAAAATATTACAGAGGTCGTTAGATCGCCTACTTCGTCAAAGAGTTCAGCATTAAAAAGCCTTTCATAAACTAGCTATGCTGTTTATTTGACCTTCGTTCCAAATACAGGCAGTGCAAATTGAATCTTGAGAATAGACTACTACTTTAGTTGAGAATAGTAGGTTAAGTGATACCTGTAGACTGTGATTTAATTGAAGAGAATAATGCTTTACAGCGGTGTGGTCTGTGGAGAGCTATCAGTTGTGGTTAATAAACCATCTATTCACGTTCAATTCCCTTCACATAAAAGTTACAATAATCCAAGTCGATACCTACCGTACGGTATGATAGTACTATAGACAGTACAAGTACAAGACGTTTAGATATTATTATCATGCATAAACGGTATTCATTATACAAGAAACAAGCGAATTGAAAGATTTTAGCATTCACCTTCGACACAAGATATTTTATCATTATTGTAATGTTTTGTATTGTATTGAGATGTTTTTATCGTAGTATCAACCATTGTATCCTATTGTTTTTGAGTATCAACCATTGTTTTGTATATATTTTACAGTATCTCCGTGGACACACAGTTATTTAGAGTAGGCTATTGTCGTATTGAAACTGAAATCCTTTCCCGCAGGAATAGAATCTACAAGGATTTGATTCTTGGTTCAGTAAGTGACGAAATGCATACGACAGTTCACATAAATTAAGAAAAAAGTTTAGCTGTTGAAATCGTTGAGATGATATAGGTATAAGTATATGTTGTAACTTGATAATATACACGAAAACGACACGACTATAGAAAGATTACTTATTACTCGACTTAATAATAAATCCAAAGACAAAACAGTGAAAGTACAATAGACAATCTTAATCAACAAATACCATGGATCAGGATGTGTAATGTCTTTGAAGGAAATTTCAAATTAAATTTGAAGTTGATTCCATTTCCAAAAGAGGATAGAGGACTGAGCTTTGTGCTATTCATTGAATAATTTCTTGTTACGGTATGTCTTGAAAAATTATTTTTGAAGTTTATATAAAAATACAAATATAAGTTTGTATAATTTTTTCTTATTGCCACCTTGATAACTGTTTCAATAATGACCATCATCACAATTCAATCTCCAGCAAGATCGACTTATAAACCTCTTTTCTCCACCCCTCTTTACATTTGTGACTCCAGTACTTTTTCGGCACGAATTATTGAGTCCTCACTCAATCCTATAGGTTGCATACATTCTCAATGCTGAGAAACGCATCGACTATACAAATTATATTCTGTCTTCTATTGAGGAATTTTATTGTACTTTTTGATTGTAGCCTATTCTGTGGTTGTTGAAGAAACTCAACATCTAATTTTCACCCAGCTTCCTTATCAATTGCCAATCTTCACTGTAGTGAAATATTCGAATGCACTTATCGAATGTCGTGGTTCGACCTTTACAAATTGAAAAATGAGCATTGGTCATGATGAGAGGAGGCAGAAGCAGTTAGTAGAATGCAGAAAGCTATCATCTGCTCACGAGGTAAGGACAGTCACGACGTCACGAGTAAGCTTGGCATGAATCGTCACGGAACATTTCTCAAGATGATTGTAAACAATATTCCAACAATCGGGTATGTATTACAGTGAATACGAGAAACTGCCCTATCGTTCAGGCATAGTAACGAAATGAACATTATGAATGTCCTATTTATTATTGAGTTCGTCAGGGGCTTCTCGAGTTTATGATGGTTCAAACAGATTCGGTTGGATTAGTATTGGAGGGATTTGATTAGAATTGGGGCAAATTCTCATAGTCACTACTTGTTGAGCATCTTGTTCAAATGAAAATTTCATTTTATGTGAGTGATAAAGTTGAACGGTGAATGTTGTGAATAGGGGATTTTGTGTGTAGAAGGGGACAAGGGGTGTTCAGAACGGTATAAATTTTACTCGAAGAGCTATGAGATGGTTTTTGGACTTCATGATACCTCATCAATAACGGTGGAAATGATTATGATGACAATCAATAAAATAATAAATTTTATTCAATTTACAAGCCAGGAGAAATCTTGGCTGGAAACGGCCGTTATAGAACGGCTTTCATAATAATGATTAACTTTTGCATAATATGAAGTTGTCTTAACGGGAGTTTTAGCTGCTTTCTCAGGTAGCCAGTTATTCGATTTTTTCCCAAAGTAACTGAAATGTGTTACTAGTGAAATACCTTATGAGCGAAATTAATACGTCGATTAATTAGGTACGTCAATTGAATCAATAGTGCAAAAAATTTCAAAGAAATGAGAAGATTTTTTCTCAATGCTGTGAATGATAACACAGTACCTAACTATTATAATTAATTGCTTAATAATTAGCGAATCATTAGATCATAGTACTTTTATACCACTTATTTATTGAGAAATGTTTGAACTCCGTTGCTTTCAAAGCTTTTCTTTCAAAGCTATGAAAAAGTTGATATCGCATTTTTTAAAAGGCGAAAGATTTGTTTGATATTGAAATTTTTTTAATAATTAAATAGAAATGCCTTATTATATTACTTGTTTGAACTTAAATGGTTTGAAGAAACTTTTGCTATTTAAATTTACATCAACACACATCTTTTGCAATAACAGGGTCTATAGAACATTTAAAATAACCAGAAAAATTCTGACATTTTCTATATGTCTAATTCTAAATTATCGACCATCGACCAATAAGGAAAGAGTAGGAGGAGCTTAGTATACAAACAAGTAGGATAACCCAAGAGCTACTGCTATCTGTTGGCCGATTCCAGAGTTAGTGACATTTCGAACCGTCAGCCAATCAGAGAAAAGGAGGAGGAGCTTGCTGTGTGACGCGTCACATATCAACTCAACTGCTAACGACATCTTTTTGAATTCAGTTTCCACATTATCGGTTCAGAATTTTGCCTCCTCTAAATTGTAATCTTTTGTATTCCCGTTGTTGAATTCATATGAATGGCCATTTTCTTACCAGATCCATTGTAAAATTGCATTTTAAAGAAAATTCCAAATTCTGAAAGGTCCTAACAGAATAAAGAGTAAGTTACCAGTATAAAAAAGTACCAGGATAGATATCCTACCAGAATATAGAGAGTAATATAATATAATTATAATCTCATAAATATTGATATAACTTACTTATTATTTAATTGAAAAATATATGGTTCTTTTTCACGACAATTAAAATTTAAAATTTTTCATTGTTACTATAATATTATTCTATAAATAATAATAATAATAATATTCGTTTGACCTGGCTGGCTCATAATATTATTATTATTATCAGCCTTTACACTATTCAATGAAAAGACAAGATGTTGTCAGACCATTGATTTACTAAAAAATTCGAGATACCTGTTTCAGTTGTTACACCATCATCAATGTCTGGTAAACTAGTTTACAATCGGTAAAACTAGAAAGGAAACCGGTATAACCAGTAAAACTAGAAAGGAAATCTGTATAACCGGTAAAACTAGAAAGGAAACCGGTATCTCAAATGTTTTAATAAATCAGTGGTTTGACAACATCTTGTCTTTTCATTTAATATGGATAACTACCATAATATCACCTTCACAACTACTCAAAAAGCCTTTATTCAAAGTATATTCCCACTTCGACTTGTCTTTAAATCGATCTCTTTTTGTTGAGCCTTGACAAATTATAATATTTGATCAAGACTTATCCCAGCGAACAAAAAAAGCTAGTTCTTTCTAATTTATCCTAGCTTCTGAATGAATATTCATAACCTACTCTCTGTTATGTAAATCCTTAAAGTGCTACCGGATTTTGTTTTTAAAGAAAAAAAAACATCAACCTGTTACATGTTTTGAATGGCTAATGAATGCAATCTTCATATCGCAGGTCAAAAATTCCTGCTTTCTTCAAATTATGGCCGAAGGATATAATCTCATCAATCAATAGCGGTGTAGGAACTTGGATGCATGCCAAACCAATACCATGGCTCATGTACTTTGGTTATGACATCATTAAACAAATCTCTCACTCTCCAGAGAGAACATTCACCTCAGTCTTTCTTGCATGGTGTCCACTTAATCCACCTCATACTAATTTTCCTACTACTGCTTCGTACATTTTGGTTGGATCAACTTGATTTACGAAATGCTTGAAAATTACGTGAAAACTACTTGAAAACAATTTCAGTAGTAATAGATTCAATCATAGAAATAGGTTGCAAAAAAGAAAATAATCTTCTGCAATAATCATCATTTTGTCACCCCATTTATAATAAAATGCTATGATGAAATAACTGAAATCACAGCTAGCTTTAAAAATAAAAGAAGCTATGCTCAGATAGATTCACTTGAAATTCTGAAAATGTAATCGATACCGGCGACCTACTAAAACAGAATATCTGAGCTAATAATAATTATTATTTTTCTCAACCAAAGCTTATTTAAGCTCACAATAACACGACTGTGTATTCCTTACCCACATCAAAGAGGATCCTAGTTCTATTCTATAACTCGAAGAGTTATATAGTTATACTATACAATAGTATACTATAATAATATTATTCTATGCCCAGATTCACGAGAGATTTAAGAATGAATGTTGATACGAATAGTTGGGTTGCGGCCATCAATGATGAATGTCAAGGTCACTGTACGACAGCTATCACTATCACTTGTTGAGTCACAGCTATCACTTGTTTGAGCCGGGTAAAAAAAGAGTAAAAAAGTTTGAATACACTCAAAACAATCGAACAAAGTGTTTTTCGCACAGAATTACAGAGTATTTCAACAAAGTATAGAATTCATAAGCTAAACAACTTTCACTTTATCCATCATACTTGAGATAACAATCTCAACCTTCAATGTGGTACTGTAATAGAAACTTCCCTTGGTTATAAAATGTTTTCTATAAACTGTGATACCGGTAATTCCTAGGCCAGTTATGAGAAATTTGTATCCTAATCAATTTAATTAACTTACTTATTACTTTTGTGATGCCTCTCGAATTCACTGTTTTTATTAAGCTGCTTTTTCATGGCATCGTGCTGAGGAGGCCTGATGAACACGGGGTAAGTAGTGACGGCTACAGTGATTATATAAGTCAGTGGTGACGGCCAGTCGAACAGCTATAGCCAATCACAGCCTTTGTCTTGTCCTTAAGTTAAACTACAAGACCTGTGATTGGCTAAAATTCAACAGGTTTTCCTTTTCCTGAAACGGTCGCTCTGATAGTGAACCGACCGGAAGAAAATTTATGATAAAGATTCTTTCAATGAGAGCATTTAACTTTTGTGGGGGTTATCACGAAGATTATTCTCATTTCTCAGTATAAGAATTTTATTATTATATAGAGATTCTTCTCTATAATCTAATGATTCAATGAATGAAACACACAATTAAGTCATAATTTGATATAGTTTTTAAAGTGTAAGAATCTCCAATCAAAATATATAGGCTATTCCGTTATCACTTTTGATTTGATTGAACACTTTGATTACTATAATAATGTAGTTTAAAAGTGATCTAAGATCTAATAATACTTGCGATTTGCATTATATAACTTTAGCGGCAGACCAGGTATCCCAGACCCTTTCTCAACTCTTTAGTAGGCTAAACTTTATTTGCGTTTACCACAAAATTCCAAGAAATGTTTCAGTGCGTACAATTTTTCAATGTGAGTGTTTAGCGAAGCATTACTTCTCATCACTTACTTTGAAAAAAAAATCCTTTTTCTGACCTATAAACAGGTCAAGAAATATCTTAAACCGTTCACGGTTCACAGCCTACTTCTATTTCTGCAGTTAAACTCTTGTCACACCTCAGTTAACCAGTTAGCGTTGCGGTTATAATAAAAGGATTATTTGTCGACCCGAGAGTATTTAAACGGCAGTTGCATCTTGCGTGCCTTATCGAGGCTCGTCCAGCATGGATTATTATTCAAGACTAGACGGACACTTTCTGCTGGAAAGCACGTTCGTCCACAAGCTAAGTCCACATGCGGCTGCAGCAACAACGCAATCTTCACTCAAGAATAAACTCGCGGCAATAGCGTGAAATATTCCAGTGAACATTCACAACATTCACCAACACTATCAGTCCAAGCAGGGAAGACATTCTGGAAAGATGGTTAAATGACTCCAGCTCCGTGAATTTAGGTTCAAAAATTATAAATTTGGTCTCAAATTGTAGATCAGAATGTTCCCTACAATTTGAGAACAAATTTATAATAATTTTTAACCAATATTAACCGAGCTGGAGTAATTTTCACATCTTGCCAGAATGTCTTTTTTGGTTGGGCAGAGTATATAATAGTAGAGTTATTCATTTTCAGCAGTGTTTTGTCATAGTTTCTAAGCATTGAAACTTGAGGCATTTCTGACTCCGCTGTAGAATGAGTGTGATTTACATAGGTTATTCTCATTTATAGAATAGCACTGGCGGCTCGTGCCCAGGAAACAGGTAAGGTGCTCTACAGTAAAAGGTACGAGCACTTCATCTGTTTCGTGGGTACGAGCCGCCATTGGAATAGGTAGATTCCAATTCAAAAACGAAATGTATCAAGTCTTCTATAGCTTCAGAAAGCTCCGCTCTGAAGCTGCGGCCTTTTTGCTAAATGGTTGCATGGTGATTACATGGTAAATGATTGTTATCATTTATTGTATTAGGTACCATAGGTATAATAAATGTTTCATCAACTTTCCATGTAACTATCCAGCTTTACGGTGGAGGCATACTATAGGACAATATAGGAATGTTTGAATATATAGCTTTCGCCCTTGCTGTCGCCAGAAGTTAGGTGGTTTCCTTGCTGCCGTAACTTACTAACAGCTGATGTAAAGCATCCATTGTTAGTTTTGATTTCTAACACATCATCTTGCTGAATGACAACTCTAATTGACAACATCAGCTGTTGAAGTGACAGAGAGCATACGAGACCGCCTAACTTTTTGGCGTCAGCTGTATCATGAACTGTATTTCCAATTTCAGGCCTAATAGTAGGCTATTCTAAAAAAAATCATTGAAAGTAATCAAATTTGTTTTAGAAATCCATTACATAAATTTCTAAGATTTTCTTAGTTTTCCAAGTCATATGAAATGGAATTGTAAAAGAATATATGATAAGATATTTCAGCTAAAGAAAAACCTTTCGAATAATAATTATATTAAGTAAGTTTTGCAATATTGAGTTTGTCACAACAATATCATTTTTAAAAGATTAATTATAATTATATTAAGTTTGTCACAACAATATCATTTTCAAAAGATTACAAAGATAACAGATTAAGATTTTCCCTCAATAAATATAAGGTTGATTACTTATTCAACCTCAGATGTTCAAATTATATTATATTATTACATTAGATATAATTATATTTATTATAATATACTCAAACTCATTGTAGATAGTAGTAATACAGTCTCTCATTCTTTGAACATATTATTGGCAACACAGCACTCAAATAAAAAATTTTCTGTTCACGTGTGGATCGCTTTTTGGACTTCACATCCAAATTTAATTTCCAACACTCTCGAATGTGAAGTCCAAGAGCGCTTTACACGTGAATAATAGATTTCTCAATTAATATCCAGACAATATTTAGCAATAACATCTTAATATTAAAATCATTTGTAGCTCATAATTATGGATAGGAGAGTAGGGGCTACAAAAAAGTACACTCAAGTCAAAGTACCAATAATATCTCTATTTAAAAAATTGACAAAATACATTCATCATACACTATTATTGATTTGATACAAAAAGCAGCTCTTCGTTTATTATTTCTATAAGGGTTACAAATTTTCACTCTAATCAATAATTTTACACATACAATGTTCACAAGTTCTCAAACTGTGAAATCAACTACTGTAGTATTTCTTGTCTCTATTACACAATTTATACTGAATACAATACAATACAATTTATACTGAATGGAAGGCTATCAGAAAAACTTTTTAATTTGGCTATAAGAGGTGCCCCTTAATCTGCTCAACAGATCGAAGACCTTTCATTGAAAAAATAAAACTAGAATTGAATAAATTCCTCTCTCAAATCACGGTTTACCCAAGGGAACATAACCATCTTCCATTCTCTTCCTAATTCAGATAAGTTAAATGATATATTGGGGATTGATTACATAGCCTACTAATGGAATGATATACTCAAGTGTCAATCGAGTGTCCATTGTCAATCAATAAATCAATAAGTGTTGTGATAGATTCTCATTTAAGATATCATATACCGTAATGTGTTTGAGAGTTGGACGTTTAATGGATAAATCTTATAAAATTGGTCAATCAGGAAACTCAGAACTGGCAACGGTTCACCCCAGGGAACGGTACCATCTCCCATTCTCTTCCCAATCCACATAAATGATATGTTAGGAATTGATTATATACTGGTGGGATAGTATACTTGTAAGGTGAGGTGGAGCAGCCAACGTTCACTTAAAAAAAATCATATTGCAAAAATTAAGTACTCACTATACTGAGCAGCAGACTATATCCCAGCAGAAATGACTTCAATGTCCTAACAGGTACATAGAATAGCTCTTGCTTTTCATCAACAAAGAAATTCATTTATATGTACCTGAATAAATAATATTACAACATTAGAATTCCTGGTTTTGAAGCTGTCAATAAGGAACTTACTATTTCTAGTTCTCAGAAGACCATCAAGTTCATCTAAAAGGTTCACTCTCGATTCTATTGTGAAGGAATTGTTTGTAGAAGAAAATCAGCATAAACCTCAAAGTAATAAACCGAATACCAGTTAAAGATGCAACGATGACAGCCAAGCTGAGTTACGATATCTATTAATTTCATGAGTGGATTATTATCGAATATTTGATATTTCCAACACAGTACTTAGTAATTTATCCATATTCATGTACGGTACGGTATATTATATTTTATAGATTGTATTTTTCACTTGTAATGTTGATTGATGTGTTCTATGTTTGAATGATTATTTTTTCAATCTGTAGTGTGTAGTTCAAGTGTAGCTTCAGGAATAATAATAATGTTTTTATTTTTAGACGTTTTGTGAATAAAATTTAACCATGTGAGATCTCACGCTCAGACCTTAAGGTCTTTGTGAGATCTCAGTCCTCCATTCATAAGTACAATATAAAATGCTCCCTGTATTGTTCATTACTAATCCTTTATTTCAATAAATTATTCTATGTTGAGTAATTTTTGAAAAATAAATTAATCGACTGATGCTGTCACAGTATGCACTTTCCTGGGTTCGAAAGTAACATAGCCTACTCCAATTTCGATTTTTCAAATTGCTCTATCAAATATTTCATTTCGTTCTGAAAATCTATTGGTTGTCTGTACGGTTCCTGTTCTATTATGTATTCTGTACATTCCATCAACTCCAATTTCCTACGTTTTCCATGAATTTCATCATACTCAACCTTACGCTTTCTTGAAGAGGGTCCTGTAACAGAGTTAGGGTAAGCTCAGGTACTCTGATTGGGAACAGTGGTTCAATCTCCTCAATGAGATAAAGGGACACCTTAGAATCTATGTTTGTTTTCTTCCTCAAGACTTGTGGTATTATATTCTTAGTTCTTACAAGACCAAGCTCATCTAGATTCACTTTCAAGTCTATTGTAGAGAAAAGGGTTGTTGATTTGGAGAAATAAGTCTCACCACTCTTAATGAAACGTTTTTTTGTGAAAATAATGTTATCCCTATTATTTGTATCTTCCCCAATCTCTACATAATTGATGGGTAGTGAATTGAAGCTGAATGCACGAATAGCATAAGAAATCATTACATCTTTTTGTTCTGGATTGGTGGGTAGCTTAACTTGAACTCCAGTTAACTTCTTGGTAAGACTATTTCCCCAGTAAACATATTGTAGAAGATTGTTGTAAACTAGGCAACAGCTATTCTTTAAAGTATCTGAAAGTTTTGTCCACATTTTAGACAAGGACACAGAGAATAGTGGAGCTTTTCGAAAATAATTTTCAATGTCATTCATGAGCAATAAGCTATCTTGAA
This sequence comes from Sogatella furcifera, assembly GCA_017141385.1. Taxonomy (NCBI): domain Eukaryota; kingdom Metazoa; phylum Arthropoda; class Insecta; order Hemiptera; family Delphacidae; genus Sogatella; species Sogatella furcifera. The sequence continues at coordinate 9,325,202 of CM029551.1, read as the reverse complement.
TAGGGTCGAATGTTTTGGAAGGGGATTTTTTTTCTAGGCTATAGTTACAAATTTTTGCTTCCAGGCGTGTGACGCCATGCATTTTAGCTAAATTTGAGGCAAAGGTCTTCCTCAATCTTGTATCTGGACAAACAATAAAGTTTATAACATCGTTTCCCAAAAGCTTATTTGTTTCAAGACTTGTCATTTGACAAATGAACTTATTATAGAATTTTACCCTCACATTATTATTATTACTAACCCAAGTCAAACAATCAATTCCAACCTCCTTAATGTCATCTGAAATCACATTATAGTCTTCTTTAAGTTTTCCTTTCAAGCAAAAACAATGATTTGTAGTTAGGAAGTCACACATTATACTTTTGTTGAAAATACCAGCAAAGTCTTGAGTGATATCCAGGTCCAGAAGAAAGCAATTATTCTTTAGAAGCTGCTCCAATAGTTTTGGTAACTCACCCATCAAAGCAGCAATGGGAACATCGGCAAGTTCCACTCTGTAGAGTACTCCAACTGGATTCTGGTACTTTTGTTGCACTTCTTGTAGATTGTCTTTCCCCAGAGCTTGTAGAATTTTTTCAGGCATACCACTTTTACGGTTCAATTGGTACGTCAGCTTTGCTTCAACTTCAAGTTCAGCTGACACTATTTCGGAGAATTTTCCTCTCAAGTATAAATTGAATGCATTAGATAAATCCTTTTTTAAAACAAACCGTCTGTTATCAAGTTCCTCACATTCATCCAGATCAAAGATTTTTACAAGCATTATATTGTCACAAAAAGGTGATGTAATAGGAATTAGGTTTGAGCCATCCTGTACTAGAAGATCTTCTCCAGAAGTATAATCAATACTTCCTATGTCAGTAACTAGGTTATCATTGAGAAGATTTTCAGTTAGCAGCCATAAACCGAAATGTTTATTGGTAGGCTTTTTTTTATTAGCGAAGAGCATAGCAACTTCAAACATCTTGGAACACTCAGAGGGATTCATGTTAATTAACTGTATCGATGCAGAGATCATACTGAGCGGAAGTCGGGTGCAGTGTGGTTTTTATAGTGGTTCAATTCAAGGTCATGATGATTGTGCATGCGCGAAGGAGATGGTATGAGTCATCGCTCACAGACCTGTTGAAACATGAAAACTGATAACATGATGGACGGAGTCTAGACAGGAGTATGAAGATGAAGAGGGGTGGGGTCGTTGACGTTGACACTGCATTCATAAAGAGAAAATTAATCAAATTGATTTTTTCTTAAATATGGAATGCAATTCTTTCAGCTTGCGGCTTATATGATGAATAATTATCTTCTCAGCTTGTATTGGGTTGAACTGTGTTACTTCTCGTTGGCTCCTTGCCAAATTCTGCAAAAGCAGCATTTCCTCTTAAAAATAATGTATACGGTACCGTAATTATAAAACAACAATTTTTTAATTTAATAACTTTTTAACTAGTTTTATTATGGAACAAACATTGTACTTGCTCACTGTCTTTCTATCCAATTCTATTCATTTCTATGTGAATGCTATTGTCGTGAAATGGTATTTATTGGGCTCTTTGGTTATCCATGACCTTGAACCTATGTCAACAGGCTCAAACCTAATTTAAGATCTTCATCTCAATCAATAACTTTCTTGCTCTCTCTCTCACTCTTCAGTTAACCATGACCTTGAACCTATTTCAACAAGCTCAGACCTAATTAAAGACTTCCTCCCAATCAATAACTTTCTCGTTCTCTCTAGCTCCTCCGCACTCACACTTTCCTTTCTCATATCATACCAACCTTTTTCTTGCATTTTATTCTTCATTACACATGTGTTAAGTCACGTCATGAATTTTAATATTCTCATTCTGCTACTTCTCTTTGCTTTTTCGAATAAATTTCAATGCTCTCTCTTCTACTATCTCAATTTCTCTTTTCTTTTATCAACCTCACACACTTTCTTCTTCACTCTCTCTTCAAAGCTAGTATGATTAGTACAGTAATGCTAATAACTTATCACAAATTTGTGATAGTTTTGGCCAGTGTTAATGGGATGGATATCCTTTCTCAAGAATGGACATCTCTACATTATTTAACTTCGTTTTTCACGAAAATAACTGCCACTTCTAATCCATTTTTAGAATATCATATAAAAATTCTCTTTTGCATTTTTATTACATGTACAAGTTTCTAATTTGACAAATTGATATTGCAATCTAGAATTAAAGCTATTTTTTGTTATCTATTTGAAGAAAGTAATCTCATCTAATCTCTTCCTCTCTACAACTATCTGCCTTTCTCTCTTCTTTTGCCTTCCTCTAACCAAAAATGTGAAATTCTTGGAGACAACATTTTTTTGAAGGGCATCTCCATGTAACCTTGTACTTGATTTGAATACATCAGCCCAGGTGTTTGAATCGTGATATTGGGAAGCTTCCCGTTTTAGTCATAAAAAGGGTAAGAAAAAAAATTATTGGCTAAGGCCAACAATCATCTTTTAAAAATAAGATCTTTAAAATAATTTATTTGAAAGCTCCAAACAATACAATGAAATATTGTAAAGTAGGTTTCTATGTGTAGTATAACTCAAGATGAAGAGGTATCCAATCAATCTATTCTAGTTACATTTCATAGAAACTGATCGCTCTACTATATTATTCATTAATATGAATAGTACCACTTCCGATACTGATAATTCCATAACATGTTTCCTGCTCGAGATAATACTTTGGACGAAATGCTACAATTTCCGTCAATCATTTGCAACTCTCAAACTAGTCTTCCAGTTACAGCCTCTCTTTCATCACAGTCTAATGAATTTCGAAGCTGAACAACGAGCCTATTCAGTTTTTCTTCTCCATTCAACGAGCTTATTCCTCATCATCTCTATTACAAAGCCGGATGCGACGATATTACCACAAACTGGACTTCGAGCAATGATTTTGATTTATAACTTTTGAGCACGACAGAGTGGAAGCTTAGCTAAAGTCTATCCAAGCAAAGAAGACATTCTAGCAGGAAGGAAAAATGCCTCCAGCTCGGTCAGTATTGGTTCAAGAATTGTAAATTTCGTTTCAAATTGTAGAAAACATTCTACTCTACAATTTGAGACAAAATAAAAAAATTGGTACTAATATTGATCGGGCTGGAGTCATTTTCCTATCCTGCCAGAATGTTTTCTTTGCTTGGACAGACTATAACTAGCGGCCAAGTACTGGACCATTAAAAAACTCTCAATATTTATTAGAGAGAGCTTTAATAGAACTGAATAAAAGCGAATGAACTTTGTTTGAGTCACTTTTACAATGCAACGGTATCATTACTCCATACATAATACCAGCCTCTTTATTGCACTGTGTTGAAGCCGAGATCTGATTTGTACAGTTCACGCAAGCTGAGATGAGACGCCGTCACAAACACTTTACATTGTAACAAGGTCTCTTCTCAGTTCACGAGAACTACACCACCTTCTCAGAAACCATTTACAAAATGACTCGTCAAGTTTCAGTTGTGGTAATAATGGTTGTTACACTGCAGAAAAATATTTCTTTCAGTGTGTGTGTGTGTGTGTGTGTGTGTATGTGAGAAAGAGAGAGAGAGTGTGAGTGAGAGAGTGAGAGACAATAATATTGACGAGAGATGATAATAGGCGAAAGCTATTCTTGTTTTACGATAAGAGACGCAAGTCACGGTGTCGGAAACATGCGACCAGATCTTTGAATCAGCCCTTTTGAGGCTATTTGAATATAAATAAATGAACAATAAACAACAAATTTTACATTGACAAAATTTCAATGTGTTGAATTTCGTGATCCAAATTTCCAGTCAAAATTTAATTTTTGTCGGCCATGAAGTGAATTTGTGAAGTGTTTTAGTTTGGTTGTTATTTAATGATGTTTTGAAATAAAAAAATTTGTTTAAAAATTACTATTTTAAAAGAACTATAACCCACATGGATCTCCATGTTTTCATTCGTGAGAAATGAGGTTATAATATTGCGAAGTGGAACAACCCGTTGGGTCTCCCCACTATCAAAAGCATACGATAAATAAATAAAAGGCTATTTGAAATAAATAATTGTACTGTAAATTGGAAATGTAGGGCTATCAATGTCTTCCACTCATCAGCAACAATTTCCAAACAACAACCATCACTGAATAAATTATAAACTTTCAGTTTTTTTTGCATTCAGATTTTGTTGAATGACAGTGAACATAGCCTACTATTTATAATTAAAATTTCAATTATTGATTAATTTATTTTATTAAGTGGGTTGCTTGAAAGCACATATGAAAGGTGATAATAAATTTTTCACAGGGAAATATTGAGAATCATCAAAAATATTTCATATCACTGGAAATAAAGAGGATTTAACAAAAAAATCGGAAACTCAATAACAAGTAAATTGAAGGTCTCAGCCATTTTCAGTGCTCTACCCAACTTTCTTGAATAACATTCGAAATAGTTCCTAATTCAGCCAGAAGATGGCAGTAGCAATAGGGTGACTTGCTTCGACTTCCATTGGACACGCCTCCAAGCTTGGCCTACGGTCAAAATGGCCGAAAACATCAGTTCGAAATGTTTCCTTATTCAACCAGTAGATGGCAGCAGTTGACGGGTGATGTTCCAGATTTGACTTGGACACGCCTTCATGCCCCGCCTGCTCTTTTCTTATTGGTTGACAGTGTTTCGTGAGCTCTGTCGTATAAAATGGCTGCTAGCATGAAAATGATGGGTGGTTTAACACAATAAATTACGCTGATCTACTATTGACGATCTTGTGCTAATATAATATTTATTTATGTACTAGCCAGCAGGCTCGCTTCGCTCGCCTTCTCCGCCTAACCAGGGGGCTCCGCCCCCTGGACTCCCAACAGTATCGGCAGTGTGAGTCAAACAGGCTCGCTTCGCTCGCCTGCGAATTCCGTTCAGAGGGATTCGAAATATATTTAACACAGCATTTCTTGACCTAATCTGGACCTGTTTACCAAATTTCAACATTTTCTGCCAATTTGTTCTCAAACAAATCTAAGAAAAACTCCGAAAAATAGTAAAACGCTAATATCGAGCGTAACCTTGAGTAGTATATCGGACGTGGTTTGAAACTTGTTTCAATATCTTCATCTAAAATCTCGCTGAACCATTGATTTTAAAGTAAGGATTGGTCGTATCAAGGCGGATGATATGCAACCCGCAATACATCTACAATTTTGAAAACCTGATTACTGGCGTAATCTTGAACAGATTTCAAAAATATTTCAACACAACATTTCTAGACCTTATCTGAACCTGCCCACCAAATATCAACATTTTCTACCGATTGGTTCTCGAAAAAATGAAGAAAACGCCGAAAAAGTATAGAAAACTCAAATATTTGGCGTATTCTTGAAAAATTTTTAAAATCCGTTCTTAGCGCGCGTTTAAACGTCCAACTGAACATGCCTGCCAAATTTGAACGCATTCGGCTCAGTGGATGTTTAGTTCTGGTGATGAATGAATAAATAAATGAATGAATGAATCAGTGCCATTTCGCTTTTATATATAGAGATTTAGGCTGGTAAGATTCTATCAAATTGGTTTTTGAAGTATTTATTTAGAATTTACACTCAATTTTACTTGTATTGTGTAACTTAGGCCAATCTAGACTTCAATAGTTTTATGCTGTATGGAATGAGATGAAAATATGATTTCGCACTGCCATCTTATACTCATTAATTCTATTTTTTATACGATTAATATAATGAAATAGAACTCAAACTATCCATGATCTAATACCGACCTCTTGCCAGAAAATAGTTTGAGAAACTACAACAACTCGGTAAAGATATTAGGGAGAAGTTTTTATCGGGAACTGGCTTGTGATTGGTCGACAGAGTGTGAGATGGTTGTTAGCCAACAATAGAATTAAACGAATTAAACGAGCGGCGTTTCTTGGCTCGCTTCATACATTGATCGTGGTTTTTCAATTGATCAATCCATTATGATGAATGAGTTTATGCAGAGGAAATAATTTCTTCTGGATTCAAGTTGATGGTAAAATAAGTTTTCTATCAAATAATGAAAAAACTATTCTAATAGCCCAATTGAAATTTTCAAAATTTCCGTTTTGCATCAGCCGCCGTGGCGCCCCCTTGGCCGTGTTGCCCTGTGCAGTCGCACACTCTGCACACCCCATGCGATGGCCCTGACCGAATGATTGAACATTTTTTTCAAAATGAAAAAGAATCCATCTTGAGAAATGATTATGATTATGATTTGTGTATTATTTTTGTCGCTCAGAGGATGTTCAACCTTTTTAATTCTAGATTCAATCTTATCTTTCTCATTCGCAATTTCTTAGCAATTTGATTGTAACTATCAGACGGGGATTAAAAATCTCAATGACAGAAAAAAGTATGATGGAAAACACACAATAATTATTCCTTGTTTCAGGTGTACAAATGCACTAGATATTTAAATGCAATCATTATAGTTATCATGCTTAATGATATTAACCTCATTCTATCAGCTTTATTTTTTCCATAGCCTTGACTTTAGTGACTCCTAATCCAAGGCACTAAGCTGGTGTGGCAACGCCCTCAAACATAGTATTGAATATACTATCATGTATTAGAGTCGTCTAATCCTGTACTATAAGAATATGATAAACCATCTTTCCGTTTGAGCTAAAATTCCCTAATAAAGGCTGACCAGCCGAATATGAGAGTTTCTATGATAAATTTCTTTTTACTTTATTGTTACTAGGAAAAGATGGGAATGGAATCGAAATAATCCCCTTACATCACAGAGACTGAATGATATGATTGAAGAGTCTCTGTATATTCAATTTACAGTACTACCACGAGGGGTGACTGTTTCACAGAAACTTAAAAAAAGAGGACCGTAAGAGGTCCGTAAGGACCTCCTTTAGACACTTTATAGTACCGTAAGGACCTTGAATTTGGTGAGAGGATCAGGGTTAGGTCTGTTTTCGGCTGTAAATTCTTTGAAATATGTCACTTTAATAAATTAAATCACATTGTTTTCTTTAGAAAAGTTTACACAAACTTAGATCTATACACTATACTAGTTTCTGTACAACAAACTTGTTTTCCATGGATGATCATGAATACCGTGCAAAATAACAATATTCTTGGCAGTATGAAGAATATAATAAACCGAATCAATAGCCTCGTAGAAGCCCACACAGAATTACATTTCATGATTGGGTGGAGTTACACAAGAAAACAATGCAATAGCCGTCTACACCTCAATATTATTAATAGCCTCCATATAGCTAGCTTGAATTGTCTGCAATGTTCAGCCAGAAAACGGATATGAATGAAAGTTGAATTCTTCTCTCAACTAAACACTCATGAAACAGTTATTGGTGTATTGGTTATTGTCGATTCAATGGGAGCTGAATGTTTGTGAACTAATATTGATAATTTGAAAAGTGGATACAAAATAGAAAGCATAACATCAGAGATTTGCTTGAAACTTCAGCTACAATATTGGAAAAACGTTCATCACACTCCTTCAACTTTTTTAGAAGTATTACAACTTCTACAGTACAACTCTTTATAAATGTCTTTAAAGTTTAAAGGAGTCTTTATGAATGGGTAGCGTGATATAAGATATAGTAAAATTAAAAAAATTTACGATTTCTCGATCATTGAACCTGCTGCTTCAAAGCGTACAAATTATGATTAAGAAAATAAAGATGAGGCCTGATTTGAAGAAGCATGATGATGATCGTGATGAGTTGATAAGTGATCCAACTTTACAGAAATCGTTCAAACAATTCGAACAATTGTTCGAGAAGCTATTTAGCTACAGGCTTATCCTTATTAAGCCGATCTAAGTCGATCTCGAAGCAAAAAATCTCGTTAAAAGAATAAAAATAATATAGCGTCCAAGTAAGAAAAGAGGTTTGAATCCACTTCCAATCCTAATTATTTGTAATTATAGCACAGGAATATAGAAATATACCCCAGGCAAATTTAACTTTTGCCTACAAGCAAATAAGGTGAAGCTTGAAATTTTCTTAAACTTCTTTTGGCATCCCAAATAAGTCTGATGTGAGTTTGCGATGAATTACAAGGTGAGTATAACAGAGGTGGACAAGAAAACCAAAAAATTTCGGTTCACAAAACCTTTTCGGAAAAAACAAATAAAGTAAATAATCATAATCCCATTTCACGGTAGAACAACAGTATGAGCACTGTTGTGAGATAAGATTAAAGAGACTTTGTGATAGGGAATCAGGCACATTCAAATGAATTCTATTTTTAAAGCAAATCCTAAAATATACATATAAATGTATTGATTGATTCATTTATTGGTACTGGCACAAATCATTTTTCTATGTTCGAGGAGAACAACAGAAGCATCTCGAAACTGTTCCTCTCCCAAATTTTACATCTTAATTTTATAGGACTAACTTGAGCCTTCGCCTTCGGTTTCATCAAAGAAAGTGATAGAAGAGTGAAAGGGACGGATGTATGAGAAGAAAACTATGAATGTATTGAGGCCACTCTAAGCTGATGATCGGAATTTGTCTACAATAGGAAGAAAGTTTCACTCTCTGTGAAGAGAGAAAGACATGTTAGACCTATTAGTTTCTATAAATATTATTGTCAAACTACTAATGATTACACTGCAAAAATAAAAAATTTATTTCACTTTGAATGACAAAATAGTAATAGTAAGAATATTATTATTATCCTTGTAGGACTTAGAAGAAACATTTGAACTCATCGAAACTGGTTGCCTTGATTTATTTATTCATCTGTTGATCTGCATGTGTTTTGACTTTTAATCATTTGTTTTTCATGCTGATTTCTTAGATCATAGTTTATATAACCTTTTTATTATTGATTATTAGTTCTATGCCCGGTTTTTCCGAGCACACTCAAATTTGAGGGACCCTCAAGTTTACTACAGTTTACTACACTTCTTATACTTATCATAGAAAATATCAGATGTTCATCAAAATTTGAGGGTCCCTCAACTTTGAGTGTGCTTGGAAAAACCCGCTATCGTATTTCTATTTAGAAGCAGGGCCGTGTCTCATAAAGATTTACAATCTACAATTACTCATAATTCGTGGATTTTATTGACGTTTCTGTCTCATAAACGTTTCAATAAAACGAAAATTCTACAATATCAGCTGATTCGAAAAATGTCATGAAAACCAATTTACCTCAAGATAGAATCCCGAAATAATCCTATTTCGACAATGAAAAACCAAAACTTTGCTTCCAATCTAATGATATGATGAATAAATTAATTTTTTATCACGAATATAATAAATATCGATCATTATTTTTATTGAGAGATTTTGATAGGAATCATTTTTTCGCTAGAATAATACATAGCCTACAAAGAGGCCATTTTTATTTTTCGTCAACATTTTCAGCGTCTGCAATTGGTCAATCCTTGACAACAGCTGATTCTTTCCAAAATTATTTTATTGGTGAGTCCACAATCCCAATCACTTGTTCTCTATTTGAAAAACAAGCTGTAAATGTTTATGAGACACGGCCCAGGTTTGACGCCTGGTGAGATTAAACTCCTTGATTGATAAATAATATTGAGGTTGAGTACCAGGTACCAAAAATATAGTGACTAAAAAATATAGACGGAGTGATCAAAGATTTATTGTAATTATGTTTTGTGCAACCGGCCTACAACAGGTAGGGGTTTGTATTATTAATAGGCCTACAACACGATCGATGTTGTAAATAAAGTGGTTAAACTTTTTGTATGACCAGCTCTTTCAAACCGACAATCTCGACAGCCTGGGAAATTCTCGTCATCTCTCATCAACCCTTTCATTGCCCACGCCCAAGTCTAGAGCTCTCGCGAGCATCACCCTCAAGAAAACTATGTCGACCAATTATTGATAAAAGCATCCATATAAGTCATTATCTACAAGTAAGTTTATTATTGAATTGCAAAAAATATTTCATGCATGTGATAGGGTATTTCTACAAATATCAACACTTTTTTTGTTTCAGAACACTACTTCTCCAAAATCAAACAACTTACTTGATAGAGCTGGTAGACACAGTAGAGCTGGACACAATACCAAGTGCGAGTTATTCCATAGTATCGCCAACAATCAGAGTTATTCCAAGTGTGTTATCCATGTCAGCTGTTGAGCGAGAAGGGTGTGAGCATAACGGAGCGCGAGAGATTGCACCTCAGCCGACCGATCACTGACTGACTTGCAGCTCGGATCGGAGGTCGCCGCGCCGATCGAGGGCTTGTTGGTTGGGGTTCTGGGACAGCATCAGTTAGGGGGCGGGGGGCGGCTGCGACCTCGAGAAATGCGGGACAAACCGGTGTGGTGGAGAAAAGTGGTGATGAAGGAGTAAAGGAGAGGAGAGAAGGAGAAAAGGAGCGATGGGAAGGATAAAGGAGAGGTGGGAAGGAGGGTGGTCCGCAAGTAGCTCCAGCACACACGGGAATGATGTTGTATGTGAGTGGTCTCTACCACTAGAAAGATACCAGACCTCTCTATCCTTCGTCCTTCTGCAGTTTTATCAGTGACTCCTTCATCCCTCTCTCACTTACTATACCTCTTTCTTTTTCTCACTAACTTCATCTAATCTTTCTTCTTCTACTCTCTCTTCCTGTTTAATCCTTTCTCACATTCTTACATCTCACTCCATTACTGAATTATTCTCTATCTCTTTCCCCCTAGTATTTCTCTATTTTATTCTACTCTTTTCTCGATCTTTCTTCCATTCTCTCACTACCTTCCTCTCCATTACTCTCTATCAAAACCCATCTCCCTTCGAAACCCCTCAATCTATTTAAAATCTCATTCAAAATGTTAAATTATAGTTTTCAATTTCGGAGTGTGAAAATTTGTGAATTGTGATAAGTGCTTGAAGATCTTTTGAACATAACCTCTATTTTAAATTTTTCTATCAAAATTTGGGAAAAATATGTTGATTATTGTTGTTGTTATTATTTTATTATGGACTTTGATGTCTGTGTTTTTACCCTTTATTGTATAATTTCTCGAATAGATAATCTATATTAGATTCAGATTCAAATTCATTCACTTCATTTATATGGACTACAAAATATTACAGGCTCAATCCAATCTTATAGAAATTAATAGAATAAGATTAATTACACAGTTCTAATTATTTTATTCTATTTATTATTTATTTTATAATTTCTCGAATAAATAATCTATATTAGATTCAGATTCAAATTCCTTCACTTAATTATATAGACTACAAAATATTAAAGGCTCAATCCAATCTTATAGAAATTAATAGAATAAGATTAATTACATAGTTCGCTGTAGGTATGATGAACTTGCGAAATGAAACAGATATGGTAACGATTTAATATGCTGAGGTTTATATACTTTGTGTTGCATCTACATAAAAAGGCAGAGTTTACGCTTATAAATGTCCATTCCTGGAGAGGGATGTTCAAGGACATGGAGAGAATATGAATTTTACATAGAGAGAATGAAATTAACCAGTTATTCTCTCACTTGCATGTGTATTGCTCTCATACTCGGATACTCCCATTCGAACCATCTCTCATACTTTTCCCGATTCAATTTTTCTCTTACACTCTCTCAAACTATCATTCAATCACTATCTTACACTCTCTCAAACCCCCTGTCACTCCCACTCGCATAAGTGTGAATCGGTTTCAAGAGTGGAGGGGAAAAGCTTGCTTCCAAGAACGAGCGCATTTCCAAGTTGAAAAAATTCTTCAACGCAAAGTAATGGTCAAGTCATAATTCGATAACAGATTCGTATCACTCGCCTCAAGTAGGAGTCACACAAGTCGGATGATGATGATGATGATGCGGAACCTGAACGGTCCGCAATGATGATAATAATCGTCGACTCATCTAGTTGCAAAAAATTAAGCACTTGTCATGTGACTCGAGCCTCTTGAGTTAACTGTAAATTGAGTGAGAACCGCTTAGCTAGTTGGCTATTCACAACTTGCTCATGAATAATACATTTGGGACAACTTATTGAATATTTTACTTCAATAAGTTGTGAACTATTTGTCTATATCTTACCCGTATTACGATCCCTATTTACGATTACTATATAGGTACTTGAAACACTGGCAGCTGTGTTTCTTTTACTCTACTGCACTTCACCTGTTTCGTGAGCACGAGCCGCCAGTGACTTAACATTATTTATATGTCAAGCTTTTTATTTTACTTCATAGAGCTGATGTGAAGCATCTATTGTTTCTTTCTATCTTAACAAAATCATCAAGGCATAGCTGAATGACAACTCTAATTGACAACAACAGCTGTTGAAACGCACAATAAGGAGCAGACGAAACCGCCTAACTCTTTGGTGTCAGCTATGTATGGGATACATATTGCAGAAATAGGAGAACGTTCCTTACTCTAAATCATACTCCAAACTCATACTCTAATTGAAATTGATCTATTCTCCGACTTTCAGCACATAACACATTAAGTGGAGAATATAATGTATGCATTACTATAATAGTCGGAAGTTACATCAAATAGTGTGTAGGGCGTGTAGGCTATTTTAAGAGGCTCATGAGCTACACTCGAAGTGTTAGCTCCACAGTCAGAATGATGCTGTGGAGTGTGGATGGTCGTTTTTTCGTAAAACTGTTGAACTTGAGAGTGCATCATTGAAAGGACAAACTGATAAAAAATTCGGCGCTAGCGGAGAAAAGAGGTTAGGTCGAAGGGGAACAAAGCTGGTTTGTGATGAAAAAATAAAGGAAAATAAATGGGCGAGATGAAGCAAAACACGGCAGGGATCCGATAGAGCCTTCTCTTTCTCTTTCAGAGCCGATGATCGAGTAAAAGGCGGTCAGTTACCCAGTATCATTCAGGTGAAAGAAATAGGGATTGGCAATCGGCGAGAGAAAGAGGGTGAGTGAAAGGCTATGATAGGGTGAGTGAGAGAGAGTGGAAACTTGAGAGAGATCACTTGTTGCCGACTTCACTCACACTTGCACACGAAATCAAGTCCCAGTGACTGGTAGGGCAGGTTTGTATAAGCACTTGGAGGGTCTTGTTTTGTGCTTTAGTGGTTGCTGGTTGGTCAACGCAGACCGTTGACCTTCATTTTCTTCTTCATCCAGCAAGTCAGAGAAGTTCATAGAGAAGGACAGAAGGAAAGGGCTGCTGGAGACGGAGAGATGACTCGTATCTTCACTCTCCTACCTTATCTTATCAATTTTGTCAACTAACTTACGAATACAGTATTAATTCTGTCAAGTATCCCACAGTACCGTACTTGACTAATATTTTCCCAATAAAATCAATCATTTCTTACTTCTATAGTCTTGAAACTGATGGAAATTATTGGTTATTTCTTTTCAGGCTGTGCTTCCATTCTAGACGCTAAATAACTATTGCGAGCTGTAGGGAACTGCACATTACTATGCTCCTATCTATGTCAAAAACTAAATGAAAGCAAATAATGATAAATTTTTAGAAAAATTATCTTACGTTCTTGTATCTCTGAGGTACAGGATTATAGTGTTTTTATATCTCTATTGTTCAAACTTGTAGCAACTCGCATAACAGGTGAGTAGTTGATCTGGTCCCTGACTGAGACTGAGTTTATAATAATAAAGTATATGAACTATCAATTATTGTAGAGTATCCAGTTATTCAGTAGAAGCCTAGAGGCTACAGTAACAGCTATCCTGCGACAAATCGAATTCAAACGTTTCATTTTACTTTTGTTACTTTTCGATTTGTACTTTCCATCTACTGTAAGTATATAGGCCTACTTTGAAAAAATAGTTCCGTACAACGGTATGAGGTGATCAAAACTATGATTCCATGAATGGTGATCTAGTGATGCTTTTTACAATATTATTAATCAACCAAATCGAATAAAACCCGAATTAAATAAAGTTTAATTGAATTTTTATACTTTTATTTAACTAAATATATACTCCAGTTATTGTAAATATTTGTTGTTTACATTATCATTTAATACATCATCAGTAATATTATTATTTGAATACATGAAGGAATTTTTATTTAAAAAAAATAGAGATCCATGCTATGAATTCTTAGTGAAGCTCATGATTCTCTCAATGCCCATGAATTTCTTGTCGACGAATAAAATTTCTTGATTCATGATCAAGGTACAAGCTTAGCCCCGCCCAACCGTATAGAAGATTTAATACCGGCTCACAATGCAAAGGATGCTGTTATCTTGAATTTCTCAGTGGTTTCTTCCGAGCTACCCGCCTTTCCAACTTCCAATGCTCTCTGACAGTCGCACACTTCCTGCTAACCCACTTACCGAGAACAGTCTGTTCGAGCAAAGAAGACATTCTGACAAGCTGTAAAAATGACTCCAGCTCTATCAATATTGGTTAAAAATTTATGAATGTGGTCTTGAATTGTAAAGTAGAATGTTTATTCCAATTTAAAACCAAATTTACAATTTTTTAACCAATAATGACCGAGCTGGAGTCATTTTCCTTCTTGTCAGAATGCCTTCTTTGCTCGAACAGTCTATATACTTGAGCGCTCCTTCGACACCTGTGTGCTGATGAGTGACCTTTGCCGAGACATTCTCGGGTACCATGCTGCATATATACCAGAGTGGAACGTATGAAAATAGTCCAATGGAAACTTGAACAACATAGTCCCCCCTCACAATTAATTTTCATTTATAATCAGCTGAATTGGCAACGTTACATATCAGCCTCACTGAGCTACTTTCATGAGATACTAGAGGTAAGTTACTCGGTACTATTTCTAAGTCGTGGTATTTGTTGAATCGAATCAGTACCTAGCTACTGTCATTTTCTTTTTTACGGTGCTATATCATTATTGACTTCACAAATAACAGTAGGATAACACGACTCAACTAGTGAATATCCCTACTGCAATGAGGTCAATTACAGAAACAGTGATGAGATTATGACATTATAGAAATATGGAATAATAAGATAAAGATAGATTTTGCCTGAAACAGTGTCGTTATTTAGGTAATGAATACATTCCATTAGAATCAGTGTTCAGAATTTTAGAAATAATCATGATCTTCTTACTTGAAAAGTTTTCAATTTCAGAGAGACAGATTATTATAAGGCCTTTATTTATAGAGGAATAATATATTTTTAGATTTATTCATTTACGGATAATAGTACATTACGCCACAAGCCTGGGAAGGAAAAGTTTATGGTATGAGGATAGTTTCCCGGGCGAGGCTTGCCGAGCCTGGGAATAATTCCAAATACCGTAAAAAACTTCCTGGGTGAATTGTGTATAATTTTTTCAGTACACTTCAAATATATATTATCAATCTAATTTCATGAATTAACAAAACAAATAGGATTAATGAAATCTAAGAACAGCTAAGACCAGATAACTTACTATACTAGCTTAGCTTCGGCTGAGCTGAATCTGGACTAGGCTGAAGTGCTAAGTATTGAAATTTTGCATCACAAGTTTATTGATTTAATCAATTGGATATTTCTTAATAACTATCAGATTGTAGATTAACTACGGCCATTGTAGTTGCATTTTCTCTTGCTAGATGGCGCCAGCTGTCCACGCGTGGTAAGAGCTTGGGACAATGGTCCTCGCATGGAAAGAGGCTCTTACCGCT
This sequence comes from Sogatella furcifera, assembly GCA_017141385.1. NCBI lineage: Eukaryota > Metazoa > Arthropoda > Insecta > Hemiptera > Delphacidae > Sogatella > Sogatella furcifera. The sequence goes on along the minus strand of CM029551.1, from coordinate 9,309,618 downwards.
CGAGGACAACAGCTGATTGATTACGCATGTAAATGACGACTTCCTAGTCTACATAGGGACCGGTAAGGAGCTTCTTTCCGTGAAGTGTAGCGAAAAATTAAAAATAAATAAATATTTATAGATGTAATGATATTATGGATGAAATAATTATTATTACAAGTAAGCTACAAATTTCATGCCCATATTCAGGAATTTGCTTTCAGCATTTTTGATACTGTATGCTTTCTCTGCACTTATAATAATACATTTTCAGAAGCATATCCAGTGTTGGGTAAACTACTTTTCGCCACACTGCACAGAAAGCAGCTGTTTTCTGTGCACTAAAGAGATTCGAAACACGCCATTTACAGGCGGTTTTGCTACTAGCTCCGAAAGAGGTCTCTTTCTGTGCACTACACAGAAAGAGACTTGACTAACCTCTATCGGCCGGTCCACCCAGAGCCCTCTGTACCCGCGTTAGCATACCAGAGCATAGCTCCAGGCAGAGCTAGCACCACAGTTACGGAGGCGTGCCATTGGGACTCGCCTTGATTCCCCCTAGGGACGGAGGCGGAACGTGTGGACCCACCTTGATCCCCCTGAAACTAAGCCAGTTAATGACCATAGGACATTGCCTTGATTCCCCCTGTGGTTTACCACTGCCACCTCGCCCGGCCAGCGTCAACAGGAGATTGGCCTGGGGCTGGGGTGACCCTGGCTAGGCCAGGCTTCCAGCGCCCAGTTCCGGCGGTACGTGGGCTATTCCAGAGGTGCGTGTCCGAATCATTGTCACCCCTTTCACAAGCCCGGACGTTCCCCCTCAGCTGTCAAGAGGCTTGGAAAAAACGTCTTATCTCTTCTGACCCACACTCCAGCCTGGTGCAGGACAGTCATTCCTAGTGTCTACTCTCCCCAGGGAAAGAGGACAGAAGGAACCAGAGCACGCGTCTCAGAAAGAAGATGAAAACCCGTTCACTAGGTAAGAGAGGGGCTCCCGGACGGCCCCGCGATCAGCTCCGACTCTAACGCAGGACCGACCAAGGGAGCCGCCCACCATCTCACCGGACCGAAACTTCCGCTGGAGCCAATGCAGAGGAGCACGACAAGCCGCGTGGGTACAAGCCACGCAGCCATAAGGCAACCTACTGCACCAGCAACCCTAGAGACGGAGGCGGAAGGGCCGTAGAGGCGCACGACTCGCCTGTGAACCCCTCTAGGGGAACACAGAAAGAGACTGGTAGTTACCTATCCGGCCGCTAGATCGGGCGACAATGCACTGCTTTTCTGCTTTAGCCTACTTCAGTTCGAATCAGCGATCGCCGCAAACATTCTTATACAATATTTATTATTCTTATTCTCGCAGTGTGGCGAAAAGTATCGTACTCAACTCTCACAGAAAGGTGTTTACGGTATTTGGATAACATCGGGAAACTATCCTCATACCATAAACACCTACTTTCTGTGCTTGTAGTGTAATGTACTATTTCAAAAGTAGTTAGCTACAACTACAACTACTTTATTCAAAAATTTGCTAAACTACACTACAACTACTTTTTTTAAATAGCTAGCTACAATTACAACTACAACTACAAAAAAAAGTAACTAGCTACTTTTTCACGACTTCACAAAAAGTCATGATAGAATGTTCTTGTCGTGTGGCTTAGGCAAATAATGTCCAAAAGAACGCAAAAAACTATATGCGTAGGCTACACACTCACATACATTGATTGAGATTCATTTATATAATATCAATGTGAATATAGATCATACTATTGTAGAATACCTATATATAATTATATGCACCTCAATGTAATGACTAATGGAGAAATATGGAGCTGCAAAATCATTCTATTTCAACGTTTTCATACCATACCAATTATAACGTAATCATACCAATTCACAAATCAGGAACAAACAAAAAACTTACTTGAAAATTACAGACCTATTCCCCTCTTAGCTTCAGTTTCTTAAATTATTGAAAAGTGTGTCATTTTAGAGGTACAATTGATGGAATATTTTGCAAATAACTATATTCTAGCTTATTCTAGATTATTATTACATAAATAATTATGGGCCACCAGCCCACCAGACCACTGGTGGCCGAGGTCGGCTGGTGGCATCGATTTATCGATCATTGTACTATTGATTATATGAGTTGATGTATACCAAAAGTAGCGTGAAAAGCAGCGTGATTTACGCTACATACTACTCTTGAAATGTAGCGCGCTACTATATTTCTACTATTTTTAAAAAGTAGCGCGCTACTCCCCAACACTGGCTTTTGGTAATACTAGAGATTCTAGGAATGTAAAAATTATGGTTTTGAAAAGCCTATTTCATTCTTATTGGGAAATAATTGTAACCACTACACTGTTTAATAGAAATAAAAATCATTTATAGTTTACTTAGTTCAATTACATTTGATAAAGCCTCTTGAGATGGCAAAACATAGTGTAGGCCTATTCTAATAAAAATATTCTCTATATTGCTTCTTATTCTAATAAAATATATAATAAAAAGGTTACTGTGACTTATATTATTATACATACATCAGTAGCAGCCCTCAACAACAAATTGAACAGCCAAAAGATACTAGAGTAGCCTATATATTATACAAGAGTATAATACTCTACTACGTTATACTTATTTTCTCTTAGGGCTACTACTATACTGTATTCATTAAAATTCTAAAATAATTAAAACCAAAGTACCCTTTTTTAAAATATTTTTATTTTACACAAAATGTTTCGGTGTTCTAGAGCCATTTTCAAGTATAAATAAAAATAATAATATTTTAAAAAGGGTACTTTGATTTTAATTATTGTATTTTAAAGTCTTAATATTGTTACAGTATTAATCCACGGAGATTAAAATCGCATCTAGTTTGCAAATCTGAGAGAATCAATGTACCGTATAAGAAATACATGGATTAGAAAATTAAAATTAAAATAAGAAAAATTGTGACTTTTATTTCCATTTATCATATTTATTGTTTATTCTGAATACTTTCCAGCAAGGTAATTAGAATAGAATTCTATTCTAATTACCTTACTTTTCAGTACATTTTCTATTCACGGCAATTCATTCCTTGGATAATATTCATTAACAGTTGATGGGTATAGGTTATGGACTAGATAATAAGTTATGGGCTTCAATATATAATATGAACTAATCGACTAGTTACCGGATATAAGATTTTTGTATTAATGATGGCTATGTTTGAATAAAATAAGGTCTTTGTAATCACAGAAAAAAACTCTGCTATGATAAGAGTGTTATTATTTTTCCTCTCCTATTCCTATACCTTAGGATAAGTAATCATGGTAATAGTCAATTAATCGTCTTCAGATACAACCAATATCTCAGTGCTGGAGAAATTTGAATTCAAATCCTATAGAATAGAGGCTTTTTTATTTATCAGAAGTGTTGCTTTTGTTCATCACTTTTTCGGGAAACTAATTGAAATTTAACACCTCTCATCTTTAATGATCTTCAAGGATTATACAATATATATAATATATTTTAACTGATACGACTTGGAATTTTGCGAATTTATTAAATTTGAATATCATTGTTTATAGTTTCGGTCCCGGCTGCCTAAAAACAGTCGTGTCAGAGGCCCTGAAATTGATCAGGAGCGACCTGAAAACTCTGACACCAGACCTTGAGCCAGCCAGGTTACACGAATATTATTATTATTACTATTATAGTTTCTTCATGTTATATTCTTAAAAACTGAAACGTGATTCTGTATTCTAACCATTTCATTCCATCACATAATTATAGCTATATATATCTTATCTATGCTAGTATCACTCCCTGAAAAAATATACCAGTTACAGGGAAGTTATTAAATCTAATATTAATGATTTATAATTAGATTTCAAAATAATTTATTATGTCCCATCATGTTCATCAATATGAATTCTCCTTTCAGAGTACTTTCAACGTTTCATGCACGCGGGTTTCAGCCTCTCAGTATAGGCGATGAAAAAACGCAATATATTACTTTCAAATGCATTACCGGTATCGTAAAATGAGCGATTTTTATGAAAAAAGTAATTATTGAAATATACGGTAACTCTTATAATTTTATAATGTTTAGTTATCTCCAATGTATTCAGAAACTATGCTGATTTTCATTCTACCATGAAACCAGAACGCATGTATTAAATGCAAGAGGAAATGAATAGATGAATAGGCTAAATCAAAGCAGTGCAAATAATTCAATAATAAACAAACAACAATGAATAACAACAAGCAAAAAAAAACAATAACTAATAATAATATAAATTGAATGAATACTACTAATATTTGAAAATTATCATGAAATGAATATGATCGATCAGTAACTCAATGAATTATTTTGAATGTCTCATTACGGTACCATTAGATTACAATAATTACTATTACAAAACTCACTACTATTAGGCCTATACCATGCAAGCTCGAAGAAGTACGGTAGACTATATTCAATGTGGTAGGCCCTATAGAGTAAGTTACTCTTAATCGTAATGAATCTCGTCGTCGCCCTTTTCGTTCAATAGTTGAAGAATTGTATCTTTCAAGTTTACCATTGCACGCGACTGGAGATTTGATCTATAATACTGAAAAATAACCAAATTATTCCAATATTTCCTCCAGAACGATTAAATAATAATAGCCTATAAATGGGCCTAATATCAAGCTACTATACTACTATCACAATGAGATTTTATTAAAAATATTTTAATTGATTTTCTCAATAATTGTCTTTATAGAATTGAAAATCAATTCTAGGAATTTTACAAATGGGTTGAATGAATATTGTTGAATTCAATTCATTAGTGAATTCAAACATGATTCATCCAATGCTGTGATTTATATCATTGATTGGAAGTTTTACAAAATTTTAAACTTAATTGTAAAAAAAGTCTGTCAAGCAATTTTTGTGACTCCAAGCATGACAAAGTTTTCAATACGGCACCGTGTTGAATATTCTGATCGATTTTATCTAGATATTTTCTGACAACTATAATTATTAACAGTTATTTCTTCAGATATAAAAATTGATTTTTCTTTAAACGTTCACCCATTCTAACAATAAGCAATGAAGAGATAAGTTATACAATTCCTCAATAAATTATATCAATTTATAAAAAATTTTAATATATATGTAAGTTATATGTCACATTCAAAGCAAATAATGCAAGCATTATTTAATAATTTTATAAGCTCAGCTTTCTGTGCTCCAAGTATCACTAAAAAATAAGCTCAAATAATTTGAAATAATAGATTAAATTTAAAAATACCTTGTTGAAAACCACAGTTGGAACAAACTCCTTCACTTCTTGATATTTCGATAATTCTCTCATGTCTTTAAGTATTTCATTACCATTTTCAACGGCACATTTGAGTAATTTACTTGTATCAATCCTTCCTCCAAGAGTACACTAGGTAATACAAAAATTAATATTCCGGTTAAATTGAATATTTTGCTTATACAGTGAAATACTAATACACAATTTTATCCATCTTGCATTAGATGATTGTTCAATTCCAAAATACATACTTACAGTCGATGCATAACTTATATTAGGAGACCCTCTTTGGGAGCCCCACAGGGACCTCCAAAGCTCGGGTTCCTCAGGACATCACCTCGGTTGTCCCAGATTATTGTAGCCACGCCGCACTAGGATGTAAGCAAATACTCGATGAAAAAAATTCGAAATTCTCTATATTCAAATAACATATTATTTAATTGCTTGAGGACGAATAATACGTATATATGACAAGAAATAATTCCTTCACTAAAATTATATTTACACAATCCAACTTACTTTATTATCTACTTGATCATTGGATGATAAATTGATATTAAATACATCATAATCAGAGCATTTGTTTCCGATATTTTTTTCAGTAGGTACCTATAGGTGGCCTATTTCATAGGTACCGGTATGTGTTCTATGTTTCCTAAGAATAAAATAATAAATTAAGGTATAAAGTTAATTATAACTAATTCATGGTATTTTGTTCAGGCCTCTACATTGCATTTGTAATCAAATACTTAAATATTAAAAAACTTTCGTTGAAAAGTTGCTTAATAGCACAAATAACAGCGAGATTCACTCTAAATATCGTTACTAGTAATGAGAAAAATTGTGGTCGAGTTAATGTACTGTAGCAATAAAACATTTAGATTATACCTAATACAATATAACTCAGGCCTACTTGACACGCTAATACGTCGTGATTCAATATAATGATAATATTATAATATATATTATAACCGTATAATTTTAAAAATCGATATCAAACATCCGCAAGTATTAGAATTTCCCGCAATTTTTTATGGTGATTGAGATCATTTTTATAGTACCTAACTCACAAAATTAAAATTAAAGGGTGATAATATTCCGTTCCTTGCATTCAAAGTCTTCAAAGAATTAGTAATAATACATGTTTATTAACTTATTCCTTACTCATGAGATAATTCTGATTGAATCTGGTTCAGCTTTGAAACAGATAGGACTTTACTAAAGAAACTTTTAATAATCAATCATTATTATTGATGAGATTCTGTCGTGTGTTGAATATCTTCTTCTCTACGCAATAGTTTTATTCATTGTGAGGATATAAAAAATTCCAAATCAATATTTAAAAGTGACCCACCTCTTTAAAAAGACACCGATACTGATTATCGCAGGTCGCCATCATACAAACCATGAAATCCAGTGAATCTATGTAATTCAAATTACGTCTTGCGCATCCATGAATTTTATTCAAAAAGCATTCATCAACTCCATGTTGGCAACTAAATATTTCACCTCCGATCTGTAATAATAAGAGGAGTTTGAAATCGAAATTCTTTTCTAAGACGAAAGCTGAAAATTGATTCTTTATGATATAGAAAATTTCTCATTTTTTAAAACAGTATTTATTTCTATTTCTGTAATATTTTATTCCTATCTCAAATATTTTTCTGTATATTTTGAAGATTTCACAACACAGCCAAAATTACCGGTGATTGAGAACCAGAAAAATTATTTGTACTTACTCTTATAAAATATCATTTCATAAATATTTTCTAATTGAATTTTTTTCGTTGTAAATAATTATTTCAAACCATATATCATATGAAATTTGATCAGTATTGAGAATAGGCTTTAGATTTGTACATTGATAACACTCTGTGATAGCAAATACAGTACGATTCATATTATTACAGTGTGTCTATTCATCTACATAGGTACCTAGTTTATGGTCAATTCCACCAGATAATTTGTCTAGTGATATTAATAAATGAAATAGCCTACTAATACATTGGTAGCAGCCTTGAAATTCAATTTAATTAAATTTGAAAATTTTTCAGTAGACCAATAGTGTAAATTCACTCTGTTCCTTCAATTAGACATTCTTATGATTATTTATTCATGAAAAATAATTATCAATTTAATATCTTATTTGTTTTTTTATATCTTGTAGCAAGGGTTTCTATATATTATAGTTATTATTGTTCATGTGTAAGTATAGAGGAGCATTTACGGTTATCGTGTTCTTCATAAATGTTTAATAAACATAAATTGATAACCAATTCAGAAAAAAAATAAAGAAAGGATGTTATCATTGATCGCCAAAGCTTATTCTTGAGAATGTTTTTGTTATAAAAATGATTGAGGTGAGGTACGATAATAAGTTATTGAAACTCGAAGTTACAAATTTGCATCAGCTTCCTTAGAAGTAGAATTATTGTGGCGATTAAAGATTAACATAACATCAATTCAATTAATTATATGTAGGCCTACCTATTAGAATAATTGAAGCTAGCTACATTAATCTTCAATTCAATTTATTTATTATTATGAAAGAAATGTAATTCTATGAATTCATTATTTGAACGATTTTCTTACCAGTTCTGTCTTCCCATACGGAACAAGATCAAAATGCACTTTTTTCATTATCTCTTCATCCTGCAGTAGCTTTGGCAATTGTTGGAAAAGTCTGACGCAGTCTTCACACAATGCTTCATAGAAGATTGAAATGATTAAAGGCTGTAAAAATTACAATTCGTGTTGGAAATAAAATTTATATCATTAAATGAAATTCATTATTGAGTTTTACCAATATTCTAGCTAGGGTAGCCGGTAGCCTATTATTAAAACAATACAAATATTATTATTACGGTAAGTTACCTTATTAACTTCTATAAATATGTGATGAGCTATAAATGAAACTTCTCATAGAGTGTTTCTGGTATAGACCGACAAACTTTGTGAGGTGTTTCCTCACATCAGAATAAATAAAAAGGTTTTCGTGAACATGGTTCATGAAATGCTTTATTATAGTTACCGTACCGAGTTTTAGGCCTACTAAGATTTCACATTTTCTTCAATTTTCCATTTAATAATATTGTGGCCGCCTCATATAATGATACTTCAATTATTCTTATGTAAAATCACCTGAGAAAAATCTGTTGGAACCAGTAAGTTTGTAACTTTGACTATTGAGATGATTAAAAAAATGCTGGAAAAACTAAATCATTCATCAACTTTTAAAGTGATGGAATATGATATACGGTATACGGTAACTTGATGTTGACTGTTATTCTTATCAGTAACATTATGGAAGCTTTTTATACAATAAAATTTTTATTGAAAAAAAACTTTACTATAATCTTTGTCGCACCTAAATCCCACAGTACGGTATTTAAAAGGAGTCAAATAGTAATATTTCCAAAAAAGCTTCGACTGTCCCACTATACGCACGTAAGAGTATTGATCTTAGTATTCTCATGAAGCCACCACAAAATTATAAAATAAAAACTAAAATAAGATGTGAAATCTTCCCATGTTCACTGAATTTTTCTATTTCAATGTAAGGAAATTTTCTGTCTATTTCAGAAACACTCTGTAAGTTATATCTTGATAAAATGAAGAGTCTAGATGTATAGGTGTTTAATACTAATATTATATCAATGATAACTTATTGGCACCTACATCATTTGATTACAATAATACGAGTTGGTTTCAAAATATGAAAATAGACTTGATGATTTTCAAGCAAACAAGTTATTATTTTCAACGCAAGCAGCTATATTTCAAGTGGCCTCGATCAGCATGAGGTTGAAGTAAAAAATAATTATTGCATTGAATTGTAGCCTATAATTAAATTTGCTCTCATTTTATTTTCAGCAACAAACTCATGGGAATCTTGGATTTTGACTTACTGAGGAATGTACCTATTTATAATTTCAATAGTATCGACAATTTTACAAATAAATTAAATCTATAAGTTAAAATGAAGTTAGTATACCGTAATAAATTCAGCTTCAAATACGGTATCTTTATAAGTTATTTATTGCATTGGAATTCACTTCATATATTTATGTGCTCCAGGAATGACTGGCAAGCTATCATACATAATATAGGTAATCGAGAAATGGCGCAAACAATATAAAATTGACATTGATAATAAGATAAAATTATTATCGTATTTGAAACTTACTTCAGCAGCTTCGTAGCAAGGCAAGTGGCATAGAAGCAGAAGTGGGGAGAAAATGATAGCACTTTTTATAATTTCCATTGACACAATTTTCATGATCCCTGACAAAATACAATTCTGTAGCCTACACTTTGAAAAGCAAATATTGATTGATACTTTACAAGCATCTCACATTCAATGCGATCTGTGTTTTTTGAGCTTCGGCAGATCTCATTATATATTTTTCTTATGCATGAGCACAAATCTAGAAATATTCAACAAAACAAGCCTATTTTAAATATTCAATATAATGATTATTAACTCCAATATGTATGGAGGAGTAGACGTCAAGATGAAAAGTTTCCAAATCAATGTATATATTTTTATTTCCACACAAAAGTCTTTCAACAATGCTATTACCTGTTGGTATCTCGTATTTTCACTCATATAATACTCTCTTGCTGGCAATAACGTAAATATATTTTATTTTTTAAATTTTAGGAAGAGCATTAAAGATGGATGCATTACAACAGTGATTTCCTAGGGTTTCCCATGCTGGGAAAACCAAACACGGCATGACCCACAATCCGTACCAGGAAAATTTGGATTCATCGAACAATGTAATTCCTTCTAATAAGAATTATTGGACACATCCTAAGTTTCTATCAACCTTTTCAAATGAATTAGCCTTTCTTAACAAGTAGAGAGGAGCAAGAGCTTTTTTCAGAACACATATTTTTGATCTGTTACATTCAGAGCATTATTTGTTGGATTACAAAAACATGGAAGGATTATGACGGGAATGATAGTTTGTCTTCAATAATTTTTTATGACAGTGAGATAAAAAATATATGGAAGCTCTTCTATATGTGAAATTGAAAAAGCTTGCAAGCTTTCCAATAAGCATGGAGAATGCTTAAAGGGTGGTTGAACTGCATGAAGTGAGAATATTTATTATTAATTTATATTTTTAAGAAAATAGCTTAGTTCCTCTAAAACCTTTATTGTACAAAATTTTCAATCAGTCAATCAATTATTATAGTGTTAAAAAAATTTTGAGGATTGAAACACATAAAAGAAATCTGTATTATGGATTAATTAAAAAAAAGGGTTTTCAACGGTATTTTGTACTCAAAATTTCTCCGGTAGTGGGCCCGGACTCCCCTTTTGATGGGGGGGGGGGAGGAGGTCCCCCAACCCTTTGATCCAGGCTCAATAATTCTCCTGGATCCACTCCAGGAAGAATGCGTTCCATATTTTATGATATAGGAGTCATTATCGTTTTCTCCACGCCCTAAATTTAATATAGGTTAAAGATTTTCAAATAGAAGTGATTTTTTCAACAATTTATTCTTGAAATTCGGATATTCTATTCTTAAAATTCAAAGAAGCTAGCATATAGGCTACTCTCAGTGTTGGGGAGTAGCGCGCTACTGTAGTGCGTTACTTTTTTTAGTTTGTAGTGTAACGAAGCTACTTTTTAAAAATAGTATAAATATAGTAGCGCGCTACATTTCAAGAGTAGTATGTAGTGTGTAAATCACACTACTTTTCATGCTACTTTTGGAATACATCAACTCATTGTAATTGATAGTACAATGATCGATAAATTGATGCCACATGTCGACCACAGCCACCAGTGGTCTGGTTGCCCGCATAATTATTTAATAATCATAATTCATAATAATCTAGAATAAGCTAGAATATAGTTATTTGCAAAATATTCCATCAATTTATTGTACCTCTAAAATGACACACTTTTCAATAATTTGAGAAACAGAAGCTAAGAGGGAAATAGGTCCGTAATTTTCCCTAATAGAATGATTTTATAGGTCCATATTTCTCTATTACATTAAAAGGTGCATATAATTAAAATTATCATACATTCTACAATAGTGTTTCCTTAATCTCAGTAGGGCTACTTTTATCACGGTTTTTTATTTTAAATAATAATTATCAAAGTACCCTTTTTGAATTATTTTTTAATGCAGAAAAAAATAATTCAAAAAGGGTACTTTGATCATAATTATTTAAAATAAAAAACAATTCTACAATAGTATGGTCTATATTCACATTGATATTATACAGAGTTTTTCAGAAGTAGTGTCGAGCATTTTAGGGTACGGTAGGCCCTATTGTTCCTTAGTAGAAAACATACCTAAATATCATTTTAAAAATGTCTGAAAGTCCTCAATTACTCACACAGCCGCCATTTTTGTTTTCTCATTTTCATCTAATCTTTCAATTTTATAATTCTGTAGCGGCCTTGAGAGGGTACTATAGTGATCAATCACTATATAAAATCAACCGAGAAATCGAATAAAACCAGTTAGAAGTTCGTAACTTTGATGGTTATTGAGATAATTAGAAAAATAAGCTGAAAAATTGCATTTTACAACTTTAAAGGGATAGAAATAGGATATTTAATTGTTGACTAGGATTTTCGGTTATTTTATATTGTAGGAAATTCAATTCTGAATAAAAAATAATCAGTAGCATTTCTGTCTAAAACGCACCCAAACCTCACAAATCAGGATTTAAAGAATACAAAACAGACAAAAAGAGCAGGTATGAAAAAGATTGCTGTTTTGGCTTCTTTAAATCCTGATTTGTGAGATTTGGATGAGTTTTAGACGAAAATGTTACTGCACATTTTTCCTTCAGAATTGAATTTCCTACAATATAAAATAATCGAAAATACTAGTCAACAATCTATCCCTTTTAAAGTTGTAAAATGTAGTTTTCAGCTTATTTTTCTAATTATCTCAATAACCATCAAAGTTACGAACTTCTAACTGGTTTTATTGGATTTCTCGGCTTTGTCTCGGCCAGTGTTGGTTCGGAGACTGTGAGTTCTGATTGAGAATTTATGGCTTTTGGGCCGGTATTGGCTGGGATGGAGCCGTTTTCCCATTGTGCCGGGGTGTCTTCTTGGCTTGGACGGGCTGTATAGTAGAGTGAATTTGAAACTGGCAACCAGCTGGTAGGCCTAGGCCCTTCATGGGCTGTTGAGCCAGACATACATACATACACACACGAAAAAAACATTCTATCATGACTTTTTGTAAAGTAGCGGAAAAGTAGGGAAAAAGTAGCTAGCTACTTTTTTTGTAGTTGTAGTTGTAGCTAGCTACTTTTTTAAAAAAGTATTTGTAGTGTAGTTTAGCTACTTTTTGAATAAAGTAGTTGTAGTTGTAGCTAACTATACTTTTAAAAAGTAGTTTATCCAACACTGGCTACTCTACTGTACACTCATCAGCGTTTAATATTTTGGTCAAAAAAATTGAGGAATACAACATAAAAATTATAATTATAATATTAATAAATATAAATTTTTTAAACTTTTAAAATTTTAAACTTTTTAAATTTACACTTTTTTCAATAAATCCAAGTCTGCTCCTCCAGTGCTTAGCTTCGCTGGAAGTTTTATTGGGCAGCTGAAGTTGGCTGAAAATCAGTCCACTGCGCTCGCTATGTGAGTTTTATGAACTAATCCTGGACCTTCACTTTATGTTTATGACAGAGGTACCGAAAATTAGAACAAAAATTTCAATGTTTATTTGTGATTGAATGAATAAGAAAATCAGAAAGGAAGAATAAAACGCTAATACAAAGAAATTTTTAATATTTGAATATATTATTTTTTCTTACAAGAAGTACACTTTTTCAACACCCAGCACGCTGCCCGCGTTGCTTCAGCTGCCCAATTAAGTTTTTGCGTATCCGGAAAAAGATACGAAGATCCTACGTAATCGTAAAGAATATAAAATCATGGAATGAAAATAAATTCATATATTATTTGATCATTCATGCTCATTGTGGGAATTATTATTATAAATCGGATACTTAAACCCTCCTACTCCACAATTTTACGGATTTTACCGAAAAAATCGTGTGTTCACTCTGTTCACAGATATGATACGCAGCATGCCATTCTGTATCAATGGTTGATTTAGTAGGGAACAATGAAATAAATTTAAAGAAACGTTTACTACAAGACAATCCCTATTGAGAAAATTCAATGAAATTTTAAAGCGACAAGGAATGATTCTTCTACTTGAAACGTAATATAATAATTTCATTTAATGAGAGTAATTAAAAAATGAGGCAACGAGTCATTCATTTCCCCGTATCAGAGGAGTGTCTCCAGATTATGTATGCGCGTGTGTGTGTTGCTGTGTACCCTAGTCGAGCAGTGTGGTAGGAGTTTCTGGCTGTGATTTGTGTGGGCAAGATGGCTTTGGTTTGATGAGAGAATGCAAAGTTTTTGTGTTTTGTAATCTGTTTTATAGTGTTTCTTTTTATTATTTGCTCATTTTCAATGATATTCAATACACACAACTAGTTGTGTCAAAATGGACACTGAAAGAAAAATCAAAAACCAATTTGATAACATTGACGCCAGCAATGCTTGGCCGCTTGTAATCCAGGTATGAATACAAAGAATTATTAGTCATTGAGCTTTATAAAGGTTTTACATCATCACAGTATAGGATTTCGTTTTACAGTCCCTTAATATAATAAACTTGTGTGTCTCCTAAAAAATCGTACTTTTTATAACGTATGTCGAGCACCTGATGTATCTAACCTTACTTTATTTTAAGTTGGATTTTATTATTATTGTAAATCATCATAGGCCTAGTATGCTATATTTTCCTTATTAACAACCTTGTGTATTTCGGATAGGAGCCTTTTTCCTAATAGGAGTTTTAGCCTAACCTTTTTCATTTCAGCTGAATAAATAGGCATGTCCACTAAGTTCTTGAGTTATACCGATTAATTTGAAGAATTTGCTTATGAGGAAGTAGAAATAGGCCTAAGTAGCTTACTCATTCAATGAAACACCCTGAAAACTAGATTTGAATTTCATTCAATTTAACTCATACTTGAGTAAATCCACATCTGTATACTTGAAACGTCCTAAGACACCTAATTTATTTTGCTTTCAGTTAATTCTCCACCCAGTAGGTTAATTGCATGTTTTTAATTTCTATTAGTTTTTAATTTTCTAATTTCTATAAAGCTTGAGAACCACGTATGACACAGAACCTCAGCAAATGCAATACTTTGTTTTCGTTTCTAACTTCATGATTATAAAAATTTATAGAATTATTACGCTAGCCAACTTAAGGACGAGAATTCATCAAAAATGTGTATGGCTCTCACTTTTTAACTTTGAATCTGAATGTAATGCCACGCTGCTATGAATGATACCAACCGGTTTATACATTTGTATTTTGTACCCCCTAGTTATGCTAGAAAAATAATTTATTAATATCTCAATAATTTTTCCCACGACCAAACGTACCCTATATCAGATAGTGGTACCACCAACTCATTTTGTTTGCCCCTTTTCATCCCAACTGCCGTAAGAAATGTCTGAACGCTCAATCCAAGACAGTGCAATCCCGCCTAGATGGATTGACAATGAGTGATTTAGTCCCTTCCTGAATGCTACTACACGGAATTTTTCTCTTGAAGAAGTAGGTTGGGCGGTTATGTGAAGGACCACCCCAGACGAAATTCCATACTGCACTTGCTTGCCCGGCAAATTCGTGTTTGAAATATCATAACTTATCCGTTAGCCCTATAGTCTAGTGCGGGAGATCCGTTTAGAATTAGACGCGTGTATAATCTATTACATTGGTACATATTTGGAAGTATTAAAACTATTACCAATGAATTATTCATCTTAATTCATAAATTAAATGAAAAATTAAATACCCTTTTTAAAAAACTTGAGAATTTTTATTCCACAGACAATATTAGGCCTAAATATATTAATGAAATAATATTATTTTATTCACATTGATAATGGGCTGAGTCCCGATACATGTCTGTAGAATAATAATTCCAAATTTTCTTAAAAAAGGTATTTGATTTTTCATTTAATTTATCAATTATTTTAAATAGCCCTAAGTTTAAAGTTTAATTTTCATTTTAATTCCTATATTTGAAAGCTGATGTTTCAATCTCAAAGCTGATGTTTCAGTCAAATAAGTTATTGATTATTTATTTTTCATTCTATCACAGGAAATAAAGAAAGAGTGTTCCAAACATGACTACACGGTGTCGGAAGCCAAAAAAATGGAAAACAAATTCCTCAACAGGTATCGAGATGTAATACCTTACGATCACACTAGAATTGTATTATCGAAAGGCGGCTGCGACTACATAAATGCCAGTCTTGTCAAGGTAGGCCTATTGTTTGCAAATATGTTATTCAAAGTGAATATTATCTTATTTCTTGAAATTTAGTCCTATCACTTCATTATTGTACATGGTTATTTCATTCCTGAACATATTTCAGTAAATAGTTATTTTAATTCGAGTTCATAACTTATATCGAGGCCTAGATGACGTTTCATCAATATTTGCTGTCTTAGTAGGACAATTTAGCGCATTCAGCAAAAAAGAAAAAAATGCTAGAACAGAAGTCAACTGACGAGTCATCTCCTAAAAGTATGCACTCATTGCAACCAAATTATTGGAATTGACGCTATTAATCAATTCAAAAACTATGAAGATAGCGTTAAGATTTCCCTATAAAAAAAGTTTGAAAATGAATAATACCATTGACTATGACTTTCAATCTGAATAGCAGATTTTGTTTGCATTTTATATTCAACCAGGATGTCTCCCATATCATTTTCACTAGCCTAAGTATAATCTTTTTTGCTGTTTTTTTTTCTTGAAAACCCCATTTATAAATATTGTATCAATGATGAACTCTGAATTAGAATATTGCCCACGTGAGTTCAAAATGTGTATTATGTGGACCACTATTGCATATCTATCAATTGGGACTATTATTATATATTGTAACTGTGATTACATGAGTGATTACTGATGGTAAGAATTACCTCACTTACAATGTAAGGTAGGCTTACATATTTTCTCATTCCAACTTTAGTTATTTCATACTTGAAAAGAGACTTGGGCCTATATGTTCATAGAATAGTCAGGGAATAGCCTTTATGAGGCGGTTAGGTGTACGATTTTCTGTTATTATAATCGGGTAGGGAAACACACATTTGAAAATAATTTGATTTTGTTTTGAAATTGAGTTAATTTCTTTTTCGTTTCGTTCAATTTAAATTTGAATTTATGTGTATTTTCAGGTTGAAAAAGCTGAAAGACATTATATTCTTACCCAAGGACCACTGCCCTTCACCACAAGTCATTTTTGGCTGATGGTCTGGGAACAAAATTGCAAAGCAGTCATTATGTTGAACAAAGTTGTAGAAAAAAATATGGTGAGCTATTGCTTGACGTCTTTTTAGAATACTTCATTTACTTATTTTTTTTTCAGAAATTTATTATTCAGTATCGTCTATATTTCTTAGCATTGTTACATAATATTGTGCTAGATTTTGCATATACTGTAATAGCCTTTTCAAATATTTAGTTGAATAATCAATCACCTGTCAAATAAGAGGAACTTAGTAACATGATATGAAGTGAAAATAAATGAAAAATAGAGATTTTTTCAAACCATAAAATGTGAAGTAATTATGATGTTTAACCTTATTAAAAGAGGAAATTATAACCACTTGAAGTGATGGATCTCAAGTGGCAGCAATAAATAGTATATAATGAATTTGATATGTTCAAATTGTAAAATGTTTCCAAAAAATTGATCTTCAATAGATTGACGTACTAGTAAAGGTTTGATGAATATTTTAACGTGTCAAGGGTACGATTCCCAAGCGGCAGCTCGAGCTGGCCGGCTCTAAATGCGCTGCTCGAGCCATCACAACTCTATCCACATAACTATATTACAAATTTTTACTTTGTTTTAGGGCTACTGATGTATAATAAATCAATAAATAGTGAAATTTAATTGAAAATGACTTGAGAAGGGTGAATTTCACTATTTAATGATTTATTATACATTAGTAGCCCTAATAACAACGTAAAAATTTGTAATATAGTTATGTGAATAGAGAGTTTTGATGGCTAGAGCAGTGCAGCTCGAGAATCGTACCTTTAGTGTAAATGTATTGATTGGAATAAGAAATTTTTGAAGCCATTAATATTAATCTTGATTTTCGACTGTTTTCAGATCAAATGTCATCAATACTGGCCAGTAGGATCAAAAAACGGTGGTGACGATGATATGATACTATCAGATGTAGGACTCGAAGTTGAGTTGATAACGGAAACAGATTGCTCATATTACATAACCAGGAAATTGAGGTATTCTACATAATTTTTATTCTTAATTTTTAGTTGGATGTAAATTACATAAATATTTCCTCATACTTTCCTATGACACTTTTTTACTGTGTCTTAATAATTCAAGGCGACGCTGAGAATGTATTATTTCCATTTTCAAATGTACATCCATTGCAATACACTTTTTGTTGAATGATGAGCTGATACTTATCTTATTTATTGACAGACGAGCTTTCAATTATATGGCAGCTATCGACAATATTCATTAATCATAACTATTGAACAAGATTGCCTCATCAAAGCTGCATGAATTTTGAAACTCAAGATTCAGAATATGTTAATTGCATGGTCTATTACAGTCCAATTTCTTTTTTGATTTACATATGCTACATCAATTTCTATTTTGACATTTTTATGCTGTTGTGAGCTTTAGAATATTTATTTATCCATTGATATAATGACAAGGATACATTGGCCCCATTGGGAAGAAAGAACAGGCATAGCCCATGATATTTCTACCACAATTTTCGTTGAAATATAGTCCAAAATTTTAGGTTATGAGTTCAAATTTCTATTTCAGCCAAAGATTTCCAATTGAAAAAAAAATGAAATTGTCAATTTTGAATCTTGAAATGTTAATATAAACTCTTTGCTGTCATATTATTTTGTGAAACTTGTGTGTCCACGACTTAATATTTCAATTTGATACAATCAAGAAGATCTCATCAAGATATATAGTACATTGATACATCTGTATCAATATAAATATAAGACTAGTAATAAGTAGACAACAAATAAAATAATACTGTATGATATTTTTTCTCTGTTGAGTGTTTGGCCTGTATGTCAAGCTGAGATACTCTTGATTATTTTTAGCTTGTATAATATAAACAGAATCTCGGATACTGGAGTGATGGAACCCCTCAAAAACCCATTGAAAAATCACGTAAAAACCAAGTTAGGTCTTTGAATAGGGACATCAAACAATTGGAAATTGAATAAGATAATCCTGTTGGAAATCTATATAGTTCTCATGTTCATTCTCCGTGATGTGATGGTCAAATACTAGTAAAATTCATAGGCTGCACTGATATTATCATATTTGCAAAGAGAATAAAGAGCAATGTATTTTCTTGTTGCAGACTGACAGATGTAGAGTCGAACGACAGCCGGGAAATTTTGCACTTTCAGTACACCACGTGGCCGGACCACGGCATACCGCAAAGTCCGACCGCGTTCCTGCACTTCCTCGGCGACATCCGCAAGAGCGGCGCCCTCGGCTCGGACGTCGGTCCGGCTGTCGTGCACTGTTCGGCTGGCATCGGACGATCCGGCTCCTTCTGTTTGGTCGACTCCTGTTTGGTCATCATCAAGGACAAACTGCAGGCGGATGACGTCACAATCCGTGATATCCTGGTGGAGATGCGCAAGTATCGCATGGGCCTGGTACAGACTGCCGAACAGCTCAGGTTCTGCTACCTGGCCATCATGCAGGGGCTTACCGACAATTTCGAGGATGTGAGTATTGGGTTTGTTTATTTATTTCAGGCCCGCTTTTCCCGATGCGACTTTAGCAAAGTTACCCATGAAAATAACTCATTCTATACTAATAAAATACAATCAGCTGTTATTTAACCCGTAGCTTTGTTTGAGCTGAATGGGGGAAAACGGGTCTCAGATGTACAGATGCTCACAGATATCAACAGTTGGCAATAGCAGTTGGTGATATTGAATTGATGTCATATAAGATAAATGTAATGTGTTTCAATTAGATCAATCTTATGAAATACATATCGCCGCTATTTATGTTCACCTTCTATTGACAATAATTGACTTTGGAAAGAGAATGCTTTTCTCCAGGGAATGTACTAATTTACTTTTTTATCAAGAATACATTTTCATTAATTATGTTTTCAATTGAAAAATTACACAAAACTGTAAATAACAATGAGCTACAAGAAAAAATCAAATATCACAAAATAAGCATTTATCACTCCTTCATTTATATGTCCAAACAGCACCATTTCATATTATGTAGATTCAGCATACTCATATTAAACCCTAATCATTATAAGTTTCCATACTCTGTGGCTATGCATTTGAAAACCTATCGAATACAGAGTCGTAAGTAATTTCATTTAGAATTTTCATAATTTAGGATTTAAGGCGATGTATTATGTTATTGTTGACGCCAAAAAGTTAGTCGGTTTTGTCCGCTCCTTGTGCGCTCCAACTGCTTATGTTAATTAGAGTTGTCATTTAGTTATGTCTAGATTAAGTTTTTAAAGTCAGAGAAACAATATATGCTTTACATCAGCCATTAGTAGGTTACATCAGCTAGGAAACCGCCCAAATGTTTGGTAAGAGCTATATCTACTTAAGTAACAATGTAACATAATTCAAATGTGAACTATTTTTAACATCAACTAATCAAAATTGAGAAGAAGAGACGTTTTGGGCTTTGTCATCTGTGTTTCAATCCTTTTGTATTTTAATACTGTATCATAAATGAATGATGAATAAATAAATTGATGGATCTAATACTTCCAACAGTTATTTTTTATTACTTCAAGATATTGCATCTTTTTGTATACACAATTATTTGATAATTTCTCGTGTAGGCAATTATATGCATTGTTTGTGATTGTTTTCAGAGCGAAATGCCAATCAACGACAGCGAAATCAACAATCACGAAGATGAGCCGCCTCCGCTGCCACCCCCGAGGAGCGAGTCTCTGCCTCCGCTGCCCCCGCTGCCTCAGGCGCCTCCTGATGACGATGATGACGAAGAAGAAGACGATGATGATAATGATGACGATGAGTCGCCATCCGAAAGTTCCTCCGATTCAAGTCGGGCCGCCGTCACTCAGTCCGAGAACGGACCAAAATCGCCCACGTAAGATCAATTAATTGAATCATAAAATAATTTGAATCAATCATGAGTATATAAGAATAAAAACATGTTTTTCATTCTTCATTATTAGTAAATTCATATCAAATTGAAATTTTTCATACAAGCAATGGAAAAACAATTCCCAAATGATTTTACGATACTTAATTTTTCAAATTTTGTAAATCTATGCAGCTACACTATAATACATAATGAAAATTATATCATCGATAAATTACTCAAATATATATAATTCATCACTCAATCAATTTATACATTGCGTTATAATGTATAAAATTGAGTTATTAAGTATCGGGAGAGATAGGCCTACAACATTTTTTTATTCATATATAAATCTATACATTGGGTTATAAATTCATACTCAGTATTGGGATCAAAAGCCTGTTGTACTCTGATATAAAATGACTAAATAAAGTTGAATAACTTATTGCATTTATTTGATGTAAATTGAATCAATGTTTGTAATGAATTAGAATTGAAAAAAATTGAGATTTTAATCGGAGGAGACATTGAGCCTGGCTGCCTATACAATAGACTCCATTAAAACTTAGAATAATAAAAATCAAAGTACCCTTTTTTAAAAAAGATTTTTATTTTGCACTACATGTTTCGGCGATATAGCCATTTTCAAGAGTAATTTACACTGAGGGATTTTTATTATTTAACGTTTTAACGAATACAGTAGCCCTAAGTATGAATAGCCTTCATTTCTGATAGCACCCCTCCCTTTACCCACGCACAAGCCTAGAGCTCATGTGGTCATCCACTTGAAAAGGATAGTTTTAAATTATGTTTGAAACTTGTGATCAATTTTGTTAGTTTTTTTAGAAATAAAACACACTGTTATTGTCAACCTAGCCATCTATTTTGGTACATGACCATCGTTTTGGTCAAACAGGTTACATTTCCAAGCTGACTGATAGTGTGTTTTATTCAATTATGATACAATTCTACATCGATTACAACTCAGTCAAATCTTTATTTTATTCTTGACGACAAAGATTCATGAATTCACGTCTCCAATCGAAACCCGATTTTTTCTCCATGTCTCAAATAAATTTCATTCCCTATTCATTTAGTTACTATGATTGGCAGAGGAAACACATTTTTTTATTGTGATTATGAATTATTTGATTTGTGTTCTTCTCTATAATATATTATGAACTTCTTGCAACAAAATATTTTTTTTGTATTCAAACTAATTTTTTTTTCTTGTTAAATTGTGTTTCAACTAATCTTGCAAGCGTTTGTTTGAATCAGTCTAATGTGTGTCTTTTCGTTCTCTTGTACAGGAACGAAGGGTTGAGAGAAAGAATGAAAGAGAAGCAGGAGAGAACCGCCAAAAAAGTGGAAGAGATGAAGAGGAAACAGAAGGAGGCCGAGGATTGGGCTCAACTAAAGAGGTCGTTACTAAGTCCTTTAAGTCTAAGCATTGGTGCATTTATTGTGGGAGGCGCTGTTGCCTTCTCTTACTATATCATGACTAGAGTATAAATTTCTTGCAGATGATTGGAAGCTAACTTGCTATGTATTCAGTCCACATTCCGATTAGCTTTTCTCACCTGTGATATCAAGGCAGAAATTAATCAACTAAAATTAGTGTCCGAACACAGATGGATTGAATTAATAAATTAAAGATCTCAGTGTCCTTTGAAGGTTTTATTCGGTAATTTATGTTTAAAGATTATCAAAAGCGGTGTCCAGAAAAACAGTTTTCAATCATCTAAACAATACAATGAATTCGATTGGTCAATTTTTTTATAGTACTTTGATAAGTATGTATAATAGATGAGTATTTCTTTCGAGAATAGATTTTCAAATATTTTCTTACTATGTTCTCAGTGAAAGTTTTTTGAATTCAGTTTGCTAGGAATAACATTGAAAACATTCTCAATTGTTATTTCCCAAACTTTCATTGCAAATCTTCTTTATAAATTCCTTTGCTTACAATTCAATTTTTTCGGTGTGATGTCATCCTCTTCTTCTAAATAATTTTTTTTATTCATTCACACATTTATACAGAATACTTGAATTTGGAGGAAAAACTAGGCATAGCCTGTACTATTTCTCTACCAAAAATTTTCAATTGTTTCTTTCTTGCTTAGTAATTTTCATGAGTCCTCTGAGGGTAGTTATATTTCAATGTTGGTCTTCCTCTCGTGATTCGATTTTAGTTTTGTTCATCTTCTGTCATTTGTATCAACATTTTCTTCGTTGTGTCTCCTGTCATACTTCTCCACATACCTTCTTGGGGAATTTTTCCAAGAGCCAAGCTTTTAAAGCTAGTTCGTCCATGGAGCTCAATACTTCAAACTTGAATCTGAGGCTTTCCAATTCGATTGTTCGTGGGAAGGAAGTTATCAGGTGTTTGAATTTAATAAAACATTGAAGGAAACTGAGCATTATTGATATTAGTATTTGAAATATATGCTATATTTTCCAATAAAGTTGGTGGGATGATTAGAACTAGCTCTCAAGTGTTGTAGAGAACAAATACTCATTTGTATTTCGATTTTCGATTGATAAATTATCTCAGGAAATAACCACTTTGCTAAGAGCTTGTAGTTGTTTTCTACCGATTATACTGGATTTCGAATCACCTCAGTCTCTGAAATTATCTTCAGATCTATCACCAACTTGTCCTATTTGATCTATCTCCGACTATTATCGTCTTGGAGATGTCCGCAATGTAATTATACCAGTGACGCCTTTCTACTCAGTACAAATCTTGTATAAATTCGTGTTCTTTATATTTTTAACTCTGATCGTAGCTTGCGATTCGATTCGAAAGAATGTTTCTCTTCTTAATTTTCCTCTCTACATACCTTAGCTACGTAAATGTTGGAATCTAGGAAGAAGGTGTTTCAGCTTCCTTGCCTGAATCTTGACAATACTCTAGTTAACCTTACTTAATGCAGTGATTAGATTGATATTTGTCAATAATTTTATCCATATTATACTAGAGTTTTGTATTAGAATGTCAATTCAAACTATTTCAAATTGAATGTGTCAAGGCTTCATTTTCTTGATGGATATTTTCGACTTGTTCTCTAGTGTGAAAGAGGTCTGCGATGAACCCTTATTATGAATTAGCACCTTTAAATGTGTGGTAAACAGAAAAGACTGATGAGTAGGTTCGTTGGATTGGCACCGGAGTTTATTTTTGACCTTGTATATTTTTTATATGCCTTGAATGTGTACATTCTACTAACTGTCATTTGTGAGAAAGTCTGATCTCGATTTTCAAAATATTTCAATAAATATTGTAAATTCTACGTGTCATGTGAGAGTCTAGAACTGCGGGTTTTATGTTACAAAGATATTTTACTATAGAAATTAATTAAGGCTTTGAAGTTATCGGTATTACAATAATGGTAATCAATTATATTGATGTTCCATTGACTCTTTTGCAAAGATTGGCGTTCACAATTCTGATTGCTCTGTCATTGAAACATTTTATCATTCTAACTCTTCACTCAAATTTTATGCTCACCCGTTTCCATTCTGTGTTAAAATGTGCCATTTCCAAAGTGATTGCTTCAATATTCGAACATTTTTTTTAAATAGAGCAATTATTGAGATATTCATTCACATATTTCGACTTACTTTAAATTTCATCCGGTTTGAATAGGTTGATATTACTACCACTGCTTGAAACAGTTATCAATTCTAATGATATTTCGAAGGATGGATTCTAATTTGTGCAATTATTTATTGGATTATATATTATTACCTAGATTGTTTATAGTATAATTTATTTTATGAATACGCTGGATTTCTTTGATTTATGAGAGAAATAATTTGTTTGAAAAGCATTAGATGACAAATATTTTCTTATTGTAGATATTTATCGTATGTGAAATGTTTCTACTAATTGAATAATGATTATTTCTTAAACCTAACTATTTTACGATTGCCCCTTTAAATATTAATGTATTTGCTAAACGTTTGAGAATTTCAAGTATTCAATTGTAATTGTTCATTGTACAGTAGCACTATATTTATTCATAACTATTTGTGTATGTTGTGATATCGTAATGATTGATTTACAAGCCTACTAATCAAAAAAATGGAACAACTATGTAATAACTTTAACGTTTGCTTTGAATAAACGGGGAAATAATTTGTCAAGATTTATATTGATTGCAATTTGATGAGAATTACATTTTTCACATCCCATTCAGTAACATACATAGAGTTTAAATCGTTGATGGCGTCATTAAAATTGATCCGAACATCATGTTTGAAGTTGAAATGTTTTGTGGTAGGATTTCTTCTTTATTGATTTTCTATCAAAATAATTGGCAACGATTGTTAAGAGCCTTGTTTGAAATTTGGATTGTTTCATTTTGTCCAGAGTTGGCGTATTTTTATCATTTCTTGTAAGTTTCTAAATGATGAAACCTGAGTGAAGGATCAGTAGGCTGTCATGGAAATGGTAATACTAGTTGGCTATGTTTACCTTAATCGAGTATGTAATTTTAAAAATCTCTTAATGTGAGTGTATAGTATTGTGGAAGAAACTAGTTAACTATAATACAGTCTTATGCAATGATGGAATAATACATTTACAAAACGTTTCTCATCTAATAATGATAATAATATTTTGAAAACAAATTAATGTTATACACTATTTTGTAAGCTTTAAAAATAAAAACAATTTTTTGTATAACAGTATAATAGGCATATTCTTCATTTTCTCGTGGTCCTGACCAGTTTATTGAGAATTGTTTTGCAGGCGGCGCGTGGATAACGATGACTGTGGAGAAGGCGAGAAACCCATCAATAAAATGGATTCTAGTAGAGACAATGGAGCCGTCATTCAGCAATGAGATCCACTGGACTGGAGACCATCTTACATCACAATAGGACATTATCACACAGTAATGACTACTCGCTATTTGAAACTCAAGGGGTTCAAACGCGATATTTTAGGTAGATAATTATCTCAGTTAATTGCTATCAGTCAGTTATAACAATACTCATT
Organism: Sogatella furcifera; assembly: GCA_017141385.1. NCBI lineage: Eukaryota > Metazoa > Arthropoda > Insecta > Hemiptera > Delphacidae > Sogatella > Sogatella furcifera. Next base: position 9,284,101 of record CM029551.1, on the reverse strand, counting down.
GGATATTATTAAAGTAATTTATATATCAGTGTTTCTCCTGCTAAAGTTTATTGTTCCATTAAAAAATTGTTATTTAAAAAGGGATAGCTAGCTCGAAATATATGATTTTTTACGGTTTGAAGTAGTACTCCATGTAATCATAAGTTCACTAACTCCTCATGAAGTATTTTCTTGTCAGTTGTATGCCCTCCTCATGCTGGCCAATGAAACAATATAGCTAAGGGAAGAATACTCATTGAGTATTAGCTTACTCATTGTATAATGTTGTAAGATCATTTTCAACGTTATTTTTTGGTCCATTTTAGAGATTTTATTTTCTGTATGGGGTTTTATGTCTAATCGAACCTCAAATTAAGTTTTTTAGAGTCTCATGTGACCAATTGAATAGAAAAATATCAGAACAAATTTCTCAGAAGATGGTTTAACATTATACTGTTGATTGGTGCCACTCTTATTTGAGCTTATTATTGATTGCTTATAAAAATTGAGATGATTGAGATTTTAAAGATTGAGGATGAATAATACAGTTCATCTTATATAGTTCATGGTGCGAGTGAAACACTCAATAATTTGAATTTTACCATTACAGAGTGCGGCAGAAATACCTGAAGGTAAAGCATGAGAGCCATGAGAAGGAGGGTAGAGGGGTGCTCAGCGACTTCAAGACCACAGAATGCAATTTCAGTTGCCATGGAGCAGTACTTGAGTAATCATTGTGCGTTTGTTCTGGAGACGTAATTTAAAAGTTTAGTCATTTCTGACAAAGTTTTGCTGGCATTTTTATGTAGGCAGTAAGGGACAAGATACATGACAGGACTATCAAGTTGTGGGTTAAGAACTTTAGAACAACTGGTTCAAACAAGCATGGTCAGTGAGAACGCTGACTTGATGAGTGAAACCGGTTCAACTACTAACTAAGCTGCTGCTCTTTCAATTCCCAACAGGTCAGTGAAAAGAGGAGGTACACTTTCATTCATTCTTATACAATTACAATTATTGCGTAACAGCTAAATCCTCATGATTAAGCGCTCGTTAGAGATTTCAGAAGAAATTATTGATTTGATGGATGATTGAGAATTTCTTAGCTTTCCTCATGGCTTGCCTCGCTCACTCAACGTTCTCCGGTGTTCACCAGACTTCTGTTTCAACTTCCAATCAGTTGATCCGAAGTACTTGACTCACAACTTGATTATGTTAAGGGTTGGAAATGATTCCTCACTGAACACGTGAAAATAAAATGTGTGCCAACTGTCAGAATCTCAACGTTGAAATCACTTCTCAACGAAACTGCTCCATGGCAATTGAAATTGGATTTTGTGGTTCAGAGATCGCCGTGCTCCACATCAACAACCCTCTTGGTTGCCATATTGTGCACAAACATAAACCTTCAGGTATTTCTGCCGCACCTGAAGAAGTTGATTAATTAATTACAAATTATCACACCTTAATTGATAATACTTTGGCATATAATTCCGTTGATTCGCTTATTAATTATATTGTAGAATCTCCGGTAAGAGAGCGTTTATCACTCGAAGTATTAGTTCGATAATGTGGACACCGATTTGTCACAATACATAGATTCAAATCTGGCCGGCCAAGTTGGCGTAGTGGTCTGGAGCGTCACAACTCACAACCTTCAGTCCGCTAGCACTATCTGGTCGAAGTCCCCTCAGGCATGGATGTTTTCACCTCATCAATCACCCTCGCACTCAATATCCACTACCCACGGACAATCAAAAGTTCTTATGTGGGCATCATCCACAAAAAATCCAAGTTTATTCACAAGTTATCGGTAATTTATGCAACCCATGACAAATAAAATTGTCATAACTATACAGGGAGGTTGGGAAATATGAATTGTTCACTTATTCAATGCAACTGTTCCGATTCTAAGTTTCAAGGCCGTTCAGGTTGGCTGAGTGGTCTGGGGAGTTACAATAATTTTTAATCCGCTAGCGCTACCCAGTCGTAGGTTCGAATCCCACCAAAGGCTTTTAACCACCTCATCAATCACCCTCGCACACTCAATTACCCACGCACAAGCAAAAATAAATGCTTCTGTGTGCATCATCCACAATTAGAAAAAAGTATTTCTCCCATTTGACTATGTAATCTATTTGATGAATGACGCCTGAATAATCAGAATCCGAAACAGTTGCATTGTAGAAGTCGCATTTTTCACCTTTGCTGTACGGTAACGACAATTTTATTTGTTATGCCTTGAATAATTTACTGAAAATATGTTAATCAACTGCTCAACAGCATTAATGGGCATTTTTTCACTTAGTATCCGTTGATAAAGGAATTTATCCAAATGTAAATGACGCAAACACGTCATCGAAAAATGATCGCAAATGAAAAATATGCCGTTCCTATTTCTTCCCTCAATTTTGACTAGAAATTTAGTAGAGAGAATACTATTCAGATGAGAAAGATCGATGGATGCCATTTGAACTTTCCGGATTTTTTTACGTATTAGTTAGTTATAATATGGTGTTCTATTGAAGTTAACTTCAATCTTGAAAATATTAATGATTGTATTAGTTTTTCTCAAATCACCCTTAAATCGCGACGATCGATAAAACTGGGGAAACCGGAAACAAAACCAGTTTCACATGATACTTTTTGTTGCTGACTGATCTCCAAACCAGTGACATTGTTGGGACCGAAGCAACTTGTTTGGAGGGGTGAGAGGTTGGCATTTTAAATGCCAAATTCGCATTCGTTAACTAAATACGCATAGATGTAAACCTAGATTACTCTTTAATTGCAATCTTAACACCCATTGGTCTCCAGTCCTTGTGTCAAACGATCTTGTTGGCCTCATCTTAGTTCATGAGATATATTGTGTTATGGCACAGAAACGTCGTAGTTAATATCTCTACTCAACTAAAGTTCCCAACAAAAACACCAACAGCTGATGCTACACTGAAAGAGAAGATTGATAACGTTGGAGAAAGAGGAAGATAGATAACAAGAAATTCAGCTGATTCACTCGCCAGTTTTAATTTGTTGGGAATCTATCAGATAGAGACAGAGACTCTCTCCTTTGGTTACGGCCAAGGATTATTCCCAGGTGCACAAAAGTTACTGGAGGAATTATAATTTTAAATAACTAATATTAATATCTATAATCGGAAATTAATTTTAATCCACTATTTTAAAAGTAGATTTTAATGGCTGTGTTTTGATGGTCGAAAACCTCATGCTTACAAAATACTGCTTACTACTGTTGTACGTCATACTACTGTTGTAACATACTGCTGATTGTTGGTTGGACGTCTATTTGTCCTTACAAATTCTTGATAGAACGGAACTTGCAAACACCTATGTCAATAAGGACCATTCCAGAAAAATGTGTAAGAACGCAAAATATCTGACGTCCAAGTAAGAATCGTTGTGTGTGCTAAGTATGCAATGGGGGCTAGTTGACGTTGTTGCTGATGAATAATAATTATTAATGTTTTGGTTGAGCTACTAACCAAACTCGCTCTCTATCCTTGTATTCTTATCTGTTAAAAACTCGAGTATTGTCATCAACACACAAAAGACAACTGAAGGTGAAGTCTCATCCTGGCAGCTACTTCCAATTCAAATTGGTGGCTTCTCGGAGTAAGTGATAACGCGCCGGTCTGATAACTAAGAGGACCCTATTCCGTTTAGTTTAAGTTTTCAAACGAAATAGGAGGATGCTAGTAATTTGAATTATCGTAAGAAAGTTAGATACCTCTACCATACTTTGTTGACGGTTGACTACCTTATGGTACAATCATTCTTGGAACAAAATTTTCTACAAACTTTATTACCTATTTGTTTTTTGTGGACCTTATGGTAACTTAACGCATATCTTCAAGTGTTCTCGGTCCACAACATTCTGAACATTGTGGTAATTCAAATGGCTAACCAACCACTGAACCATCAAAGGTGTGCTTTCCGAAACGCGCTGCGCATTGCGTACAAATACTATAGGGTACAACTGACAGCATGGTAGTGCTGCTATCTAGTGGCACGGCTCCAGAAGCCAAATCCCCTTAGGTATAGTAGCTCAATTCTTTGTGCGCGGCGTTTTGGAAAGCACACCTTTAGACAATGATTTTGCAATTGTTAATGCAACGAATTTCCTTTTTTTGTTGAATAAGGTCATTCTACAATTTGATATAAATGGTTTTTGTGCAATTGAAGAGAGGAAAGAGTTAAATGCTACATAAGCCTGAGATTTAAAATTATGTAATATTGGAAGTAGGAAGATATAGCTAGCTATTAAGATATTTGGGGCTATAGCTTCCTCTTTCTGATGTTTCCCTCAATATTTTTTAATATTACAATTATAAATATTTTTGGGAAAAATGTAACATGAGTGGAAAAAATTGAATATCGACAATCCTAATTAACAACTTTATTTTGCCATTTATAATTTCTACATTGCTATAGCTGCAGCAACAAACAATATTATTTATAATGTTAATACTCATTAATTACATTTCAAATTATTCATCCTAAAATTATTACGTAACTATCAATCAATAACACAGCATTGTACAAAATAATTTTTCAAATAAAAATTCTGTTATTGTTGCTTCTTAATATCAACGAACTGTGAATCGCACAGGCACTCTGTCAATCCTTGAGTCCACACTTGGTAGATCTTCCGGGTTGCAAAGCATGCTACCAATGCTTAAACATAATACATTCATATTATGATATAAGCAGCACACACAAAACGACCAAATGTGGACTTAGGAATAGGGGTTCATTCACACACCCAACCACACACTCACACACACTAGTCAAAAAAAGCAAATACAATTGTATGATTAGAACACTCAAGTGAGAATAGAAAGATGTTTTATTCAAGTGCTTTATTTACAAGGACTTAGTTTAGTTCGCTGTTCAGATGTATTCCCGCAAACAATCAAGTTGAAAAGTTGTGTTAGTTAATAATTTAATAATTACAATGAAATTTATAACATAAAACTTTTAGTACCTACTTGCAGTAGGCCTAAGTAGATTTGCCAAAAATCAGAAAAATTTAATGCTTTACAATTTTTTGTTTAGAGAACAATCCCTTTCAATGATTATTATTTTCCTATGAAAAAATTCAATAAAATTGGTTTCCAATTGTGGCTTTTATATAGTCAGCACAATACGATTCATTCCAAAGAAGCTGTATCAAGAATCAGTAACACTACTATAATTCTGAAATAAATGAAAAAATTTCAATTGAGGAACCAAATAATTATAAAACATTCAAACCAAGTTGTTCAACACAAGTTCTACCGAGATTCAAAAAGAAATCCAAATACTGTACTTGGAGATTAAGAGCTAGTACATTAGGTAGGACAGCTTCAAGTAATGTAATCATTCAATGGATATGAAATTCAAGCAAACGTCAAACATCTACGAATCAAATTCAAATATGAAGTCATAAAATAGTATGGATTATAACCATTATTCAAGCACCGGATAATATATTTACATATCTGGATGATTCATTCCTTGTGACATATAAACTGCTTGTAATATACTTTCAATAAAGTACTGGATCTAAATAATGCGAACAAATTTTATTGAATAAGAATGTTATAATTCTATTAATTTGTATTTTACATGAATCTTTTCTACATTATTCAATATGTAATGCATTTTTAACAGTATTGTGATCAAGTAAAATCAATTAGAATAAATATATCACAAATTTATATGAAATAAAACAAAATGAATTTAGAGGAACCCAGAATAAATAATTGAACCTGTATTATAAATAAAATATTCATTGTTACAATGATGAAAAATGCTGCTAAGAAAACAATTAATGAGTTTAACAAATATGACGAAAAAAATGCGAATGCAAATTCCAATTAAATGCAGTAGCTGATGATATTTTGTGAAAATAATTTAAACGAACACAAACAACAATAATACAAATTTGGTTGGTTCAAATTAAGTCGATTTTCTTCACTTATTAACTTTCAAACTTGTTTGAACCTAAATTATGTCGATGGGACTCACACTAGAATTCAATAGGGTAAAACCATCAGCAGGATCAAAATGAATCAAGCCACATCCAATAGAAAACAGATTTATTCTAATAATATCAGCATGTAATTACAGATAAGAAAAGATTCAGTATAACCGTTGATTTTACAATGGCTGAAACAGTGATCTTTTCAATTAGGTATTCGCCATTTTGAACAGTACAACATAGAAAAATGAAAACCTCATTTTTAAAGAGTTGAATGACGGAGTGGTCAGTTACTGAACTGTTGATGATTATTCTCCGTTTGAGTTTTCAAGTTTTTCATTATTTACAACGAATTGTACAAAGTTAGATGACAGAGATTAATGAATTCATTCAATTAGTAGATCGGCCTCCAATTTCGAAATTCAATTTCTTCATTTGTAATTACAAGCTATTTACAATAACTTAATGATCGTGGCGGCATTTACAATAACCAGCGCATTCAACCTCGAGCAAAACAGAAGGAGAGACTGGGGTTGTCTTTCTGGAAAGCGCTACAGAATTAGTTTGTCAAACCGAACCGGGAAAACATAATTTTAAATATACGTATACACATAAATCAAAGCCCCCTTTTTCAAACACCAAACCTGGGAAGATATTATTTATATATTTCTAATAATCAACTGTAACCATTTTTTTAAATATCAAATAGTAAGATAATATTATTAACATATCTTGAACGCTTCTCTCAGAGATAGTATCATCATTTTTGTAGCATGAGATGAGAGGGAGGGAGAAGGAGGGACAGATGAGTGAGGGAGAGGGTCGATAATTGGTAAGACGCAGGCAGCCGAGAAAGAGGAGGGAATGTCTACTAATGATAATTTGGAAAGGTCAGGAAAGAGACGACGATGTGATAAGAGCGTGATAGTGACGATGGTCGACGACGTTCAGAGCATGTACTTGCCCAGCCAGATGCCTATGAGAGCCATGCCAATCGCCGTGCCTAGGAATACGAGCATGAAGCTCTGGCTAGATGAGATGGCGCTCGGTGCCGCATTCTTCTGCATGCCACCGCTGTGCGCCGTCTGCAGTTTGCGTCGCAGAAACTCTATCTCCTCCTGAAAACAACAAATCATCAATTTATGAGCTGGAAGAATTATAATTACAATATCAGTGCCAAACCAATAAATCATCAATAAATTCGTGAGTCGGAAAAAATAAGCATTACAATAAGCTTACATAATATAATGCACGGATACTAACATACAATTCTAACAATGAACATTGTTATAATGACAAAATTGATTTAAATAACGAATGATAAAATGACAAAATTCTAGCAATGTTAAAATAGATTGTTTGTTGTTTCAATGGCTCAACAGCACATGAAGGGCCAAGTCCTACCAGTTGGTTGCCAGTTTCATATTCACTCCACTATACCTATACGTCACGTATCTCAAAATGTAGGCTGGAATGATATACAGAAGGCTATTCATATTCTAGTATGAAGAAATTCTGGAAAGATGGGGAAAATGACTCCAGCTCGGTCAATATGGGTTCAAAAAGTATAATTAGGTCTCAAATTGTAGGTCAGAATGTTTCCTACAATTTGAAACCAAATTTATAATTTTTGAACCTATATTGACCGAGTTGAAGTCATTTTCCCGTCCTGGCAGAATGTCTTCTTCGCTTGGACTGACTATATCATCGTATTCCATGAAAACAGATGAAATTTCGACAGAATGTTTCAAGTATCAGCGAGGTATTCCACAGATCAATGTGAAATTATTTTCTACAGTACTTATATTTTCATCATTCAATTCATTATTCGTCTTCCCACTGTCGCAACCATGTTGCTATAGACCTCCAGAAGTTGGATTGTGATTCAACCTACCCGGTCTCTGATGGTCGAAATTTGTACTTAGTGTCTATAACTAGCGCATGCGCAGTATAGAGGCACATTCCTTTGGCGACACGCTCGTATGTCAATTGACTAGAATTTTCTGGGTTATTATTCAATTTTATCATTGATTTATCAATAATATCGTAAAGCTATAAAGTATCTATCAGTTTGGAATAGTTTAAGAGATGTATCAGTCAATTTGAAAGCATTTCCATCAGATAATCTAGTATCCCTCGCTTATAGGTTAGGTAAATTAGGTTTGTCCGTTTCTGCCATCTTGAATTAGCTCTCTCTCCCGATCACGAGTCGCGAGTTTCCAGGAGAAGAAAAAATAGGAAACCTTCTCCTTCAGAATTGGAATAATTGTTATTGAAATCTATCACTCACCATTTCCTCTTGCACTTCGACATCTTTTCTTCGAAAGTAAGTAGTTTTTCTATTTGCAGGTATTCAAAAACAAGCGAATGTAGCTATATGCATTTGAATTTAACCGCGCTTATGCTATAGACCAGTGGTCACCAATTAAGTTCCATGAAGGTCCGTTTCAAAATCTTGGCGAGCTTCCGCGGTCCATTCAGAGGAAACCATAGGGGGGGGGGGGGGTGTGGTTCTCCCCGGAAATTAAAAGAAATTAATTGTTTAACTACATCAATTTTAATCATTCGAATATTTGGGATAGTAATTATTTGCTCTGTATGCATTTCGATGTTAATGTTCTTCAAATGTATTGAAGTTTGATATTATGCCATTGATAATTAAACTTTAACACGCAGGTCTATTTAAAATAATTGATGAATTGAATGAGAATCAAATACCCTTTATAAAAACTTTAAAATTATTATTCCACATACATGTTTCGGGACTCAGCCCATGTATGTGGAATAATAATTTTAAAGTTTTGATTTTCATTTAATTTATCAATTATGCCATTGATGTATTAAAATTAAAATGAAGTTCATCATTCCAATTGGATTTGGCATTAGAAAAAAAATGATAAGAATTAATTTATTTTCTTGCACATTACAAATAACAAATCAAAACTACTTTATTGTTTATTCTATTCATTTGAAGAATTTTTACTACTCATAAAATTGTCAAAACTATTCTCTAATTTCTCAGTCCTTGACTATTGAAATAGAAAGATTAATTACATTGAAATAGAAAGATTACATTGACTATTGAAATAGAAAGATTAATTACATTGAAAGAACTATCTCCTTTTCAATTTGGTTACACTGGTTTTTATTTATTGTTAGGGTTGATCTTAATAATTCAATTTTATTTAGACTTTAAAAGATTTCTTATGGATTTTATTATAAGATATATTTCAAGTTTTTTTCGTTGAGATCGGTAAGATATAGCGGTCCGCACAAAACTAGCTGGCGGTCCGGATCCGGACCGCAGTCCGCCATTTGGTGACCACTGCTATAGACGTCAAGTGCATTTATTGTACACCGGTCGCGCTGGCCACCTTGCCGCAGCTGGTCTATTTTGTACTTGCGAAAACAAAATCACAAGAAAATTAAGGAGGAATTTGGGACATTTTTCTTTATTTTAGTTTACCCAAAATGTACAGAGAAGATCAACCCACCTTGAGTTTCAAATTATCCATACGTAAGCTGCTTTCCTCCTCCCTGAGGTATTTGACTTCTTTCGCTGCTTTTGCTAGTTCCACGCTATCTGGACTTCCACTTAGCTGAAAAAATAAAACGTTAAATTTATTAATATTTTGTACTTTTTACAGCTGCAGAAACGCCGGTTCGCACAGTATAGTTCATCCATATTAACCTCCAGTAATTGATAATTCTCATTGAAATTATATAATAATGCTAAATTACTCAACAGTGAAATAAAAACGTACTTTTAGCTAGTTGGACAAAAAATTAATAAAATTCAAGCTCTATCAAACGACGTCAGATTTTTATTAGTTATAGATTGTTAGTTGTTACTTTGTTAGTTATTGTTTCATTAGTTAGTTGCGGTTTGTCCCAGTGGTAGAAAGCGTCTAATCGTTGAGATTAGAGGCATCTGCCACCACTGTTGGTGGCACCAACAGTGCCATCTGGTTCCTCTGAATTCAATTTATAAGCCTCAAAAATCGCTTCCCGGTGATTCGGAACCCACCTAAAGCAGAAGGTCCATTCATCTCTCATCATCATCATCCTTCCCATTACCCACGCACAGGCCCAAGAGTGGGCATGTGGGCATCACCCTCAAAAAAAAGGTGCAATGGTTTCTTTCAATGACGAACGGCGGTTGAAAATATGATTCTTCGGTTTGATACTCTATACAAAATTAGGTTTACTGACGTATACGAAACGGTGATTGAATTCTACTCGTATATGATTTTCATGAAGCTGACCGTAAATATCAATTCCTGATAAGCTTGCCATCCAATTCTCTTTTCAGAACTCGTCAATTTCAACTTAGATTTTCAACTGAGTTAACTTAGATTGATTCGAATTCCTATTTTGCATCTTCAGAAGGAATACTTATTGGGAGAACTAATATCCTAGCACTTGCTAAATAATAGAGATGAAAATACACTTTATAAGGCGGAGTTAGAACTAGAAAGTCCACTACCTCTCAACCTGTTAAGATGATATAAAATTTATTTCAACACAAACAAAATTACAACATTTTTATTGGTTGATATTGCTCACATCATCAACATAGCGCATAAAATACAAAATGAATGGTAAATAAAATCAAACATTACTACAATGATAAAAATGTTTCAATCAACCAAAACTTTGTTTGAAAAATTTTCATCATTACGGTAATGTTTGATTTTATATACTATTCATTTTGTATTTCATTAATGTCGAAACTAACTTATCTCATCTTCAACAATTGAGAGTTAGTGGACTTTCTAGTCCTAACTTCGCCTCATAATGAGTATTTTCATAGCTGTTATTTAGTTACAGTACTGAGATAATAGCTCTTTCAATATAAGTATTCCTTCTGAAAACGGAAAAATTGCAATCCAAATCAATCGAAGTTTGACGAGTTCTGAAAGTTTTCTTTCTCTCGGACCACACTGGAACGGTATTCCGATACCTCTGCTAGACATGTTTGAATTGAACTACGTTCTGGTACCTCTCTACAAATTACAACCTCATTTTCTAAAAATAGAGCCCTGATGATAGTAAAATAGTAATTCATATGGTACAACAATGGCTCAAATAAATGTTCAGGTTAAAAACGAATTCAACTGAAAACTGGATTGGTATAATATAATCAGGTGGAAAGCAATTTGAATCTGCTGTTATTTAGCGTGTCGGGGATTAGCCCAACGACGTCTTCTATGAAGCACTTCTTTGTCCGTCTCCTACCCTTTGACCTGTCCGGCTTGGGAGGCCCTACTTTACCCGACGCTGCGAGGCACAATGGTTAGGAAAAGAGGAAGAAGGAAAAAGATTCGAAGTTGGAACTTACTGATTCTCCAATCCTTCTCGTTTCGTCATTGGATGAGTCTACTTTGTCGCTTGTAGCTTGATTCGAGGCAGGACTTGGAGCATCTCCGTCAACTGGCATTTCGAACACACACTTCAATTTCGAATCCATTAGATTTTCTGAGTCCACATCTTTCCACTGGTAAAACAAATTTAGGAAAATGATAACTAACATTATAGGGCACAGCTGTACAAGTGACATGGAATTCTACAAATAAGTTACTTACAATATTATTGGAAGACCAAAGCAGAAAAATCAGAAAAGAGATCCACTTGTCAAAGTATGCAAAGTCAATGCATACCTAGCTCTTTTTCCATCGCTTATGTAACATTTTTCCACATAGATTATGTTTCCATTATTATTATTATTAGCTTATGGCTTTATTTGGTGGAGAGACCCAAAGGTGTTCCACCTCGCCGACATAACCTTGTTTCCATTGTAAATTTATAACTGACGCCAAAACGTTAGGCGGTTTCCTAGCTAATGTGACCTACTGGAAGCTGATGTAAAGTATCTATGATCTCATTTAATAAAAAAAAAAAACATCATCTAGGCATAGCCAAACGACAAAATCAGCTGTTGAGAGTGCACAAGGAACGTGAGAAACTTTTAGCGTCAGCTAAACTAAGTTAATGAATAACATCATGGTGTGTTTGAATTGATGAGTATATTAAATATACTTGAACTGATATATTTTGTAGCCTAAATACAATGACAAATGAATTCTATAATAAATTATTCTTCAACTTTGCGATTTTGTTTCCATTGCGATTTCGCTAAAGAATTACATTATGGATTGTTTGAATTGTTGTTCGAATTCATTGATAGCATTTCAGATGAAGGACTTGATAGGATGCAACAAAATATTCATGTATTTCATTTTTTTTTCATTCTTAAGAGATATTTCTTTGCATTACGTAAAAGCTTCCTCCAAGGAAGAATGTGAAGAGTTAATGAACAGTAACTTTTCTTTGTGAGGAAATAACTAGGTTTCAAAAGTGAAAAAATAGTAGCTCAATCAATTTGAATATTTGCTGCTTACCAAAGTTTCCAGATTAACTCTTGAATCTTGAACAATCATAGTTTGTACCATGAATTTGTGTTTGTTCTTTTCATTTGGATCGAATTCGAAAGGTTGTAGAGATACTGAAAATGAAAAGGAAATATTAATAAGATTAGTTACATCATATCTGAGATGAAATTTATATTATTTGACCCAAAATGTAAAACATTATTGTATCGTTATAAAAAAACACAATTGAATAAGGGCCTTAGATAAAGAACGGCGATACTGTGGAATTTATAGTTTCATTAGTTTTAAATATTATACAATGACGCATAACAAATTAATCATAACAAATTTAACAACAGATGGTATTATCATTGTTTGTTTGTTTATGAGGGTGAAGCCCACATAAGCTCATAGGCTTGTGCGTGGGTAATGAAATGTATGATAGATGACGACTACTTTGTAGGTAGTCGGGACCGACGGCTTATCGTCTCCTCCGAAAGACGGGGTGGTCGTATCTATGTGATTGTGCTGTGGTCAAAAATTGTTCTCCGCTTGGGATTCGAACCAGGGTCCACCTGGTTATCAGACCGGCGCTTTATCACTCCTCCAACGAGCCACCCATTGCTTATGGAGTAATTAATAAGAATGTAAATTATACAGGAAACTTACGATGAGAATTAAAAAACAATGACTAGTGTTCCAATAAATGGATAAGATTGTGCGAAACGTTTAGTTTTGGTAGATTTTAAGAGGTGTTAAATCAATTATTCTTTAATTTTAAATGTTCCACGAATTCAAGACAGTTTGGTATTTTATTCTATCTGGGAAGCTCGTGGGTTTCTATCAAAATACTTTCATACTTCGACCAACTCTTCAAATAATCTACAGCTGGAATAATCAGTTCAAATTCTACTAATGTTTTGGGTGATTCAAGTCACTGAACTGTTGGTAGTAGCATATAAATAAATCAATTAATTTATTCCTATAGCAAAAATCAGTTGTTGACAGTAAATTTATTCAACATTTATAACTTTAAACATTGTAGTTATTGGATATCAATATTTATTATCATAAAATAGGTAGTTTACGACTAGTCTAACATCTACCATGGATAAAGTAAAATTAATTTCAAATTCAAGTTGACTTTCAATTTTATGAACTTGGTGTACAGGAACTCTGTGAACAATTAACTTTGTTCCCCCATTATAATTTTTTCATGCCAAATTCTTCACCCACAAAATAAGAAACATTTTAAATACGAATGAGTAGGTACTAAATATAATATTGAATTTTAAAGTAAACTTATAAGTTGAACATAAATTTGAATTTCCTCAAAAGTCAACATTTAGAAAAATCTTATTTAATTTTAAAATATAAACCAACCTGCAATCGGTATAATTGATTTTGGTTCTACAACTCCAGCATTTGGTCTGACGCAATACCTTTTTGGAGCAGTGGTTTTGATCTTGAAAACCACTGGCGTAGTGGTTGGATTTGACAATTTTATGTATGAAGTCACGGGCTGGGTGAACGGACCTGGAACAACAATTGTTTTATGAAGAACGAAAAATATTACACGAGCAAATTGACTCTATCGCAATTCTACTGAGAAAAACATATTATATTAGAGGAGAGTAATATTATTAAGAAATGAATATAAGTAAGTATTCTAGTATTTTCATCAGTGCTGGGTAATCCGTACTAAGAAAATGAAGAGAACAATTAAAAATCAACGCAACTCTAAAGACACAATCAATGAAAAAATCGAAACAGAACAGCACACAAGTTACAGAGAACACTTAGATACAGAGACGCTGTGGATACAAGTAGGCCTAGGTTACGTGATGGAACCCATCTGAGCATATTTTTACCCATACAACAAAGCTTTTTTAGTATATAGCACAGCCGTTACAAATCCACAGCTCTATAGTAAGCAGAGAACAATGAAAGAAGAGAGAGGCGAGAGTCTTTCTATCAATCGGGTCTAAATGTTGTAATGATATAGCTGGTCTGTCCAAGCAAAGAAGAAATTCTGGCAAGATGGAAAATGACTCCAGCTCGGTCAATATTGGTTCAAAAATTATACATGGTCTCAAATTTAAGAAAACATTCTGCTCTACAAATTGATAAATCTCGAGCTGGAGTCATTTTCCCAATTTTGCCAGAATGTCTTCTTTGCTTGGACAGACTATAACTGAAGTTATAATGATCAATTCATAGGCTATATCAATTTTAATCAACATCTTTCTTGAACTTGATGACTCCCCGTAACAGGTCTGACTACTTCTTGTTTCTCCAACAAAAAGTAGTGCGCATCATTACATTTTCGCCATATCTGGAACACTGTCGACCACTGCTTACAAAGCTAGGAGTTCTGACGGTCTTCAGCCAGTATGTACTCAACTCGTTGGTGCTTCTGAGAAGTCGGCTTCACACATTTCAAACAAGGGGCCAAATCCACGACCACTACACCAGGAGGCGAGAAAATGTTGACTTACCACAGTCACGACTGACTAGATCACATATTAGCTACCCAATTCGCATCCTGAGAATATTCAACAGGCTTCCGTTGTGCATTCGTGAATTGGAGGAGAAACATTTCAAAAAAGTGTTTCGAGATAAGCTACTCAACCTTCCTCTCTATTCCTTGAGTGAGGCAGAGATTGACAGTTTTATTTGTCTATTTGACACGCCATCTCGATAGTTGTATATATTATGAACTTTCGTGTTTTTAACTCAATTGACAAAATCTATCCAGTTGTAACTGGTCATGGATTGCAAATGAATTGACGCTCAACACAGTACCACTAATTCCATAGTAGCCTACTCTACTCCAGTCTCATAGGCAAATGCTTTGCTCAATTCGAACGGGATTGCAGCGAGAAGTCACTGATTTGTGACATTGGGAATTTTCCCTGTTCCTACCATCAGTGCATTGGTTGTAGTGCGCCCGCTTCTGAGGAAGTGCTTGAGACCTGATGCCAATGTTCTAAAGACATTTTTACTTATGTATGAGAGCTGACATGTTGCTATGAACGGACAAATCAGTTTTTTACAAGTGATAAGTTGTTGGGGCGACACCTTGTCGTAATTGCTGTAACTTAGCCTACTTAAAATAGGCTATTGTAACAAAACTACCTTTGAAAATTAGCCGTGATAACAATTTTACGACTCAAAGCAGAACCCTCAAGATAAAATATTTTCTAAACCCAATGGCCTAGAGACTAATTTTGAGTCGAGACTATTGCAAGTAAATTTAGAATGAGTCATGAATTAAAACTTAAATCTTCCCTTAATATGATACTGTATTCAATAAGCATGATAAAATTAATCCAAGTTCTCCAATTCTGAACCCTATGCCCCATGGAGCCTAATCGTTTACTTCTAATCGATGGAAGTAATTGATTGAAGTAAAAAATAGTCCAATCAATATCGAGGCTAGATCGAATAATTTGATGTTTAAATAATTAATGGTAGATAGTAGTTGAAAAGAAAGATAGAAATAGCTTTTAAGAATGTCTATGGATTTGTTACAAAACATTCAGTTGAAATAATGTAGAAATGATAGACATAACAGAAATGACTCAGATCTAGACACACCTAACCATATTTCAATGATCCGCAACATCAACTGAAATAAAAATATTTGGCAAAAAGACAGTTTTCGATTGAAAAAGTTTTTTTGACAATCCAACACGCAAAATCAAGATGATAAAATAATTTGCATAAATTCCAAGTACTGTACGATACAATCTCATTAGTCTTCAGTGGTAGGTAGTAAATCTAGGTAACTACTCCACGACTAGACAAGATTTCTTTCATTAACTTAGAAGCTTTCCTGGTTATATTGATCGAAAAGTGGATAAAATATCAATTTGTACAGTGAAAAATTGACTAATCAAAGCAAAAGAGTAGGATTAACGGATATTTCAATGGGCCTTCGAGGCAAAAATGAACAATCATCCTTCATGTACATGGGTTCACAGCATTGACTGAGTAAGGTTGAAGAAGACATTACCTCTGAATTTGAGTTCATTCTGTGGATCTATGATAAGAACTTGTTCTTGTTTATTCGCCATGGTATGGAACAGTAAACGATTCGTAAATCAAAACACTGAATAAAATCACAATCCAACCACACATAAATTGCAGTCCCGGGAAGGCCTTCGCACACAGAGCTTCAATTCAGTGCTATCTCAATATACGCATGCGTCATGAAACTCCACTGCTGTTAAATTATGACGTCATGATTACCAATATCGCTGTCACCTCGATCCGAGCTTTTGTTTTGCCCTGAATATTCCAGACTACTTAATTTTTATAATGAATGAATGGGGAAATGTAAAGTATTCGTGCCTCATTCACCGGATGAACATTGTTTAGCTGGGAAAAATGCTTTAAAATTGACATACACCAATCATTTATCACTCACCGGTTCGTTCTATCACTTTCTTCGAATTTGCGAGAGCGCGTTTAGGACACCCCTCCTTAGGTGGCTAAATGATAGCCACGGCATGCAAACTTTCTATGCAGCCATATTTCCCGAAGCATCGTCTTCATCATCTGAATACTCCTTTTTGGTACACTTGATAGAAAGTAGCGAGTTTCGATCATCTTGACTTGCCTCGAAAGCCTCTCTCTTCTACACTTGAGTGGAAAAGATGGCTGATGATTGAGGATAGGAGAAATCAGATATCTAAACAAATTACTACTAAGATATAGTAGTAAGATAAAATAGCTCATTTCAAGCAAATTGATCTACTTATTTAGTAACTATTTCAATCATTATTCAGTTGATGCATCAGGCGTTTTAGCAGCTGACTGTTTATTTTTCATGTAATATTTTTTCAAGTTATCTCATACAGTACCTTTTATGCATTCCATTTGAAAAAATGCACTATTGGTCTTGCCCAGACAATCGAAAATTTATGATGTGATGTATTTTTTTACATGTTTCTGAGCCCCTAGAACACAAATTTGATGTCCATTCAAATCCATATATCTCTATATATATATTTATATATTCATATATTTATATATGTACAGATTCTTGTGAACACGATAACTCCCAAAGGGCTTGTCAGAGAGTGACCAAATTTTGCAAGAAAATCATTAGTGTTAATATCTCGGTCAAGTTTGTTAACCAGCTGAATTGGTTTGAGGGTAGGGGTTGAAATTAAGGGATGAAAGTTCAGAAAAATCACTACAAATCGACCAATAACTTGCTCGTTTTGAAAATTGGTGTATATAATACCCCTATTATGCCCAACAATTTGACCCATCAAAAAAAAATCTAATCAAAAATGGCGAATAATTTTCTAAGAATTATGTTTTTATGTGTTTTTCAAAAACAGCACTTTTGAATTCATAATCTGAATAGCTCATTATAAGTCATATGATTTGAGCTATCATAGAATTGCATTTGAAATGCACTCTTTCCAACCGCCAGCTGCAGGAGCAAATTTTTTCTGATTGTAATAGTATATTTCGTACCTAGGGCCGAAAATGTGCGTTTACCGGCTCGAAATCGGTTTTCAAGTCCGAGGCCGTAGGCCGAGGACTAGAAAAGATTGAGAGACGGAATATTACATTTTCGACCCGTGGTGTCGAACTTTATTTTTCGGCACACAACATCAATGAAAACAAAACAAAATAAATTATCAGTTAATCAGTTCCAAGAACAGCTAGACCAGTAGCCTTATTATGCTATCTTCCCTATGCTGAATTTGGAGTAGGTGCCATCTGCTTGCTATTGGAACTTTGCGTCAAAAGTTTATTGATTTAGTGACTGAATATTACTTTATAACTATCTGTGTATTCGATTTTCTTAGTTCAGAAACGTTTAAACCCAAGATAATTTTTTGTACGATCATCCTAAATTGTACAATATCAATTCAAAGTTGTTGATTTTCGACAGATACTGGCTAACAGAGAAGCTCAGTCTAGTTGCATTATTACCTGCTAGATGGCGCTGGCTAACCTGCTAGACGCAGTAACACAGAGTATGACAACAATAATATTGTTCAAACATGGATTTCACGTTCATCATTATTCAAAAGTTAATCAATACAAACATTTTTAATCTTATCAAAGTTGAAGTATTAGTAGTGTTAGTTATTGAAGCAGTTTTCCTTTATTATTCAACTAATGATTGATGTGAAAACTTTCAACGTTCAGTTCTCTTGACAAGGGATCTTACCAATCAAAATAACAGATGAGAGACTACCTTTACATCAAAATACCAATAAGTCGACATTGACTCCCAAAACAGCTGACATTTAATGCAATCAAACCGGGATGCTACCTATTGATCGACTAACCCTTAAATCGACAACGACCTTCAGTCAGCTGACATTTGGTTATTTTACCGCCCTAGGGCCGAAAAACGCATTTTCCCGGCGAGTTGCTGGCGACCTCGCCTGAAAACGAGCGTTTTCGCCTCCGTATTAAGCATGTAAAACAGTCCATTTCATACCAGTGTGGCGAAATAGTACATTACACTACAAGCACAGAAAGTAGGTGTTTACGGTATGAGTAAGGTGACCAGACGTCCCGTTTTCGCCGGGACAGTCCCGTTTTCTGGAGACTTGTCCCGTTGTCCCCATCGAACCTCTCGGGACGCTCATTTGTCCCGTTTTAGCATTTTAGAGTTTTTTTGCTCTTTCAAGTTTTATATTTTGAAGACTCAGTTATGATTTCTACCTTTAACTCCGAAGTTTTCGTATTTTTAAACTATACATGACAACAAATCAAGATGGAACAAGTAATGGAACAAGATGGAACAAAGAGTGGAATGGAGTAGTAGTTGACAAAATGCTTTATTACTGAGATGTGAAGAAGCTCCATCAATCCATGTTCATAATTGTAATTGACTCTCCAATAACTCTTTTGAAAATTGTAGTGACTGTCCATCCCTATCTTTGGATAGTGAAACACGTTACCTTGGTATAATGATCAATAGTAGCCTCAGATGGAATTCTCAAATTGACTATTTATCAAAGAAACTCCAGGCATTGAGCGCAAAAATATATTATTTACATAGAAATATCCCAGTTGATTGTCTATACATAATTTATAAGTCATTAATAGAATCCATAATCAGATATGGAGTTGAATCATGGGGTTGTGCAGTCAATTACCTATTATTTAGGGTGGAAAAAATACAATTCAGGATTCTCAAAGTTATAACCTCTAGAATACCTAATCTAAATTTAAATCTGAACAACCTTCAAATCTTACAATTTTTTTTATCAAACTCTGACACCAAAAAATTTTTAAACTTTCAAAATAATTTTTTTTTTAAATCAGTTTCCATTATAGATTCTTAGCTCCTCTTGCCCACTACAATTTTAGGTCACCCGTAATATACCAAATTCCAAGATTCAATAATATTTATGGAAAAGATCTCTTTTCTATGTACTACCTTTCATATTTAACAGATTACGTGCTAACATAAGAGACTACTCAAAAATGGATGTAATGATCTATGTATTACTAGTGAGTTTGTTTTAATTTGCTGAAAGTGAATCGATAATATTGAAATCCTATGTTTATCTTGTTTATTTCTGGAACTTAAAAGTGGACTTTTATCGAAATTCAAAATTGTTTGTGATAAAATATTATTGGAAGTGAGAAATTATAATTTTAAGTGAAAGTGGACATTGTAGATAGACATATAACCTACATCTTAAACCTTCATCATTCATCATCACTCATTCACCCAGGGCCGTATTTCTAAATAGGCTAAGTAGGCTGCAGCCTAGAGCGGCAAATTTTTGAGGCAGCAAATTGGAAAAAATCAAAATTTATAAAATAATTTCAAAAATAAATTAAATTTTCTCTACGATTTATGAATTCACTTTGAAAAACATGACCTACTAGTAATTCTTGGAACGTAGTAGCCTATTATTTTAGTGCATATAATCGGTTTGGTCTCTGAATACACTAATAGTATGGTGCAATTAGACTTGAACCTCAACATCCAAATTGAAAGAACGATTCCTATGCCAACTTGTTCTATACAGCCCTTTTGTATGATAAAATGTAATTTTGGGGTTTTGGGGTTGTAAGGTTTTTTTAAATCGGTGTAGCACATGAACCATTGAACATAGAAGTGTGAATCTGGTCTCAAATGAAAGAGAAATGAATTTCGCCGAGAGGGATTTTGAAATACGGATGCAAGTGTTTCCAATTCAAAGTTACTAACTTTCAAAGTAACGGAATAATTCCTGAGAAAAAATATGGAGTTTTCAAAAAATGTATCTTGGAAACAGTTGATGATACAGAGTAGTAATTGGTCTCAATCTCTTTCAAATTTTGTTCTCTTGAAATAGCATACATTGAATTTTTCCTTTTGACACTTGGTTTGGCACCTGTTCACGAAAAACTGAAATTTTGCACCTTTCAACTCACCTACCCTCAAAACCCGACGCTCAAAAGGGTGTAACTTTCTAACAAAAATTGAAAGGGTTGTGTATTGTATAGGACAAGTTGGCGTAGGAATCGTCCTTTCTCTTTGGATGTTGAGGTTTGAGTCTAATTGCACCGTAAACTTAAAATATGTTAATGATAATTATGTTTTTATGTATATTTTAAAATATACCTTATTTGAGACTTATAGTGGTTTTTAGGCATAAAATCATATCACAAGTTGCAATGCTTAAAAATGCACAGATAAACCCAAACTTTGTCTTGAAAAAAGTATTGAATTTTATTCATGCAAATTTCTAGACACCCTGCCGGCTACAATTCACGAAAAACTGAAATTTTGCACCTTTCAACCCCTCCCCCAAAACCCAATGCTCAAAAGGGTGTAAGGTTTTACCGAACAATGAAAGGTTGTATCAAAGCTTCCTTTAATAGATGTTGAAGGAGGCTATGGTTGTATAGAACAAGTTGGTATAGGAATCGTCCTTCCTCTTTGGATGTTGAGGTTCAGTCTTTTTTTGAACTAATTGCACCGTACTATAAAGTCCACGGGATATTTTTGCTACATGCCCATCCATATAAACATATCTTACTATCTTACTACTGATTTGGCTCTGACTGCCGCTTACCCACGTATCCCTCTTAACCCATAACGAGTCGGAATAAGCAAAGTATAACGTACAAGTCTCAAGGAGGCGGCAAATTTACATTTAGCCTATAGGCGGCATACTCTCAAATCCGGCCCTGCATTCACCCTTTGCTTAAAATACTTAGAAAACCAAGTCGCAATTGTAAAGAAAGAATAAAGAATGTAATTATCAATTCTAATTCGCTTTCAATTAGTAAAATCCAAAGTGAATTAATTATAGTAAAATTCATAAATGAACAGTCTTAAATTTTAATATTATTATTATTACTTTAATTATAATTCAATAATTTGTAAGCGTCTGATGAACATTTCCTTTTATTCATCTTATTTATTTATAATATTTGCTGGTACAAAATTCTTTTCATTGTATAATCACTGCCACCAGCCTGAACGACTCATAATTTAGCTTTTATAATTACATAGGCCTGGTAGTATATTTTATTTATTTATTTCCTTCTTTATCTATCTTTTACTATTTCTTTTAACTTCTTATCATGGTACTATTCCTCATTATTTTATTAATTTTTCCTAATCTTTTTGCTTCTCAGTAATAATTACTATAATTTTCTTATTTCATTTTTGTAAAGCATTAATAATTAAGACAATTAGATTTTATTTTTAATTTATTTTAATTTTTTTTATTTTAATTTAATTTTTATTTTATTTTTATTTTTAATTAGATTTTATTTTAGATTTTATTTTTAATTTTTTCAAACTGTGAATTTTTTTATTGAAATTGGCACCTGCTGAAAAACCTACGGGTTTAGCGGGACCGAAAATTGTAATAATTAATTTGTCAATAAAATTGATTGATTGATTGATAATAATGGTAGAGGATTTTACATTATTCTTCAAATTTTCATTATTATAATTTTGTGGCAAGTTATCACATCACAAATTTTGTTGGTCTGTTTTGGAAAAATTCTGTATAAATGAGCAAAACAACACCCCTCCCCCCCCAAGCCGGTTTTGTGGCCGTCCCGTTTTCAGTACCTCAAAATCTGGTCACCTTAGGTATGAGGATAGTTTCCCCTTAGTTTGGGAATATGTTATCCGAATACTGTAAACAACTTTCTGTGTGAGTTGAGTACAATACTTTTTGCCACACTGCAAGAATAAGAATAATAAATATTGTATAAGAATGTTTGCGATCGCTGATTTGAACTGAAGTAGGCTAAAGCAGAAAAGCAGTGCATTGTTGCCC